>JAGDYQ010000004.1:15789094-16023847 GCA_021962125.1 Bulinus truncatus | reverse complement strand
AGTTTGACAACCGCTGAACTAGATTATAGTTCAACAACCTTTAACTATATAATGCCCAGTTGAAAATCTATTGTGAAATGTATCACCCTTAATGAGTTATTGAAACTTGCACGCTAACATTTTATTTTAAATTATATATTGACTAAGATGTTCATTATTTGTTTTTTTTTATTCAGAGATGCAACAGAAGGAGGTCATTTCTATCAAGACGAGATATGAGACAATGAAGGAATTGAATCTGAGTCTTCAACATGACTTCGGTATAACGCATACTCTTTATGAGCTTTCATATGTCCTGAACAAACAGTCACGGGGTCTCTGGGCGGGGATCGAATATACTAGCTCTTCACTGCAAGTCCGAAGCTACAAAGAGAAGATAACTTACTTCAATGAGAGACGACTCGTCCACTGCTATAGTCTTAAAAATTTCCCCCATTTCAAAAAGTTGTCCATTTAACTAAAACGTTGGCGATTTAGACACTAACCATTGAAGAGATTTGTGATTAAAAAATATTTTACCATTCAAACGGGGGTAGATGACCAGGGTTATATTTATTAAAAATTAAAATACTATTTACTATCGCTAAAGAAAAAAAAATATTTAAATACTGCCTTTTAATTTTACAGACTTATACAGGGAGAGAAATAGTCCAAGCTTTGAAAGTCAGGTTGAAACATTGAGGAAAGAAAACTTATTCCTTCAAGCCGAGAAATTTCAACTGATTCATGATATCGGTAAGTGATTTTGTTGTGTTCATAAACTGTGTATGCAATGGTGTAGGCTATATTTCTGTGGCTATATATACTGTAGTATGTTTTAAAGCAAATATTCAAACCTGTAGTAATAGGCTCTTTAACACTAATAGAGGTATACAATTTTATTATCGAAGAGACTAATTATGTCATTGTATGTACTTATCTTTCTGTTGATATATGTTTATATGTCTAACATATTCTCAAGACCAGTGGCGTCACTAGGGGGGTGCGGGGGGTGCGGACCGCACCGGGTGACACCCTCACAAGGGGTGACACCAAAATGCAAAATATCTAGTTTTAGGCCTATAATCTTATTTTGTAATTTAAAATAATTCAAAGCCGTATTTAATTTTTTAAAAATAAATAAAAAATATCTCCGATTATTAACAGCAAATGACTTTATAAGGCTTCGAAAAAAATTAATGCCAAATATAAAAATATCTCCGATTATTAACAGCAAATGACTTTATAAGGCTTCGAAAAAATTTAATGCCAAATATAAAAATATCTCCGATTATTAACAGACACTGCGTACTTTTTATTATTAATTATTTTAATGAAATTATTGGTATACTTGCACTGACATATAGATATCAATTATCGCTAAAATCCTGACCCCAGAAAAGGAAAAAAAAAATAAAGTCGCGCATGCTCAAGACAAATGCTATTGCATAATAATATTAAAGGGAAATCAAATAAGATGAATAATTTAATTTTTTTTTGAGGGGAAGACATTATCTACAGCCATGGCAGTTCGCTTGATGTATATATGATAGTCACAAGCAGCCCCGTAGAGTGAACATTCTACAGCAGGGGCCAGACATTCTACAGCAGGGGCCAGGCATTCTACAGCAGGGGTTAGGCATTCTACAGCAGGGGCCAGGCATTCTACAGCAGGGGCCAGGCATTCTACAGCAGGGGAAAGGCATTTTACAGCAGGGGCCAGACCAATAGCAGGGGGAGGGGCAGGTAATACATTTTACTAAGTAGAGCAAATAAGCAGAAGGGACCAGACAAAACGCAGGGGGGGTCCCACCCCTGCCCCCCCGCACGCTACGGGCCTGGTCACAAGCTACACTGAGTTTGTAATAGTAAATCAGTGAAGAAAAATGTATTCAATGTTTACTCATTTCATCATTATTATTTTTTTTTGGTCTTTTTCTCCACAGATAAGTACATAGAAAAGAATGTAAACAGTTTTACGGAGAACCTATTTGAACTGTGCCACTTGGCCGCGACTTGGAATCTTCCTTTAACAATTGCTAAAATTGCTGCAAAAGACATCGGCATCAACAAACAGCTGCAGGTCAGGAGAAAAATTGTTGTTGTCAAGAGTTCGCACCCTGAACTCGTCACAGAGCTAAGGGATAAACTTGAGAGGAAGCAGTCGCCGCTAATGGCAGCGGCGAGGAACGGGAGCTGTCAAAGTCTGGCGATACTTTTGAGCTTCGGAGCAGACGTCAACAGTAGGGACGATCTGGGAGACACGGCTCTAGTTTACGCCTGCCGGGGTAGGCACCTGGAAGACTCTTCAGACTACGTCATTTTTGGACAAAGTCAGCACCCTTTCACGATTAGCGATCAGAAGAGCTGCATCGAACAGCTGATCGCCAGCAGGGCAGATTTGGATAATCAGGGCAAAAACGGAATGACGTCATTGATGTGTTGCGCCCAAAACGGTGATTGGCAGCTGCTTGAAAAGCTTTTGGAGTATATCCCCAACTTGGAGCTTAAAAGCCGCGAGCATAAGACTGCTTTGATGTATGCATGCTCAAAGAACAGCGAGAGTCACTGCAAGTGCGTTTCAATGCTACTTAAAAGAGATTGTGACATCAACGCTGCAGATGATAAAGGTGACACGGCTTTGATGTTCTGCATCGATTCCGGAAACATGGACGCTTTTCGATTACTGCTCAGCGCTGGCGCTGATATTAACGCTCGGAACAGACTTGGAATTACTTGCTTGATGCAGGCGGTATCCAAGAATACGTCTAGCTTCGCCGAAGAACTGTTGAGGCGTCAGGCGGATGTCAGCCTGCTAGACAGGCACCGATATTCCGCTTTGATGCTTGCGGCTGAGTCAGATATTCCTTGTGACATTATCCGTTTGCTTCTGGGAAGTGGCGCCGACGTTAACCAGCAAAACGTCAATGGGGAAACCGCTCTAATGCTGGCGTCTTCTAGACTTCTAGTCGACAAGGTGAAGGCGTTGGTTTCATCTCTAACGTGCCCTGCGGACGTTCATGTAAAGAACAAAGATGGCGCGACAGCACTAGAAATAGCTCGGCTCAGCACTTCGGGAAGAGACAGCGACAAACAGTGCATTGTCAAACTGTTACTTAGTCTAAAGCTAAAGAATGAAAGCTAGTTGGCTTTATCCAAACTAGGGAAGTTACATTTAAAAAAAAAATAATATTTTGATTTTGTATATCATGTTAACAGGGTAACTACTAGAGACAACGAAGCGTAAAATAAATAAAAAAATATATACACATAAATAAATCAAATACATAAATAAATTAATACAAGGAAATCAATATACCATTTAGAGATGAGACTGCTACAATTAAAAGATATCTACAGACCTTAATACCATTCCAGTGTCAAAGCTTATTGTTATTATTCGCCTAGTCAAACATGTCAAACAATGCGTGTATAATAGCAATGTTTTAATTTCTTCTCAACTTTCAATGTTTTGGGACCACGCTATTTATTTAACTATTTCGCTTTCGCGTTTCATCTGCAAAGCAAAACTGCGTTAAAGGAAAATAGAATGATTCCGTCACTAAATGTTGTATACAAGCTTTTTTTTTATTTCCCTTTTAAATGTGTAGATTTACTCAGTTTTAGTCGCGTAAAAGATAGATGAATAGATAAATAGATTTGTTATTATGGGTGAATAGATATGGTCGAGCTATAAGCTGTACATTTTCATTGCCGACCCATTAGTGTGTGAATACCCATACATTGAGATCCACTGTTCTAGGCTGAATGAAATAAAACACAACAAAAGATATTGAGTCAAAGTGATCTAACAGAGATTTAACAGAGATATAAAAGAGATATCATAGATATATCACTTGCATAACATAGATAAGACAGAGAGAGATAAAAAAAAGATTTAATCGAGATATAACGGAGATATAACAGAGATAGAATAGAGCTATATTGGAGATATAACAGAAATATAATAGAGATATAACACGGTTATATCACAGATATAACTGAAAGCTAAAAACACGTTATCACAGATATAAATAGTAGATGGAGTAAATTGCTGTCAGGTCTAATACACAAGTGCACTCTCAAACCTAGTCTTTTTAAACTATTAACACTCTCAAACCCAGTCTTTTTAAACTATAAACACTCTGAAACCTAGTCTTTTAAACTATAAAAACTCTCAAACCTAGTCTTTTAAAACATAAACACTCTCAAACCTAGTCTTTTAAACCATAAACACTCTCAAACCTAGTCTTTTAAACTATAAACACTCTCAAACCTAGTCTTTTAAACCATAAACTCTCAAACCTAGTCTTTTAAACTATAAACACTCTCAAACCTAGTCTTTTAAACCATAAACACTCTCAAACCTAGTCTTTTTAAACTATAAACACTCTCAAACCTAGTCTTATAAACTATACGCACTATTAACACAAGATGTTTATTTTCAATCTATAACCAAATGTAATAATTTTTTTTCTCAATTATATTTTACTTAATCTTCAATGTTATTTCTTCAAGTATTAATTATTTAAAATTGATGGAATAATGACACAATATTTTTTTTACTTTTATACCTTTATTTATACATAAATATTTAATTCATGATATTTTTATTAAAAACTTTTATAAAAAACGTAAACGTTATTAGAAAAAAAAAATTAAGCAATTACCTCCCTTATAAGGTGAAAATTGATCAGTTAAGCTTCGTGAGGAATCTGATTATTTCAGCTGGTAAAGTTAAAGCTAATCGTCACTTATTATGGCCCTTTATCGCTTTAGCAATGTGTGCTAGCAATCATATTTATTCAAACGTTACCATGACTACACAAGTTGACATATTCGCCCTAATAAGGTATTTGTAAGGTTCAACGAAAGTGTAAGAACGCTTCTTGGAAACGGCTGGGAGGTTGTGCTCAGTTTTTCTGATACATAGAATTTACAGAGAGAGGAGGGTAGAAACTAAGATTCATTTCCACGCATCAATCTATAAATTGAAAGTGAAATTATAATTATGCGAATGCTACTGCAATTCACAAGTTTGCCGATTCCGAGGTATCGAACCGTTTAGTCAATCTAGCGATATTCTAAGAGACTTAATATTTTTTTTTTTAGAGTGATTCATAAACTTGTTTACTGCAGTAGAATTAAAGTATGTTGTTTTTGTTTGTTTGCGGAGTCGGAAGTTTTATTGTTGTACGAGATATGTAAGTTATATTTTATTATTTACATGTATTATTAGTAAAAAGTTCGACTGTTTCTGCATTTACATAGCAATATGGCTCTAGCTTATTTTGATTTGTATTTTAAAACATTTATTTAGACCTTTTTCATATATGTATGTAGGTTTTCATTTGTGTATGCATGTTTTAATATGTGAATTTGTTAATTATTGCTCGAACAGATCAGGTTGAATGTATTTACAACCCCATTAAGCTAATTATCTTACAGTCACATCATTGAGAAAGACAAACGAACTTTGCTGTTACAGCTGAAAATTTGGAGTTGAAATCATGTTTCTCTTAAACTGCATCTATTGTAGGCATTGTAGAGTCATCTTGTGAATGTCATATCATACATCATACACATATCATACATCCTACACATATCATACATCCTACACATATCATACATCCTACACATATCATACATCCTACACATATCATACATCCTACACATATCATGCATCCTACACATATCATACATCCTACCCATATCATACATCCTACACATATCATACATCCTACACATATCATACATCCTACACATATCATACATCCTACTCATATCATACATCCTACACATATCATACATCCTACACATATCATACATCCTACACATATCATACATCCTACACATATCATACATCCTACACTTATCATGCATCCTACAATATCATACATCCTACTCATATCATACATCCTACACATATCATACATCCTACACATATCATACATCCTACACATATCATACATCCTACACATATCATACATCCTACACATATCATACATCCTACACATATCATACTTCCTACACATATCATGCATCGGTTAAAAAACGTATTCAGCTGTCGGAGCAAAGGCCCTAAGCAATAGCTCTCCAGCGAACTCTGTTTTTGAGAGGCTTAATTTTAGTTGACCCCATGTTAGGTTTCAACACTTCATTTCCTGCTAGCAAGACCTTCTCCAAGCTGTCCTTGCGCAGTCAACCCGTGTTGTGGATTGAACTGCAGAGCCATTTTTTTTAATGTCTCCAGGTGGTTTTCCTTAGTAAATGACCAGTCCATTTCCATTTTCTCCTTGATATTTTTTGGTCTATTTGGAACTTGGTTTGACACTTGCCAGATATTTTCTTTCGTAACTTTAGCTAGTCGCTTTATCTTTTGGAAGCTTTTGAGTCACTATACAACAGGCCGGTTTTAATACCGCTATTGCATATCCAGAGTTTATATTCTACTCCCAAAAAATCATTATACACAATTAAGTATGGACGAAAATATTTCTACAGGGGTGCGACTTATCTGATAGCTTGGCACAGAATCAACCTCTCTCATTAAATATGCATTCTAAAATTGTTGGGCACTTTCCATCTACTAATTAGTCGTGTTACTCCAAATGTCACAGTTTTAATAATTCAAACCCCAGTGAGTTAGTGATGTCATAGCGACATGCCAATCTCACGACTAAAATGTCAGAGATGAACCTGTTAAAATTTTTTAATGATTTTGTGATATTTTTCATGTTCTCTTAGTCAAAACAAAATGTATGATATTTTAAACGCAAAAAACAAAATTACAACAGATAACTTATATATTTTTATATTATATTTACATTTTTTTTTTCTGTCAATATTTTTTTTTATACAAATGTTCGTGAATAAATTGTCAAATGAACTATGTTTTTTGCTCGGTGGTTCATGTTTTTTTTTTATTGGGAGCGCCATCGTTGTATTGTAGAGTAAGAGATGGAGGTGTTTCGTTTGCAAAAGCTTTTCACCCTGGCAGCACTTGATTCGATATCAGTAAAATGAAAGAGAGGTTAGTGTGGCTGATGGGATTCCTCCTATTGCTCGATTAATGTGTTGAAGAAACAGTACATTTTGTTTTTGTTATTTACTTTTAATTGGAAAAAAAGACAATAAATTCAATGGTTTAAGAATGTATGTATACAAAATGTAGAAATATATAAAAAAAAACATCTAAAGAAAAATAAAAAACAACAAAAGTTATACACATTCTTATAAGTTACACTTTAAAATTACATTTAAAAAATGACGTATATACTTATATGTGCTGGTATTTTATACATCTTATACACTAATACTTATACATACAATTTTAATTTAATATTTAAAAGCGTAGACAATACATTAAGAAAAAAAATTAAGCGTAGGAAATCATTTTAACATCTGCATATGTTACGGCCAATTTCTGCCAGCAAAACTGGCCAATGTGCACATAGATCGGGAAACGACTAACATTGGCAGATGACTGACACTGGCAAATGGCTGACACTGACAGATGACTGACACTTACTGATAACTGACACTGACAGATGACTGACATTGGCCGATGACTGACACTGACAGATGACTGACATTGGCCGATGACTGACACTGACAGATGACTGACATTGGCCGATGACTGACACTGACAGATGACTGACATTGGCCGATGACTGACACTGACAGATGACTGACACTGACAGATGACTGACATTGGCCGATGACTGACACTGACAGATGGCTGACATTGGCCGATGACTGACGCTGACAGATGACTGACACTGACAGATGACTGACATTGGCCGATGACTGACACTGAAAGATGACTGACATTGGCCGATGACTAACACTGACAGATGGCTGACATTGGCCGATGACTGACACTGACAGATGGCTGACATTGGCAGATGACTGACACTTACTGATAACTGACACTTATTGATGGCTGACACTGACAGATGACTGACCCTGACACATGACTGACACTGACAGATGACTGACACTGACAGATGACTGACACTGGCAGATGACTGACACTGACAGATGACTGACACTGACAGATGACTGACACTGACAGATGACTGACACTGAAAGATGACTGACACTGACAGATGACTGACACTGACTACATTTAAGATAAATTTGTAGCAGTGGATTGACTGGTGTAATTTGGCGGCTGCCTTTATTATTGTTGATATAATTTGTAAGAATGGTTGTGTGACTAGTGTTGTGGAAAGGGAAATGGACTCTTTCATAACATGGAATTTAGTTGTAACATGTATAATATCTATCTATCTATCTATCTATCTATCTATCTATCTATCTATCTATCTATCTATCTATCTATCTATCTATCTATCTATCTATCTATCTATCTATCTATCTATCTATCTATCTATCTATCTATCTATATATCTATCTATCTATCTATCTATCTATCTATCTATCTATCTATCTATCTATCTATCTATCTATCTATCTATCTATCTATCTATCTATCTATATATCTATCTATCTATCTATCTATTTCTCTCTCTCTCTCTCTCTGTATATATATATATATATATATATATATATATGTATATTCATCTAACGAACTATCTAACTATCTATATTTCTATATATATACATTAATGTAGTGTTTATGAATTTGTTTGTTTGTAACGATGAATGTTTGCATTTAGAAAACTTAAATTCCAATTCTTGAAAATAAAAAAAAATCAACCAAAACCAATCAATAGCCTAAATAGTGACTTTATATATTTTTATGTATTTTAATCTTTTTAAAAGTAGACATGTATACAGGAATGGACCACTATCAGTATCTGACCAGAACAAAGTGAGCATATTGATAATAGCTAACACTTACTTTAATAATCAATATTTATTACAAAGTTGATAATACATTGAGATTCAAATCTACCAAACTGGCGTAAACAATTATAAAAAAAATTACGACAAAGAAAATAAAACTAACAGGCAAAGCAATTTTAAAACACATTAAAATTGATTAGAGATATAATTAAAATCCAGACCTTGTTTATTTGTCAGTTCTACATTTCAAACTGTCAAGAATGGCTGGGATGGTGTATATAATTGGATTCAATGCAGAGTTCACTGGCAGTACAAACACAGCCATCCATGCGTACACTTCTTTGTCGAACTTCACATCAACCAGAGACAGTATTCCCATTATGCCGATGGGAAACCAACACAGAAAGTCAGACACGGCAACAAAAGCAAGTTTCTTGGCAATGTTCATGTCCTGGGTTCTCCTCTCTGAACAATGCCTCATGGATGGGATTTTACTCTGCTTGATTACGTTCACAAAAATACCCACTTGACCCAGAGCTATAAATAGAAATAGAATAAAATTAAGGATGACGTAAACAGCCATGGAAAACTCCCAACCAGGAAGATTATCAGCTTCATTGGTATGAAGAGGCAGTGCCAGACATAAGCCGTTGGAAGAATAGATTTGCCAATCAGGTACAAGGACAGGGATCAAAGCCAAAACAAAACCGATCACACAAGATAAGATGAAACATTCACATTTCAGTCTTGAAGAAATGTCACGCGCACTGAATGGATAAGTGACAATAATGAAACGATCCAAAGTAATCAGTCCAATTAAAAATGTCGACGTTTCACTGGAGAGAGTTGATAAAAATCCAGAAAAGCTACACAAAAAACTTTTTCTCCAGCTTTCGTCGTACACAACGTAAACATCAGCATAGATCCTATCAACAGCTGCAATTATCATCAGGTAGACGCCCATTAGAAGATCAGCGACGGCCAGACCTGTGACTAAAAGGCCGTAAGCTGTTTGAAATATTTTCTCTCTGCTCCACACAATTCTGTACACCAACACAATGCCATTACCCGCTATCGTCATCAAACCAACGACCCAAACCGAGAATCTCTTTAATTCGTCTCCTACTATATGCTTACATGAAGAGATCGTGTCATTAGGGGCAATACAGATACTCGTAGAAATATTATGTCCTAGTATTTGCGGACAGCACATTTTAAAATCACTTGACCTTAACATGGAACGAACGGTAAGCCCTCGAAAGAAATCAGACTTTATCCCTGTTATTATTAGACCGTCTAAATTAAGTATGTCCAGTCTAAAGTACTTTGGCAATCCCATGTTTTCAAATGTTTTTATCCGAGTGCTGCTCAGATCTAGAGTGCTTAGATTGTGTAGATTTTTCAAGCTGTTTACAGGAAGTGACGCAACAGAAGTATGAGATAGATCAATAACTTCCAAAGTATTCGGAAATGTAAAGTTATCATTTACAGTCAGTTGGGCATTATTTGAAAGATTTACAAGTAGTAAATTTTTCATTGATTGTATGCAACTGAATGTTTCGCTATCTGTTATCTCATTATTGCTCAGGTCTAATATAACTGTTTCTGTTGTAATCCAGCTTTCAAAAGATTTGTCTACATTTTTTATTTTACACTTAGGTGCACTGATATCTATAGCGTGTAAATAAGGCACGTAAAAAAAACTATTTCCAAATAGAAACAATGAATTAGATATGTTGTATAGGTCCAGGTTTAATTTTAGTACTGGCATTGAATTATCTTGGCTTCTCATAGTCAAACAGCTGTAACCCCTCGGACATTGACCATCACAGATATTTAGATCAGTTGTGTTTAGATCCCTTCTTCTAAGTTTAATTATATTTGAGTGAATGCATATATCAATAAATTTCAGTGTTATATTTGCTGTACATACAACCTTATTTTCTGTAAATAACGTTTCCTCCTGTCCCAGTGGACACTGTCGATGTTCACCAACTGCTGCGGCGAGTGGGACGCAGTAAGAATTCGGACATTTTATAAAATCATCCGGACATGTAAAATTTTCACAATTTTCCAGATGCGAGTTATCGCTGCATCCAGTACCATAAGCATGAAGACATTTGTAAGTAACTGTCTCGTTATTTCTACAAAACACTGATTGAAACTTTTGGAGCGTAGTAATATTATTAGAAATACATTCATATGGTCGCTTTGAATAACAACGAGATTCATATATTGCGACTCCGGAATGTATATATCTTTCACTATGAACTGTAAAGAAGTTCACGCAGCTAGACTTACACAATGATCCATCCAACTCTTCCAAAAATGACATACATACATAGGTGAGTAAGGAAGGTGTATGTTTGGTTTGTTTACAAAAGTATTTTTCTGCGTCGGAAGTGTCATTGAAAAAGCTGCAGTTTATGTTTCTTAATGATTTACTGTTATATCCTTTACGGAGATTTATAATATCTCCTTCATTTAGCAAACCAAACGTGTCGGGTTTAATCATAGGTTGAATGATAAAATCTACTTCCTGATTCATTTGATGGTGGCACTCACAGACAACATTTATATCATTTAAAATGTCGTCACAGCCAATCGGGAGCAAGTATTCCCAAATGTTTCTTTTAGTTGTGAAATACGATGTGTCAGTTTCTGCTTTCTTGTGAAAACTGAAAAGCACGCATTGTTTGGAATCATCGTAGTTTAGCTTATGATAAAAAGTAAATGGATTGTGAGATGACCAGAATATAAACTTAGATGGTGCTAGGACAAGACCTAAAAGTATATGTAATGATTTAGTATCATTTAAAGATGATAAGTTAATTTTTGTCAAAATGAGGGATACCAAATAATCTAATTCCTCGTATGTTTCGAAGGAGACTAGATAACTGTTGTATTGTATATCACAAAATTGTACTGCATTATTGTGACTGATATTTGTATAGTTCAAGTGATAAAATGATCTTTGAAAATTCTGTGAATCAAAATAGAGATCAGTATCGATACATTTTAAGTCGCAGATTTTGTGAAACAAATCGATGATGTGAATATCGTTAAAAGAGTCGGTGTGATGAAAATAATTTCGTAAATTTGGACTTTTTTGGCCTAGATCAAATTTGTCCAACTTTGTGGTATCAAAATTTAGTATAAAAAATCGATCATATTCATTGTATTTGTGTTGTATATTTTCAATCGCATGGATCGATTCCTCTTTTTTGTCGTTGGGGATTTTTATGAAAATAAAAGATAATCTCAGAACAGATTGTTTTGCAGTCCCACTTTGTTTCGTCATATGATAGAGCTCGTCCACAGAAATGGTGCTGTTGCATTGATTTGATATCTCCTTCGCATTGCCTGAGATGTTTGCTGTCAACACTTCAAGTTTAGTTGGCTCTTTATTGTTATACGTCATATAAAATGCATTTAGTGACGTCCAGTTTCTGTTATAACGAAGATAGTTCACCGTCTGGATGATGAAATTTAATTGTTCTCTGACCTCATGGCGACAGTCTATCAGAAATAAAACTTCTTTACTGTCCAGGCTGCAACTTTTTAATGGAAATGAAAGAACGGAACCTAACGGAAAGAAACGAAAATCATAATTAAAACCACGTAAAAAGGTACATTTTTGTTTGTTTCATTAAATTGTGCATAAATGAGAACGGGCAGAAAAATATTATGAAAACATTTATAAACCTGTTCTTCTCTACTAGCATTGTCCTTTTTTTTTAATTATAAAGAGGAAGTTCTTATTATTTACTGAGCAAATATTGAGTTCAATAACACTAGTCTGATATATTTAGTGTATTAGATCAACAAGCATTTTGATCAATTTTTTTTTTAAATTCGATTTTTTTCGTTGCGTTATGATTTGTAGTTATAAATAATTGTGATTTGATTAACTCTTTATCACTAGTGGAAATAAAAACCTATTTTAATTCCTTTTAACCTATATTCATTATATGTATCCTAGATTCATTCATTATAACCTACATTCCTTTCAGTTGACGAGGGACGAAACAAAAGCTTAATTAAGTCATAACAGCTAAATTGAAATGTAATATTGCTTTTTTTTTTCCTTAAGCAATAATACGACTGTAGAATAACTGAATATCGTACAGTGTTTGTCTGATTTCTTCACGCAACAGGGAATACATGCCAATATCTTCACGCAACAGGGAATACATGCCAATATCTTCACGCAACAGGGAATATATGCCGATATCTTCACGCAACAGGGAACACATGCCAATATCTTCACGCAACAGGGAATATATGCTGATATCTTCACGCAACAGGGAATATATGCCGATATCTTCACGCAACAGGGAATACGGGCCGATATCTTCATGCAACAGGGAATACAGGCCGACGTCTTCACTCAACAGGGAATTCGGGCCGGTATCTTCACGCAATAGGGAATACGGGCCGGGATCTTCATGTAACAGGGAATCAACCTATCATAAATATACAGGTGAGCAATCGCTCGACTCATCATCATTGTGCAGAGAGCAATATCTATAATCAGGCTTACTACGTTGAACGAAGAACTGACATTAATCTTTGGATTTAAACATTTTTCTCTGTTAACTCTTGCAAGTATAGTGGGATAAAAACCATCCCACCACCTATTTGAATACACTTGCTGCACGGTGGGACACTTTTAGTCCCACCTTAAAAAATCAACAGTAACTCATAACACAAGAAGAGATGCAACCTAATTAATTCTAAAATGTTACCAAAGAACAAGCATGCATTATCATGTTGAGTTTGTAAATTATAGACATATAAGCCATAATAACAACATAGTTTATATATATATATATATATATATATATATATATATATATATATATATATACAGAGAGAGTTAGAGGGATAGATAGATGGAAAGATAGATAATTAGATGTGTGTAAAGTAACTGTAGGGATCACACCAAATATATTTGATCCTATAAACCAAAAATGGGACTCATGTTTTATGGTGACTTTCTTTCACCTTTACCGCAGCCAAAAATGGCCTTTGAGACTCTACAGGAGACAGAGCAAAACCTTCAGCCATGAAATGAAATATCCATTGTTCCTCATCGGAGATCGAACCAAGGACCCTCATTTCGACAGTCGAGCGCGTTACTACTTAACCATCTCTCCAACATGTTTGTTACATAGATAAATAGATAAATAGAAAGATAGATAAACAAGTAGGTTTGTTAGGTAGATATTTAGATATATACAGTAATAAGTAAATAAGAAGTTATTAATAATTATGACAAATACAACAAATAAGTTAATTAGACAATGAGTCAATACATTATTAATTGTTTTAAATCTCATTGTACTTTTTTTTTCTTCACTTACTCAGGGCAATACACAAGAAAAATATTCTTAGAAGCACCATTGTACACCGGTACAGCTTGTACAGCCTCTATTTGTGTTTACAACTAGAGCACTTATCACAGTTTACAACTACAGCACTTATCACAACTTAAGTACTCCGTCAAACATACACAAATTAAAACCCAGTCTTATTGTTAGCACATTGCTATATATATATATATATATATATATACAGATGGGCACATCGTCCAGAGGTTTTAAACAGGTGCTGTTGTCCAAATCTATGAATGAATATACGAACACCCGATGTGCTTTTCATATCATAGTGACATTTCTGTATTATAAATATCTAATGACGAGAAGACAAGCGCCGCGGACTTTGTTTGTTGATAACAATGAGTTGCTAATGACATTTGTGAGACAAATGTTTTGTAATATAATACACGGATAATTGCATTCGTTTGTGAAGAGAGAGAGAGAGAGAGAGAGAGAGAGAGAGAGAGAGAGAGAGAGATAGAGATAGAGATAGAGAGAGAGAGAGAGAGAGAGAGAGAGAGAGAGAGAGAGAGAGAGAGAGAGAGAGAGTTGCGATTTATAAATTGATTTTAAACTGAATTATATCAATTACTAGCTGTACCCTGCAAAACCTTTGCATAGAGTTATATCCCCTTATCCTTGATCGGTATAGGCTATGTTATTTTTTGCTTTCCGGCAGATCCGATTTTTTTCATGGTTGTATTTTAAACTGGAATACTGTTGTATTAATTCTTTACTTTCGATTTAACGCAAACTGGAAATGAGTATTATTATATACTAGCTGTAACCTGCGAAACATTTGCATAGAGTTATATCCCCTTAGGCTTGATCGGCAGGCTAGGTTATTTTTTTGGTTTCGGGCAGATCCGATTTCTTCATGATTGTATTTTAAACTGGAACACTGTTGTATTAATTCTTTACTTTCGATTTAACGCACACTGGAAATGAGTATTATTATATATGATGATTATTTTGTATTTTTATCTAGTTTTGTTTCGTTTTGTCTAATGGAGTTTTAAAAAAAAGAGGAATGTTTTTATGCATATATTTTAAAATTTTATTGCAGTAGCTTTAAACTTCACTTAGAAATGACCTTACTTACGGTTGAAGTTCAATACCACAACCATGAAATATTTCGATGAACGACATTAAATCAATTCGCGAACTTTTTTTTTTATTAATCAGGCATGCAATGATTGCAGATTTTACTGTCTATTATACTATCAATGTCACGTGTGTAGTGTGACAACCCCCTCCCCCCCCCTCAACTCTCCAGCCAAATTATGTATTATGCATAACTCTGCATAACTCGGACTTATCGTCATGTATAATAACGATCAAAACGACCTCCATCTAACAAAAATAGTCATTGTCAGCATAGGATGATAAAGGTCACTTATGTCCTCCCCCCCCCCCCTTTTCCGGACTCAGAAGAAAAATTATTCGGCGCCGAAAGCCAAATAGTAGTTCCAGATGTTTGGGTGGCTCTTTAAAATTAAGAGCCTTATGTGCTCCTAGTGTATCCGCCTTTTTGTGTCGCATTTCTTGGAGGCCGGACACTTCGAACCCGCGACACTTCGACCCCGGGACAGTTCAACCCGGACGATTTGACCTTATCAACTTATAATAATTAATATTTGAATTATAATTTCTTTGTTTTATATATGTCTGGGGTCGACAAGTCTTGGAACCAGATAGCTTTTAGCAGATGTCAATTAGCAGCCTATGTTATAATAACGAATGTTACATCATAGCTTGTAGCAGAAATCACTTAGCAGCCTATGTTATAATAACGAATGTTACATCATAGCTTTTAGCAGAAATCACTTAGTAGCCTATGTTATAATAACGAATGTTACATCATAGCTTTTAGCAGAAATTACTTAGAAGCCTATGTTATAATAACGAATGTTACATCATAGCTTTTAGCAGAAATTACTTAGAAGCCTATGTTATAATAACGAATGTTACATCATATCTTTTAGCAGAAATCACTTAGCAGCCTATCTTATAATAACGAATGTTACATCATAGCTTTTAGCAGAAATTACTTAGCAGCCTATCTTATAATAACGAATGTTACATCATAGCATTTAGCAGAAATTACTTAGCAGCCTATCTTATAATAACGAATGTTATATTATCTTACAAAACAACTCTCTGTTCCATAATTTTTTCCTGTTAATTTTTTTTTCTTACGGTCATACTGACAATACAAACACTCTACATACACAGCATTAAAAAAAACAATCTTTTTACTATCTGTAATTCTCAAGACATCCATAAAATTAAAACAGTATTTCAAAATAACTTTAAAATAAAAAATCAGGACTAAGTACCCACTATTATGAACACACACACAAAAAAAAACAACAACAATTTTTTACAAAACATTTCTGTATAAAATAAACTAACTTTGCATATTGAAGGGGAAGTAACTTTGAACAAGTGATTCAACCAATGAAATGGACAAGGTTAGCTCTCTTGAATGGCCGAGCAGTCTTCCTGTGAAGTCCCTGTGAGGATGAGATGAAATCTCTCAGATCATATTAACCACTGCGCCCTTTTTTTCATCACCTCCATGGCCATTAGTACAATGATCATGGAGGCACCGCGGGAGATATAGAATGAACTTTAGACATCACCTGAAAATCCAACATCGTTCTGGTGAAATTTAGTGTTAAGTCATTTAAGTCAACCCATCTTTAAATGATCTGTTAGGGAAGTAAAGGCGGCTGGAAGCTGTGATAACCGCGGTTTGAGAAACAGTTGAATTCTAAATTCTAAGGAATGAGTTGTATATTTTTTGATCCTATAAGACAAGACATAATGAGAAAAGACACAAGGGAACCAAAAAAAAAAGAGCATGATGAAAGACAAACATGAAAGAATGTGGCTGAGAGTAAGAGAAAAACGAAAATCTATCGGGAAAAGCTAAATAGGAGTAGAACTGCAGGTCAGAGGTTACATAGGAGTAGAACTGCAGGTCAGAGGTTATATAAGAGTAGAACTGCAGGTCAGAGTTTACATAAGAGTAGAACTGCAGGTCAGAGGTTACATAGGAGTAGAACTGCAGGTCAGAGGTTACATAGGAGTAGAACTGCAGGTCAGAGGTTACATAGGAGTAGAACTGTAGGTCAGAGGCTACATAGTAGTAGAACTGCTGGCCAGAGGATAGATAGTAGAATCTAAAGAAAAAAAAAAGAAATCAGTACATACAATTATGAATAAAAACATTTTTTTTACGGGCGCTAAAACCAATCAATTAATTTCAATGAATCTTAAATTGTAAACATTAAGGAACAATTCGTTTACTATCTTCATGATACTCATAATATTCAAATGCAGTGCAGCATTTTGAGAAATGTTTCATAACTATTGTGCTTAGCAAATAAAGCGTCTGCAGCAAGGAGGATGGATTACTGAAGGCGGCATGACGTCACTAGCCATGGTAAAAATCTTGGCTGTAATCTTGATGCTATCGGTAATCAATTTAAAAGCTATTTTAAGCATCCAAGTACTGATCTAAATATTGCACTGTAGTTTTAGATCTATGTCACGTGATCAAACCTGTTCTAATATACGTAATACTTTAAGGGGACATAACAAGAGGGCATTTATAACGTTTTTTTTAAAATTTATAACGCTGTGTTTTATAACGTTCAAAATATTACAATAATATAACATACACACAACACAACTTCCAATGTTTTGAGTCGAACAATATGGCGATAGGCTCCGCTCACTGGCTTCAACCGCTAGGAACCATTTGATTGCAGCAGTCTCCGTCATGTGATCTTACCTTCTTGACATTTTTGTGGAATGCATAAATAACCCGGAGATATAATATAGCTATATTGGATATTTACATAGATATAATAGAGAGATAACACAGTTATATCACAGCTAAAACACGTTATCACTGATATAACTAATAGATGGAGTAAATTGCTGTCAGATATGATACACAAGTCCACTCTCAAACCTAGTCTTTTAAATTGCTGTCAGATCTGATACACAAGTCCATATTCAAACCGAATCTTTTAAATTGCTGTCAGATCTAATACACCAGCCCCGTAGCGTGAAAATTCTAGAGCAGGGGCCAGGCAATAGCAGTGGGTGGGGGGGCGCAGGTAATACATTTTACTAAGTAGAGCAAATAAGCAGAGGAGGCCAGACAAAACGCAGGGGGGGGGGGCGGACACCACCCCTGCACGTTACGGGCCTGAAGTACACCCCCAAACCTAGTCCTTTTAAACTATAAACACTCCCAAACCTAGTCTTTTAAACTATAAACACTCTCAAAACAAAATGTTTATTTTCAAACTCTAGTCAAAAAAAATTTCATTATAATTTTTTTTTATAAAAAAGAACGTTTCTCTTGCGTACTAAAAAGCAGAAAATAATTTCTGAATAAATTGGTAACATGGTAATAGTAATAGACTTTATAAGAGCTTCTGATTTTTATAAAAACGAAAAACGTTGGGCACATGAATCTTATTTATGTAAATGTTTGTATTACAGTATTAGAATCATGAAATGTTAACAATTAAATCCCAAAAGAATTATTACAGAAGGTTTTCGAAATATCACGATATTGCAGATCATTTATTATAACTTAGTCTAGAAAACAAAAAAACATATGAGTATGTAAAATTAATTCTAGTGTTGTATATGTATATGCATACATATTTGGCAAATACATATAATATTTGGACTTATAAGGAGCCCCATATCTCAAAAAGCCTAGGACCCTATCAGATCTAAATCCGGCCCTGGTTACACTGCAGAGACATTTTTGTTGTCCCCGGGTGCTTTCCTGCGCAAATGACCAGTCCGTCTCCATTTCTTTCTGGATAGTTGTAGGTCTATGGGTCTTTTGTTTTGACACTCGTCAAAGATCTTAGTTCGTGGCTTTATCTAGTCGCCTTATCTGTAGGACACTTCTGAGACACTATACAACAGGCCGGATATAGCACTGTTTTGAAAATCCCGAGTCTGCATTCTATTTTAGAAATATATTGACACAATTATGTTCGGACAAAAATATTTCCTCATGAGGTGCGGCTTATTTTGCTACTATTAATAGCTTGGCACAGAATCAATTTCTCTCATTTTAGCATGCAACTTGTTTTGTATTTTCCATCTACTAATTAGCCGTGTTACTTGATATGTCACAGATTTAATAATTTGACCCCAGTGAGTTAGTGATGTTATAGCGACATGCCAATCTCACGACTAAAATGTCAGAGATGAACTTGTTAATACTTTTAATGATTTTGTGGTATTTTACATGTTCTCTTAGTCGCAGCTAAATATATGATATTTTAATTTTCAAAAAAATTACATCAGAAAATTTAGGTTATTTTTAATAATTTTCTCATAGAATTTAATTTAAATGTATTGTGTTTCTTAAATACATTGTGAATGAACTATGTTTGTTGCTTGTCGGCTCATGGTTCTTTGGTCGTGAGCGCCATCACTGTGGTGCAGGGTAAGGGTTCGAGCCTGAGTGTAATCCAGTAACTATGTCATTCTGCTTCTTCTTTTTAGAAGTGCCTGTAGGCATGAGATGTAATCTCTTATATCCTATAAACTAATGGGACTGTTTGTATGATGCCCTTCTTTCATCCCCACCATAACCGATAATGTAATAGCCTTGAAAGCACCAAGGGCAATATAGTGTGGTGGTGGGGGGGGGGTAGCCATGAACTGAAATATTGATTGGTCCTCACTGGAGATCGAACCAAGGATCGATACTCATTTCGTCAGTCGAGAGCTTTACCACACGACCGTACGTACCATCAACCAAATCATTCTCGGAGCCTACTTTACCATCACAGCCTCAGTTTTTGGTGATGGTTTAGAAACAGTACCACAGTAAAATAAAATCTCACTCAAACATTGTATCCTTCAAGGGACTTCATTCGCCTTTGATGTGACGATATACCTTTAGTCTTGACTTTTCATGTCCATGACAAGACGAGGCAATGCGAACACTGAATAGAACTCTGAGTATGGCATTGACGGAGGTAGGGGAACACGTTTGCTTTATACATTTATTTCTATTTATAAACTACAAATAGGAAGTTGGGGGTGAGGGGCGGGGAAAGGCAGTGGCGTCATAAGCGGGGGGGGGACAGGGGAGGAATCCTCGCTAAGGATGAGTTGGGGAGTCCCATTCTCTCGCGCCCCCCTTTACAGAAACATATTTTTTTTACCTTTTACTTTTTTCGTCCACCAGCCAAACTGACCCCCCCCCCCTCCTTTTTCCAAGCCGTACTTAAAATGAGGCTCTTGGGGAAGTGGGGAAAGGAATTCCATTAGCAAAGTTTGACTACATTCGGAAGTTGAGTCACTTGAATTGGAATGGGGGAAAGGGGGTGTGATTAGATTTCTTCCACTGGCTCGAGTATCCTAGAAAAACCAATGAAAACAGCCTATTGATGATTATTATTTAATATAAAAGACAATACATTCAATAGTTATATATGTATGTAAATATACAAGATGTAGAAATATTTAAAAAAAAAAAAAGCACCTAAGGAGAAATAAACACAAGTAATAGACATTCTTAAAATGTACAATTTAAAACTAAGTACATACAAAATATTACATTTAATGTTATATATTTAATAATATTTTATACATTAATATTAATAAATACAATTTAAGAGTGGCTACAATACATTAAGGAACCAAACAAAAATTAAGCGTAGGAAATCATTTTGAATAATCCATACATGTTACGGCCAATGTATGCCAGCAACACTGGCAAAAATGCACATAGGTCTGAAAATGACTGACACTGGCAAATGACTGACAATGGCAAATGACTGACACTGGCAAATGACTGACACTCGCAAATGACTGACACTGGCAAATGACTGACTGATACCGACAGTGCAATGTGAACTATGGCTGAGTGCGACCTAACAACGTCAAAGTGACCATGTCAACTGGATCTTGTGAAAGAGATAACATCGATTGCGAACATTTATAGTGTGGGGGGGGGACATTAAAGATAAATGTGTAGCAGCAGATTGACTGGCATGCCTTGACGTCTGCCTCAAGGGTTGATATAATTTGTAAGAATGGTTGTGTGACTAGAGTTGTGGGGGGTCGACTGACTCTCTCCCTCTCACTCACTCTCTCTCACTCTCTCTCTCTCTCTCTCTCTCTCTCTCTCTCTCTCTGTCTCTCTCTGTCTCTCTCTCTCTCTCTCTATATATATATATATATATATATATATATATTAATATATATATATTCATCTAACTATCTATATATTTCTATATATACATGAATATAGTGTATATTAATTTGTTTGTTTGTAACGCTGAATGTTTGTATTTAGAAAACTTGAATTCACATTCTTGATTAAAAAATCAACCAAAACAAATCAATAGCCTAAATGATCACTTTATGCATTTTTATGTATTAAAATCGTTTTTAAAGTAGACGTGTATACAGGAATTGACCACTACCAGTAACTGAGCAGAACAAAGTGAGCAAACATATAATAGTGTAGACGTACGTTAATAAGCAATATTTATTACAAAAAAGATAAGCCATTTAGATTTAAATCAACCCAAAATATAAACTGGGGTAAACAATTATACAACAAACAAAATACGACAAAAAAAAAACCAAAACAATGAAAATAAAACTAACAGGCAAAGTGATTTAAAAATAAATTAAATTATTTGAAATCAACCAGCTGTTGTCTATTTGTCAGTTTACATTTCAAACTGTCAAGAATGGCTGGGATGGTGTATATAATTGGATTCAATGCAGAGTTCACTGGCAGTACAAACACAGCCATCCATGCGTACACTTCTTTGTCAAACTGTGCATCAACCAGAGACAGTATTCCCATTATGCCGATGGGAAACCAACACAGAAAGTCAGACACGGCAACAAAAGCAAGTTTCTTGGCAATGTTCATGTCCTGGGTTCTCCTCTCTGAACAATGCCTCATGGATGGGATGTTACTCTGCTTAATTACGTTCACAAAAATACCCACTTGACTCAGATCTATAAATAGAAATAGAATAAAATTAAGGATGACGTAAACAGCCATGGAAAACTCCCAACCAGGAAGATTATCAGCTTCATTGGTATGAAGAGGCAGTGCCAGACATAAGCCGTTGGAAGAATAGATTTGCCAATTAGGTACAAGGACAGGGATCAAAGCCAAAACAAAACCGATCACCCAAGATAAGATGAAACATTCACATTTCAGTCTTGAAGAAATGTCACGCGTAGTGAATGGATAAGTGACAATAATGAAACGATCCAAAGTAATCAGTCCAATTAAAAATGTCGACGTTTCACTGGAGAGAGTTGATAAAAATCCAGAAAAGCTACACATAAAACTTTTTCTCCAGCTTTCATCGTACACAACGTAAACATCAGCATAGATCCTACCAACAGCTGCAATGATCATCAGGTAGACGCCCATTAGAAGATCAGCGACGGCCAGACCTGTGACGAAAAGGCCGTAAGCTGTTTGAAATATTTTCTCTCTGCTCCACACAATTCTGTACACCAACACAATGCCATTACCCGCTATCGTCATCAAACCAACGACCCAAACCGAGAATCTCTTTAATTCGTCCCCTACTATATGCTTACATGAAGAGATCGTGTCATTAGGGGCAATACAGATACTCGTTGAAATATTACGTCCTAGTATTTGCGGACAGCACATTTTAAAATCACCTGACCTTAACATGGAATGAACGGTAAGCCCTCGAAAGAAATCAGACTTTATCCCTGTTATTATTAGACCGTCTAAATTAAGTATGTCCAGTCTAAAGTACTCTGGTAATCCCATGTTTTCGAATGTTTTTATCCGAGTGCAGCTTAGATCTAGAGTGCTTAGATTGTGTAGATTTTTTAAGCTGTTTACAGGAAGTGACGCAACAGAAGTATGAGATAGATCAATAACTTCCAAAGAGTTCGGAAATGTAAAGTTATCATGTACAGTCAGTTGGGCATTATGTGAAAGATTTACAAGTAAGTAAATTTGTCATTGATTGTATGCAGCTGAATTTGTCGCTATCTGTTATCTCATTACTGCTCAGGTCTAATATAACTGTTTCTGTTGTAATCCAGCTTTCAAAAGATTCGTCTACATTATTTATTTTACACTTAGGTGCACTGATATCTATAGCGTGTAAATAAGGCACATAAAAAAAACTATCTCCAACTAAGAACAATGAATTAGAGATGTTATATAGGTCCAGGTTTAATTTTAGTACAGGCATTAGTTTATCTTGGCTTCTCATAGTCAAACAGCTGTAACCCCATGGACATTTGCCATCACAGATGTTTAGATCAGTTGTGTTTAGATCCCTCCTTCTAAGTCTAATAATATTCGAGTGAATGCAAATATCTATAAATTTCAGTGTTATATTTGCTTTACATACAACCTTAGTTTCTGTAAATAAGGTTTTCTCCTGTCCCAGTGGACACTGTCGATGTTTACTAGCTGCATTGGCGAGTGGGACGCAGTAAGAGTTCGGACATTTTATAAAATCATCCGGACATGTAAAATTTTCACAATTTTCCAGATGCGAGTTATCGCTGCCTCCAGTATCATAAACATGAAGACATTTGTAAGTAACTGTCTTGTATTTCTACAAGACACCGATAGAAATTTTTGGAGCGTAGTAATATTATTAGAAATACATCCATATGGTCGCTTTGAATAACAGTGTGATTCATATATTGCGACTCTGGAATGTATATATCTTTCACTATGAACTGTAAAGAAGTTCACGCAACTAGATTTACACAAAGATGCATTCAACTCTTCCAAGAATGATATACGTACATAGGTGAGTAAGGAAGGTGTATGTTTGGTTTGTTTACAAAAGTATTTTTCTGCGTCGAAAGTGTAATTGGAGAAGCTGCAGTTAATATTTCGTAAAGATTTACTGTTATATCCTTTACGGAGATCTATAATATCTCCTTCATTTAGCAAACCAAACGTGTCGGGTTTAATCATAGGTTGATTGATAAAATCTACTTCCTGATTCATTTGATGGTGGTACTCACAGACAACATATGTATCATTTAAAATGTCGTCACAGCCAATCGGGAGCAAGTATTCCCAAATGTTTCTTTTAGTTGTGAAATACAAAGTGTCAGTTTCTGCTTTTTTGTGAAAACTGAAAAGCACGCATTGTTTGGAAACATCGTAGTTTAGCTTATGATAAAAAGTAAATGGATTGTGAGATGACCAGAATATAACCTGAGATGGTGATAGGACAAGACCTAAAAGTATATGTAATGATTTAGTATCATTTAAAGATGATAAGTTAATTTTTGTCAAAATGAGGGATACCAAATAATCTAATTCCTCGTATGTTTCGAAGGATACTAGATAACTGTTGTATATTATATCACAATATTTTTTTGCATCATTGTGACTGATATTTTTTGTATAGTTCAAGTGATAAAATGATCTTTGAAAATTCTGTGAATCAAAATAGAGATCAGTATCGATACATTTTAAGTCGCAGATTATGTGAAACAAATCGACGATGTGAATATCGTTAAAAGAGTCGGTGTGATGAAAATAATTTTGTAAATTTGGACTTTTTTGGCCTGGATCAAATTTGTACAACTTTGTGGTATCGAAATTTAGTATAAAAAATCTATCATATTCATTGTATTTGTGTTGTATATTTTCAATCGCATGGATCGATTCCTCTTTTTTGTCGTTGTGGATTTTTATGAAAATAAAAGATAATCTCAGAACAGATTGTTTTGCAGTCCCACTTTGTTTCGTCATATGAAAGAGCTCGTCCACAGTAATGGTGCTGTTGCATTGATTTGATATCTCCTTCGCATTGCCTGAGATGTTTGCTGTCAACACTTCAAGTTTAGTTGGCTGTTTATCGTTATACGTCATATAAAATGCATTCAGTGATGTCCAGTTTCTGTTGTAACGAAGATAGTTCACCGTCTGGTTGATGAAATTTAATTGTTCTCTTACCTCATGGCGACAGTCTATTACAAATAAAACCTCTTTACTGTCCAGGCTGCAACTTTTTAATGGAAATGAACAAACTGAACCTAACGGAAAGAAACGAAAATCATAATTAAAACCACGTAAAAAGGTACATTTTTGTTTTTTTTTCATTAAATTGTGCATAAATGAGAACGGGCAGAAAAATATTATGAAAACATTTATAAACCTGTTCTTCTCTACTAGCATTGTCCTTTTTTTTTAATTATAAAGAGGAAGTTCTTATTATTTACTGAGCAAATATTGAGTTCAATAACACTAGTCTGATATATTGAATGTATTAGATCAACAAGCATTTTAATCAATTTTTTTTTAATTCGATTTTTTTCGTTGCGTTATGATTTGTAGTTATTAATAATTGTGATTTGAGTAACTCTTTATCACTAGTGGAAATAAAAACCTATTTTAATTCCTTTTAACCTATATTCATTATATTTATCCTAGATTCATTCCTTATAGCCTACATTCCTTTTAGTTGACGAGGGACGAAACAAAAGCTTAATTAAGTCATAACAGCTAAATTGAAATGTAATATTGCTTTTTTTTCCTTAATCAAGAATACGACTGTAGAATAACTGAATATCGTACAGTGTTTGTCTGATTTCTTCACGCAACAGGGAATACAGGCCGATAACTTCACGCAACAGGGAATACGGACCGATATCTTCACGCAACAGTGAATACAGGCCGATATCTTCACGTAACAGAGAATACGGACCGATATCTTCACGCAACAGAGAATACGGACCGATATCTTCACGCAACAGAGAATACGGACCGATATCTTCATGCAACACGGAATACGGGCCGATATCTTCACGCAACAGGGAATACGGGCCGATATCTTCACGCAACAGGGAATACATGTCGATATCTTCACACAACAGGGAATACATGCCGTTATTTCCACGAAATAGGGAATACGGGTCTATATCTTCACGCAACAGGGAATACAGGCAGATATCTCCACGCAAAAGGGAATATTGGCTAGGATCTTCATGTAACAGGGAATCAACATATCATAATTATACAGGTGAGCAATCGCTCGACTCATCATCATTGTGCAGAGAGCAATATATATAATTAGGCTAACTACGTTGAACTAAGAACTGACATTAATCTTTGGATTTAAACATTTTTCTCTGTTATACTCTGGCAAGTATAGTGGGATAAAAACCATCCCACCACCTATTTGAATACACTTGCTGCACGGTGGGACACCTTTAGTCCCACCTTAAAAAATCAACAGTAACTCATAACACAAGAAGAGATGCAACCTAATTAATTCTAAAATGTTACCAAAGAACAAGCATGCATTATCATGTTGAGTTTGTAAATTATAGACATATAAGCCATAATAACAACATAGTTTATATATATATATATATATATATATATATATATATATATATATATATACAGAGAGAGTTAGAGGGATAGATAGATGGAAAGATAGATAATTAGATGTGTGTAAAGTAACTGTAGGGATCACACCAAATATATTTGATCCTATAAACCAAAAATGGGACTCATGTTTTATGGTGACTTTCTTTCACCTTTACCGCAGCCAAAAATGGCCTTTGAGACTCTACAGGAGACAGAGCAAAACCTTCAGCCATGAACTGAAATATCCATTGGTCCTCATCGGAGATCGAACCAAGGACCCTCATTTCGACAGTCGAGCGCGTTACTACTTAACCATCTCTCCAACATGTTTGTTACATAGATAAATAGATAAATAGAAAGATAGATAAACAAGTAGGTTTGTTAGGTAGATATTTAGATATATACAGTAATAAGTAAATAAGAAGTTATTAATGATTATGACAAATACAACAAATAAGTTAATTAGACAATGAGTCAATACATTATTAATTGTTTTAAATCTCATTGTACTTTTTTTTCTGCACTTACTCAGAACAATACACAAGAAAAATATTCTTAGAAGCACCATTGTACACCGGTACAGCTTGTACAGCCTCTATTTGTGTTTACAACTAGAGCACTTATTACAACTTAAGTACTCCGTCGAACATACACAAATTAAAACCCAGTCTTATTGTTAGAACATTGCTATGTATACAGATGGGCACTTCGTCCAGAGGTTTTAAACTGGTGCTGTTGTCCAGTCTATGAATGAATATACGAACACCCGCTGTGCTTTTCATATCATAGTGACATTTCTGTTTTATAAATATCTAATGACCAGTGGACAAGCACCGCGGACGTTGGTTGTTGATAACAATGAGTTGCGAATGGCATTTTGTGAGACAAACTTTTGTAATATAACTAGTTATCAGCGGATCTTGAAATTTAGCGCCGCGTCCGTCCGCGGATTTCTATCAATGATCCGCGTCCGCGTCCGCAGAATCTTACAACATTGGTCCGCAGTCAGTCCGCATTGCTGAAATTTAGCTGTTTAAATGACTTGAAATTTTTTATGGTAACGCTAAAGAAGATCCGCGTCAGTCCGCGAGTCCGCAACTTAACCATACGAAGCATCCGCTGTCAGTCCGCTGATTCGGAAAAGTCTGCTGTCCGCTGTCCGCTCATCTCTGGTCTATATACTTGCAGTGGCCCCAAGGACATGAACAGATTATTGTAGCCAAAATACATTTGAGAATATGGACACCTAATAATACATCAAATAAAATTCATGTTAAATAGTTCCTCCCAAAAAAAATAATCCTCACTATGGGTAGACATAAACAACAACTCTTAAAATCATATTCCTTCATAATATTTTAATGGACTCCTTTCCAAACAGTTATTCATTTAATGTTTTATGATGTTCAACATGGCGTATTTAAAAAAAAAAGAGAGACGCGAGTGAGTGCTTGTGTTAAGCAAAACGCTACATGTTTAACAGGTGGTTTATTTACTGTTTTACATTGTAGCATAGTACAATTAACTAAGAAAAATTGCCGACCCGGCAGTGCAGAACCTAGGGATTTACAGGCCCGGTGGTTTGGCCTCTTTGGGGGCTGCCCCTGCATTTTGGCATGAGATAATTTTTGACGCTTCTCAAGCTTGGTCCCGCGAAGAAAGAATCGTTGTGTAGCTTTAGCTGACCTTCAATTAAAAACATGGTATTCCATCAATGCAGTTGAGGCCGCAGACGCAGAAAGCATTAGGCCTCTTAAAAAAGAAAGACATTTCAAAGCTTTCAACATTATAGTTCTGTGAAGCCAATGCCGAACCAAGGGATTTTAGGCATCTTCGGGAGCCACTACATTTTGACATGAGATAATGTACTTAATATTTAGTTTAAAAAATATTTTGGGGGCCCTCCTCAAACTGGGCCCCCTCCATACACCCTCTGTGTGAAGCCCCCATCATAAATGATTAGTTTGCATTGTAAACGTTGTGTACGGCGCTACTCAAACTCAACCCTTATTCATTTCATTCATGTGACGTAATAGTAAAAAAATGAAAAAAAAGTGACGTATATAAGGTTAGTAATAAAGGGAAATAATTGTACATTAGAAATAGACACATTTTAGAAATAATAACAATTTAAACAATATAAATATTACATTATATTTAGGTATCCATAATTTTGGTTTAAAATTGAAATTGTGGAACATAACACAGAATATTAATTGAACAATTTCTGTAAATATTTCTTTTACGATCGCTTCTCATTTAATAACTAATTAAACACCATAGATTTATTACGTTACTGTGAGATATAGATAGGCCTTTGGAACCACATTTCGTTATAAATTTGTTTCGGAGAATATCACAGAATATTTTGGCATGATTTTGTGTTACTTCTAAGATCGCTTCTTGCCCTTTGGTAATGATTGAGGCGGTCGAAAACCGTATTGCATTGCGATTGCCATTTGGCATTCATGATCTCACCTGCCGTATGTTAGAGTACGGTGTTTTGTCACCTCGGCACTAAACATATGGCTGGTCCAATGTCAATTCTGGCAGCCATGTAGGAGACTATTCTTACTCGGCTGTCCAGTTGGTAGCCGGATTATGCATGTTAAGAAGAAAACAGTAAATGTTTCTGCCATCTTTGAATTGTTTATGCCGCCATGTTGGATGACAGACGGAAGTCGCGATGACAGACGGAAGTAGCGATGACAGACGGAAGTCGCGATGACAGACGGAAACCGGAACATATGATGTAAAATTTGTATTATAGATACACGGATAATTGCATTCGTTTGTGATGGGAGAGAGAGAGAGAGAGAGAGAGAGAGAGTTGCGATTTATAAATTGTTTTTAGCAGAAATTACTTAGCAGCCTATGTTATAATAACGAATGTTACATCATAGCTTTTAGCAGAAATCACTTAGTAGCCTATGTTATAATAACGAATGTTACATCATAGCTTTTAGCAGAAATTACTTAGAAGCCTATGTTATAATAACGAATGTTACATCATAGCTTTTAGCAGAAATCACTTAGTAGCCTATGTTATAATAACGAATGTTACATCATAGCTTTTAGCAGAAATTACTTGGCAGCCTATGTTATAATAACGAATGTTACATCATAGCTTTTAGCAGAAATCACTTAGAAGCATATGTTATAATAACGAATGTTATATTATCTTACAAAACGACTCTCTGTTCCATAATTGTTTCCTGTTGATTTATTTTTTCTTACAGTCATACTGACAATACAAACACTCTATACACACAGCATGAAAGTAAAACAATTGTTTTACTATCTGTAATTCTCAAGACATCCATAAAATTAAAACTGTATTTCGCAATTACTTAAAAAAAAAAAATCAGGACTAAGTACCCACTATTATGAACACACACACAAAGAAAAAAAAAACAACAACAATTCTTTACAAAACATTTCTGTATAAAATAAATTAACTTTGCATATTGAAGGGGAAGTAACTTTGAACAAGTGATTCAACCAATTAAATGGACAAGGTTAGCTCTCTTGAATGGCCAAGCAGTCTTCCTGTGAAGTCCCTGTGAGGATGAGATGAAATCTCTCAGATCATATTAACCACTGCGCCCTTTTTTCATCCCCTCCCTAGCCGATAGTACAATGATCATGGAGGCACCACGGGAGATATAGCATGAACTTTAGACATCACCTGAAAATCCAACATTGGTCCGGTGAAATTTAGTGTTAAGTCATTTAAGTCAACCCATCTTTAAATGATTTGTTAGGGAAGTAAAGGCGGCTGGAAGCTGTGATAACCACACAATCCCTTTATACGCCGCGGTTTGAGAAACAGTTGAATTCTAAATTCTAAGGAATGAGTTGTATATTTTATGATCCTATAAGACAAGACATAATGCGAAAAGACAGAAGGGAACCAAAAAAGAGCATGATGAAAGACAAACATGAAAGAATGTGGCTGAGAGTAAGAGAAAAACGAAAATCTATCGGGAAAAGCTAAATAGGAGTAGAACTGCAGGTCAGAGGTTACATAGGAGTAGAACTGCAGGTCAGAGGTTACATAAGAGTAGAACTGCAGGTCAGAGTTTACATGGAGTAGAACTGCAGGTCAGAGGTTACATAAGAGTAGAACTGCAGGTCAGAGGTTACATAGTAGTAGAACTGCCGGCTAGAGGATAGATAGTAGAATCTAAAGAAGAAAAAAAAGAAATCAGTACATACAGTTATGATTGAAAACATTTTTTTACGGGCGCTAAAACCAATCAATTAATTTCAATGAATCTTAAATTGTAAACATTAGGGAACCATTGATTTACTATATTCATAATGCTCATAATATTCAAATGCAGTGCAGCATTTTGGGAAATGTTTCATAATTATTGTGTTTAGCAAATACAGAGTCTGCAGCAAGGAGGATGGATTACTGATGGCGGCATGACGTCACTAGCCATGGTAAAAATCTTGGGTGTAATCTTCATGCTACCGGTAATCAATTTAAAAGCTATTTTAAGCATCCAAGTACTGATCAAAATATTGCACTATATAGTTTTAGATCTATGTCACGTGATCAAACTTGTACGTAATAAACGTAATACTTTAGGGGACATAACAAGAGGGCATTTATAACGTTTTTTTTTTTTAAATTTATAACGCTGTGTTTTATAACGTTAAAAATATTACAATAATATAACATACACACTACACAACTTCCAATGTTTTGAGTCGGACAATATGGCGATAGGCTCCGCCCACTGGCTTCAGCCGCTAGGAACCATTTGATTGCAGGCGTCTCCGTCATGTGATCTAACCTTCTTGGTCTGTAGGCATTTATTTACATTTTTGCGTAATGCAGAACTAACCCGGAGATATAATATATCTATATTGGATATTTAAAGAGATATAATAGAGATATGACACAGTTATATAACAGCTAAAACACGTTATAACTGATATAAATAGTAGATAGAGTAAATTGCTGTCAGATCTGATACACAAGTCCACTCTCAAACCGAATCTTTTAAATTGCTGTCACATCTGATACACAAGTCCACTCTCAAACCGAATCTTTTAAATTGCTGTCAGATCTGATACACAAGTCCACTCTCAAACCGAATCTTTTAAATTGCTGTCAGATCTGATACACAAGTCCACTCTCAAACCGAATCTTTTAAACTATAAACACTATCAACACAAAATGTTTATTTTCAATCTAAAGTCAATGAATGAAATTGTTTCTCAATCAGGTTTTTTTTGTTTATTCAAATTTCAATGTTATTTCTTTTCGTATTAATAATTTAAAATTGATGATTCAATGAAGCAATATTTTGTTTACCTTATATAGATATTTTTCTATACTTTTATAAATTACATAAACTTTATTAGAGAAAATGTAAGCAATTACATAAGACCGCTCTATCGACTGGAAATTGATCAGTTAATCTTTGTGAGGAATCTGATTATTTCAACTCATAAAGTAAAAGCTTATCGTCACTTATTATGACCCTTTATCGCGTTGCCAATTTGTGTAAGCCATCATATTTATTTACAGGTTACCATGACTACACACCATCATTACCGCTTTAATAAGGTGTTTGCTAGAGTCAACGAAAATTGTAGAACGCTTCTTGGAAACGGCTGTGAGGTTGTGCTAAGTTCTTCTGATACATATAATTTACAGCGAGAGGAGGGTAGAAACTCGACTCGAAGTGTCAATTGTACAGCATCAATCTAGAAATAGAAAATACAGTTATAATTTTGCGATTCCTACAGCAATTCACATATTAGCTGATTTCGAGTTAGCGTGGAGTTGCAGTTATAACAATGTTCTAATAGACAATATTCTGATAGAATTTAAATATACATTCGTAATTTTTTAGGCTGATTCACACACTTGTTTACTATTTACAGTTAAATGATGTTGTTTTTGTTTATTTGCGATTCGGACATTCTTTTGTTGCCAAATATATTTATTTTATAATTTAACACGTTTTATTTAAAAGTTCTACTGCTTCTGCATTTACATGCCAACATGGTTATTGAGATTTGTATTTTATTATTTATTTCTATACATATTTAAAAAAAAAATAAATATATCTTTCTCATATATGTATGTATGTTTTTATATATGAATATGTTATTTATGGCTCGAACAGGTGAGGTTGAATGTATTTACAACCTTGTAAAGCTAATTATCTTACAGTTACATCATGCAGAAAGAGAAATGAACCTTGCTATTACCGATGTAAATTTTGAGTTGAAATACTTCGAAAAACAAAATCGCACTTATCTCTTCAATTGCATCTACTTTAGGAATGTTTATAATTGTTTAAGTCTTCTTGTCAAAGTTCAGATCATGATCATACACATGTGTTTCTATCATGCATCAGTTAAAAAAAAAGTGTCTTTCTCTGTTAATTCCTTGGACTCCGTGCGGAGGAAAAGGCCTCAGGGATAAATATCCACTCTGTTTTTTGGGAAGCTTTTTTCTATTCAGTTAATCCCATTTTAGGTTGCACCACTTCATATCCTGCTCGCAACACCTACTCAAAGTTGTCCCTTGCACAGTCAACCTTTCTCTGTCGTTGGGGGTTTAGCCTCAGTGCAGGATTTACGTATACGCTAAACAAGCTATAGCTTAGGACCCCTCTTTCTTGGGGGCCCCCAATGATTGTCCAAGTAAGCGAATGTCATATATACATAAATATGTGGCACTGACATATAATATCTGGGGTTATATATGGCCCCAGGTTCGTAGTGTGCGGAAGGAGGGCGGAAGGGCCGGCCTCCCCCCCTCGTATTGTCTGGCCCCCACTGCTTATTTGCTCTACTTAGTAAAATGTATTACCTGCCCCCCCTGCTATTGCCTGGCCCCTGCTGTAGAATGCCTGGCCCCTGCTGTAGAATTGTCACGCTACGGGGCTGCATGGCCCCAAAATACAAATAGCCTAGGACCCTATCAGATCTAAATCCGACCCTGGTTACACTGCAGAGTCATTTTAGTTGTCCCCGGGTGCTTTCCTGTGTAAATGACCAGTCCGTCTCCATTTCTTTCTGGATAGTTGTAGGTCTATGGGACTTTTGTTTTGACACTCGTCAGAGATCTTCGTTCTTGAGTTTATCTAGTCGCCTTATCTGTAGGACACTTCTGAGACACTATGCAACAGGCCGGATATAGCACTGTTTTGAAAATCCCGAGTCTGCATTCTATTTTAGAAATATATTGACACAATTATGTTCGGACAAAAATATTTCCTCAGGGGGTGCGGCTTATTTGCTACTATTAATAGCTTGGCACATAATCAATTTCTCTCATATAGCATGCAAATTGTTTTGTATTTTCCATCTACTAATTAGTCGTGTCACAGATTTAATAATTTGACCCCAGTGAGTTAGTGATGTCATAGCGACATGCCAATCTCACGACTAAAATGTCAGAGATGAACTTGTTAATACTTTAATGATTTTGTAATATTTTTCATGTTCTCTTAGTCACAACTAAATATATGATATTTTAAGTGCACAAAAAATTACATCAGAAAACCTAGGTTATTTTTAATAATTTTCTCATAGAATTAAATTTAAATTTATTGTGTTTCTTAAATACATTGTGAATGAACTATGTTTGTTGCTTGTTGGCTCATGGTTCTTTGGTCGTGAGCGCCAACACTGTGCTGCAGTGTAAGGGTTCGAGCCTGAGTGTAATCCAGTCACTATGTCATTCTGCTTCTTCTTTTTAGAAGTGCATGTAAGCATGAGATGTAATCTCTTAGATCCTATAAACTAATGGAACTGTTTGTATGATGCCCTTCTTTCATCCCCACCATAACCGATAATGTAATAGCCTTGAAAGCACCAAGGGCAATATAGTGTATGTGTGTGTGTGGGGGGGGGGGTTAACCATGAACTGAAATATTCATCGGTCCTCACTGGAGATCGAACCAAGGATCGATACTCATTTCGTCAGTCGAGAGCTTTACCACACGACCGTACGTACCAACAACCAAATCATTTGATGTGACGATATACCTTTTGTTTTCACCTTTCATGTCCACGACAAGACCAGGCAATGCGAACACTGATCAGAACTCTGAGTATGGCATTGAGGGGGGGGGGGAAGGGGAACACGGTGCTGTATACATATATTCCTATTTATAAACTACAAATAGGAAGTTGGGGGTGCGGGGCGGGGAAAGGCAGTGGCGTCATAAGCGGGGGGGGGACAGGGGAGGAATCCTCACTAAGGATGAGTTGGGGAGTCCCATTCCCTCCCGCCCCCCTTTACAAAAACATATTTTTTTTACCTTTTACTTTTTTTCGTCCACCAGCCAAACTTACCCCCCCCCCCCCGTCCTTTTGCCAAGCCGTACTTAAATTGACGCTCTTGGGGAAGTGGGGAAAGGAATTCCATTAGCAAAGTTTGACTATATTCGGAAGTTGAGTCACTTGAATTGGAATGGGGGGAAGGGGGTGTGATTAGATTTCTTCCACTGGCTCGAGTATCCTAGAAACACCAATGAAAACAGTCTATTAATGATTATTATTTAATATAAAAGACAATACATTCAATAGTTATATATGTATGTAAATATACAAGATGTAGAAATATTAAAAAAAAAAAAGCACCTAAGGAGAAATAAACACAAGTAATAGACATTCTTAAAATGTACAATTTAAAACTAAGTACATATAAAATATTACATTTAATGTTATATATGTAATAATATTTTATACATTAATATTAATAAATACAATTTAAGAGTGGCTACATTACATTAAGGAACCAAACAAAAATTAAGCGTTGGAAATCATTTTGAACAATCCATATATGTTACGGCCAATGTATGCCAGCAACATATGTCTGAAAATGACTGACACTGGTAAATGACTGACACTGGCAAATGACTGACTGATACCGACAGTGCAAGGTGAAATATGACTGGGTGCGACCGAACAACGTCAAAGTGACCATGTCAACTGTATCTTGTGAAAGAGATGACATCGGTTGCGAACATTTACAGTGTGGGGGGGGGGCATTAAAGATAAATGTGTAGCAACAGATTGACTGGCATGCGTTGCCGTCTGCCGCAAGGGTTGATATAATTTGTAAGAATGGTTGTGTGACCAGTGTTGTGGGGGGGGGGGGCAGAGGAATATCGTTAGCAAATTTTGACCACATTCGTACCTTGAGTAACATGAATTGGATGGGAGGAAGGGGATGGAGGTGTGATCAAATTCTTCCACTCGTGCGAGTTTTTCTTAGAAACACCAATCAGAACACAGGCTGCTGTTGATTATTATTTAATTGGAAAAAAGACAATAGATTCAATAGTTATGTATGTATACATATATACGTGATGTAGAAATGTTTACTTTTAAAAAGCTTCTAATGAGAAATGAATCAACAAAGTAATCCACATTCTTTAAATTTACGCTTAAAAATGACATATAAAGTTATATATTGTAATATTAGTTTATACATTTTATACACTAATACTTATACATACAATTTGAATTATCTGTAACATGTTACGGCCAATGTCTGCCAGCAACACTGACACATGTGCATATAGGTTGGCTAATGACCGACACTGCCAGGTGACTGACACTGGCGAATGACTGACACTATCAGATGACTGACACTACCAGATGACTGACACTATCAGAAGACTGACACTATCAGATGACTGACACTGCCAGATGACTGACACTATCAGATGACTGACACTATCAGAAGACTGACACTATCAGATGACTAAAACTGCCAGATGACTGACACTATCAATGACTGACACTATCAGATGACTGACACTATCAAATGACTGACACTGTCAGAAGACTGACACTATCAGAAGACTGACACTGCCAGATGACTGACACTATCAGATGACTGACTGACCTATCAGATGACTGACACTATCAAATGACTGACTGACACTATCAGATGACTGACAATATCAAATGACTGACACTAGCAGATGACTGACACTATCAAATGACTGACACTAGCAGATGACTGACACTATCAGATGACTGACTGACTCTGGTAATTAACTGACAATAGCAGTTGATTGACACTGACAGATGACTGACACTGACAGATGACTGACACTGACAGATGACTGACACTGAGAGTGCAATGTAAACATCGGCTGGGTGCGTCCGAACAACGTCGAAGTGACCATGTGAACAGTATCTTATGAAAGAGATGACATCGGTTGAGAACATGTATAGTGATGGGAAACATTAAAGATAAATGTGTACAGAATTTGTGATATTTGTGTGACCAGAGTTGTGGGAGGGAAATGGACTATTTCGATACATCTATCTATCTATCTATCTATCTATCTATCTATCTATCTATCTATCTATCTATCTATCTATCTATCTATCTATCTATCTATCTATCTATCTATCTATCTATCTATCTATCTATCTATCTATCTATCTATCTATCTATCTATCTATCTATCTATCTATCTATCTATCTATCTATCTATCTATCTATCTATCTATCTATCTATCTATCTATCTATTTATCTATTTCTCTCTCTCTCTCTCTCTCTCTCTCTTTTATATATATATATATATATATATATATATATATATGTATATATATATATATATATATTTATATATATATATTCATCTAACAAACTATCTTATATTCTATTTAACTATTTCTCTCTATCTTCTCGATATATATATATATATATATATATATATATATATATATATATATATATATATATAACGATCTAACTATGTATCTAAATAACTATCTAACTTTCTATTATGTATCTATCTATCCATCTCACTATCTATCTATCTATCTATTTATCTATCTATCTATCCAACTAACTATCTTTCTGTATACATGAATGTAGGATTTCAGAATTTGTTTGTTATTAGCGATGAATGTTTCTACCTAGAAAATCTAAATTCCCATTCATGAAAAAAAAAAATCAGCCAAAACAAATCAATACCCTAAATGGTCACTTTATGTATTTTTATGTATTAAAATCTTTTTTAAAGTAGACATGTATACAGGAATTGACCACTAACAGTATCTGAGCAGAACAAAGTGAGCATATTGATAATAGTTAATACTTACTCTAATAAGTAATATTTATTACAAAGAAGTTAATCCATTTAGATTCAAATCAACCCAAATTAATTATAAACTGATGTAAACAATTATACAACAAAAAATACGAAAACAAATATACAAGCCAAGTAATTTTAAAATACATTTAAATGATTTGAAATCAAATTGAATTCCAGCTGTTGTCTATTTGTCAGTTCTACATTTCAATACATTTAAATGATTTGAAATCAAATTGAATTCCAGCTGTTGTCTATTTGTCAGTTGTACATTTAAAACTGTCAAGAATGACTGGGATGGTGTATATAATTGGATTCAATGCAGAGTTCACTGGCAGTACAAACACAGCCATCCATGCGTACACTTCTTTGTCAAACTGTACATCAACCAGAGATAGTATTCCCATTACGCCGATGGGAAACCAACACAGAAAGTCAGACACGGCAACAAAAGCAAGTTTCTTGGCAATGTTCATGTCCTGGGTTCTCCTCTCTGAACAATGTCTCATGGAAGGGATGTTACTCTGCTTGATTACGTTCAAAAAAATACCCACTTGACCCAGAGCTATAAATAGAAACAGAATAAAATTTAAGATGACGTAAACAGCCATGGAAAATTCCCAGCCAGGGAGATTATCAGCTTCATTTGTATGAAGAGGCAGTGCCAGACATAAGCCGTTGGAAGAATAGATTTGCCAATCAGGTACAAGGACAGGGATCAAAGCCAAAACGAAGCCGATCACCCAAGATAAGATGAAACATTCACATTTCAGTCTTGAAGAAATGTCACGCGCAGTGAATGGATAAGCGACTATAATGAAACGATCCAAAGTAATCAGTCCAATTAAAAATGTCGACGTTTCACTGGAGAGAGTTGATACAAATCCTGAAAAGTTACACAAAATACTTTTTCTCCAGCTTTCATCGTACACAACGTAAACATCGGCATAGATCCTATCAACAGCAGCGAGGATCATCAAGTAGACGCCCATTAGAAAATCAGCGACGGCCAGACCTGTGACGAAAAGGCCGTAAGCTGTTTGAAATATTTTCTCTCTGCTCCACACAATTCTGTACACCAACACAATGCCATTACCCGCTATCGTCATCAAACCAACGACCCAAACCGAGAATCTCTTTAATTCGTCTCCTACTATATGCTTACATGAAGAGATTGCGTCATTAGGGGCAATACAGATACTCGTAGAAATATTATGTCCTAGTATTTGCGGACAGCACAATTTAAAATCACTTGACCTTAACATGGAATTTACGGTAAGGCCTCGGAAGAAATCGGACTTTATTCCTGTTATTATTAGACCGTCTAAATTAAGTATGTCCAGTCTAAAGTACTCGGGTAATCCCATGTTTTCGAATGTGCTTATCCGAGTGCAGCTTAGATCTAGAGTGCTTAGATTGTGTAGATTTTTCAAGCTGTTTACAGGAAGTGACGCAACAGAAGTATGAGATAGATCAATAACTTCCAAAGAGTTCGGAAATGTAAAATTATCATTTACAGTCAGTTGAGCATTGTGTGAAAGATTTACAAGTAGTAAATTTGTCATTGATTGTATGCAACTGAATGTTTCGCTATCTGTTATCGCATTACTGCTCAGGTCTAATATAACTGTTTCTGTTGTAATCCAGCTTTCAAAAGATTTGTCTACATTTTTTATTTTACACTCAGGTGCACTGATCTCAATAACTTCTACATAAGGAACGTAAAAATAACTATTACCAACAGGAAACAATGAATTAGAGATGTTGTACAGTTCCAGGCTTAATTTTAGTACAGGCATTAGTTTATCTTGGCTTCTCTTTTTCAAACAGCTGTAACCCCATGGACATTTGCCATCACAGATGTTTAGATCAGATATGTTTAGATCACTTCTTATAAGTTTAATAAAATCTGAGTGAATGCAGATATTCATATGGTTCAGGGTTATGTTTGCTTTACATACAACCTTAGTTTGTGTAAATAAGGTTTTCTCCTGTCCCAGTGGACACTGTCGATGTTCACCAGCTGCTGCGGCGAGTGGGACGCAGTAAGAATTCGGACATTTTATAAAATCATCCGGACATGTAAAATTTTCACAATTTTCCAGATGGGAGTTATCGCTGCATCCAGTATCATAAGCATGAAGACATTTGTAAGTAACTGTATCGTTATTTCTACAAGACACCGATTGAATTTTTTGGAGCGTAGTAATATTATTAGAAATACATTCATATGGTAACTTTGAATAACAGTGAGATTCATAAATTGCGACTCCGGAATGTATATATCTTTCACTATGAACTGTAAAGAATTTCACGCAGCTAGATTTACAAAAAGATGCATCCAGCTCTTCCAAGAATGACATACGTACATAGGTGACTAAGGAAGGTGTATGTTTGGTTTGTTTACAAAAGTATTTTTCTGCGTTGGAAGTGTAATAGGAGTTGTTACAGTCTATATTTTGTAATGAATTACTGTAACCAATATGTTCTGTATAGAAATACATAATATCTCCTTCAAATGCCAAACCAAACGTGTCGGGTCTGTTCAATGGTTTAATGATAAAATCTACTTCCTGTTTTATTTGATGGTGGCACTCACATACAACAAATGTCTCATTTAATATGTCGTCACAGTCTATTGGGAGCAAATATTCCCAAATTTTTCTTTTAGTCGTGAAATACAAAGTTTCAGTTTCTGCTTTTCTGTCAAAACTGAAAAGTACGCATTGTTTGGAAACATCGTAGTTTAGCTGATGATAGAAAGTAAAGGGATTGCCAGATGACCAGAATTTGGACTTTCCTGGTCTTAGGACAAGACCCAATAGTATATTTAATGATTGTATGTCATTCAAAGATGAAAAGTTTAATTTTTTCAGGAGCTGAGGTACCAAATAATCCAACTCCTCGTATGCCTCGAATGAAACTAAATAACTGTTGTATAGTATATCACAATATTGTACTGCAGTATTGTGACTCATATTTGTATATTTCCAGTGATAAAATGATCTTTGAAAATTCTGTGAATCAAAAAAGAGATCAGTATCGATACATTTTATATCGCAGATTTTTGGAAACAAATTGATGATTTGAAGATTTTTAAAAGATTCGGTGTGATGAAAGTAATTCCCTAAACTTTGACTGTTTTTTTCTCTATCGATTTCCTGAGCGCTCACTGATATTACTTTGTCCCTCTTTGATATGTTGTAACTTAGTATAAAAAATCGATCATCTTCATTGTATTGATGTTGAATATTGTCAATCGCACGGATCAGTTCATCTTTTTTGTCGTCGGAGATTTTAATGAAAATTAAAGTTAATCTAAGAATAGAATGTTTTGCTGTCCCACTTTGTTTTGTCATATGAAACAGCTCGTCAACAGTAATGGTGCTGTTGCATTGATTTGATATCTCCTTCTCCTTGTCTGAGATGTTTTCTGTCAATACTTCGAGTCTAGTTGGCTCTTTATCGTAAATCGTCATATAAGATGCATTCAGTGATGTCCAGTTTCTGTTATAACGAAGATAGTCCACCGTCTGGTTGATGAAACTTAATTGTTCTCTTACCTCATGGCTACAGTCTATCACAAATAAAATCTCTTTACTGTCCAGGCTGCAACTTTTTAATGGAAATGAAAAAACGGAACCTAAACGGAAAGAAACGAAAATCATAATTAAAACCACGTAACAACGTACATTTTTGTTTGTTTTAGTAAATTAAGTTTGTATGTGAACGACTAGGAAAAAAAAACTCATTGATAAACCAATTCTTCTTTACTGGGATGGTCGACTTATTATGGTTGTACATGTGAAGATTTGGTCGACTTATCTTGATTGTACAGGTGAATAATTGGTCGACTTATAGTTGTTGTACAAGTGAAGAATTGATCGACTTCTCACGAATTTGCAGAGAACAATATCTATATTTTTTTTATTAATATAGCTGCGTATAGCTAAGAACTGACATTACCTAAATTAGATTGATAGAAATATTAATTGCTTGACAGTTAGATAGATAGGTATATATATATATATATATATATATATATATATAGATATATATATACATATATATATATATATATATATATATATATATATATATATACATATCAATACATAATAATTACACTAGAAATTATTAATAATTATAACAAATACAACAAATAAGTCAATACATTATGAATGGTTTTAAATCTCACTATACATTTTTTCATCATTTAATCACTTACTCAGAGCAACACACAAGAAAAATTCTCCCAGACGTAACATTGTACAATTCTCGGTTCTTGTACAACTTCTATTTGGTTTTTTACAACTTCTGCACTTATTACAACTTACGTATTCCGGATAACATAGACAAATAAAAACCCATTCAAGTTGCTAGAAATACCCCGCTTATAATGCCGAATACTCCACAGCTTATTGGTATGTATACGGATGAGCGCTTTGTCTGGGGATTTTAGAACAGGGGGCTATTGTCCAATTAATGAACTCCAGCTGTTTTTTTATTATTTTTTTTAAGTTCATAGTGACATTTCTGTTTTATAAATATCTAATAACGAGAAGTCAAGCGCCGCTGACGTTGGTAGTTGAAAACAATGAGTTGCCAATGACATTTTGCGAGACAAATGTTTTGTGATATGATAGACGGACGATTGCATTCGTTTGTGAAGAGACATGCTATCTAACATGAGTTTAAACTGAATTCTCTAATTATTATCATTTTGTATCTTTATCTAGTTTTGTTTCGTTTTGTCTACTTGAGTTTTAAAATTTAAAAAAAGTTGAATGTTTTTGTGTATATCTCAAAGCATTGGCCTTGAACTTCAATTTGAAATGACCTTATGGTTGATGTTCAATACCACAACCATGAAATATTTCAATGAACGACATTAAATCTATTCGCAAGCAATGATCGTAGTTCAAACTTTGACTGTCTATTATACATACTATCAAGGTCACGTGTGCATTGTGACCTCCCCCCCCCACACACACACCTCACCATCCATAGCCAAATCATGTTAAAATTTCTTGTACACACCTCTGTCTAACTCGGACTTGACATTTGTAGACTACAATAACGATCGAAAAATGAACATCTAATAAAAATATGCATTGTCAGCATAGGCGGATCAAAGGTCACTTGTCTCCCCTGGACGCAGAAGAATAAATATTGGGCGCCAAAGGCCAAATAGTAAAGCCGGAGTTTTTTGGGTGGCTCTTTAAAATTAAGAGCCCAAGGCACGTACCAAGTGCGTCTCCTATTGTATCCACCTTTTTTTGTGTCGGATGCCTTGGTGTCCAGAAGGTTCGACCCGCGACATTTCGACCCCGGGACAGTTCGACCCAGGGACAGTTCAACCCCGGGACAGTTCGACCCCGGGTCAGTTCGACCCCGGGACAGTTCAACCCCGGGACAGTTCAACCCGGGACAGTTCAACCCCGGGGCAGTTCAACCCCGGGACAGTTCAACCCCAGGACAGTTCAACCCCGGGACAGTTCAACCCCGGGATAGTTCAACCCCGGGACAGTTCGACCCCGGACTATTCGATGCTGATAAAAATATTTTAATTATTTTTTATTTTAATATGTCCGGTCGAAAAGTCGTGAAATCATTTAGCAGCCTATGCTATAAAAACGAATGTTATATGTTATATTATCTTACAAAAACACCCTTTTTTACCATATTATTTTCTGTTTATCTAAATTATTTATAGTCATATTGACAATACAAACACTCTACAAAAAATTTGCTTTACCATCCGTGATTCTCAAGACATCCATACAATTAAAACTGTATTCCGTAGTTACTTTCTTTAGTTACTTTTAATACTTACTTTAAAATAAAAATTAAGGCTAAGTATTCACTATCATAAACACAAAAATAAAGTACACTGCAAAATACAAACAAACACAAATAAACAAACAAACAATTCTTTTTACAAAAAATTTCTGTATAAAAAAATAACTTTGTGTTTGAAGGGGGAATAACTTTGAACAAGTGATACAACCAATCAATTGGACATGGTTAGCTCTCTTGAATGTCCGTCGGTTTGCCTCATAGATATATAAGACTAGATCGCTTACGGGCTATGTAAACGTGTTATATGGTCGGTCCCCGAATACAATGAGTATAACCTATTTATTTTTACAAATTCTTTGCAACTAAGATGACGTAGTACGGAAGTACGCATAGATTGCATAAACAAATAGCAAAAAAAATAAAGAAATTTACTCTTCTCTTTTTGAAGTTAGGGTCCGCACATAAAACACTTTTTCGGTCTCTGTTAAATAAGCATAAGCGATCTAGTCTATATATCTATGGTTTGCCTTTGAAGTCCTTGTAATAATGACATGAAATCTCTTAGATCATATTAATCAATTTTGGGACTGTTTGCGCTGCTCCCTTCTTTCATCCCTTCCATAGCTAGCCGATAGTACAATGATCATGGAGGCACCATGGGAGATATAGCATGAACTTTAGATATTACCTAAAAATCCAACATTGGTCCGGTGAAATTTAAGGTTAAGTCGTTCAAGTCAACCCATCTTTAAATGATCTGTTAGGGAAGTAAAGGCGACTGGAAACTGTGATAACTACACATTCCCTTTATACTCAGCGGTTACAGAAACAGATGAATTCTAAATTGAAAGTGTTTTTTACTATATGATCCTATAAGACAACACCTAATGAGAAAAGACACAAGGAAACCAAAAAAGAGCCTATTGAAAAACAAACATGAAAAAATGTGGGTTAGAGTAATAGAAAAACGAAAATCTATCGGGAACTGTTAATAAGAGTAGAACTGTAGGTCAGAGGTTACATAGGAGTAGAACTGCAGGTCAGAGGTTACATAGGAGTAGAACTGCAGGTCAGAGGTTAGAAAGTAGAGTGTAAAGAAAGAAAAAAGAAATCAGTACAAACAAATATGATTAAAAACCTTTGTTTTTATGGGCCGCGAAAACCGAACAATTACTTACAATGATTCTTGTCGAGGAGTTAAGGTTGATTTAAATATTCATTAATTGATTTGGTTAGTGCATGTGTGTTAATCACACTTTTTAAGTAACTCTAGAGTATTAATTTTTATATTGTTATGTGACGTAGTTTTTTCTAGTTGACGTCAATTAAGTTTTGCTTAGAGACAAGCTTTGTAGATTGAGTTAGTCGCTGTTTAGATTATGAAGATATTAGACATTTTTATTAACTCTAGAAGAAGTTAATATATTTACTTTCACATAGCAACTCATAGATATTATTTGATCTTTCTAAGACGTGCCTTTTTCATTCAACATATTTGCTACATTAATGTCTTCGTTCAATAAATGTACCAATGAATCAGCCATGCAGTTTTGAGACTCTTATTGATGAAGTGTTTGTGAACATTTGTGTCAACATAGCAGACTTCACCACGCTACCGTACGCCTCCAAGTCTCTGCTATTTATCAACATTCTAAGTATAACATTACAACTTTCACATTCACACCAAACCTTTACAATTCTCATATTGTAAACATAAGGGAACCCATGGTTTACTATATTCATAACGCCGTTACGCCAAAACCAATGGTTTAAATAGAAATTTAGTGCAACATATTGAGAAATATTTCATAAGTATTGTGTTTAGCGAGTACCACGTCTGCAGGCATTTATGGATATTTTTGTACACTTCATAATTAACCCGGAAGTGATATTGATTTTTTAGAGGGCAAAAGTGAAGCTTACCTATATGCACTTTCTAGGGAAACACTAACTACGAATTAAACACACACACACAGAAAAACTTTATTTTTAAAAAGTTTATATATGAAGTTAAAACAGGGCCATTGTTACAGATTGGTAAACTAATACTCCGTTGTGAAGGGATCCCACGTAGAGACACTTTTCAGCCCCCTACCCCCCCCCCCCTTTGCTTAAAAGAAAACTTAACAATTAGGTGGGTGGAGTTATAGGTGTCAACATATTTAGAGATGTTTCAAAGGGCTCAGTATTTACAAGCAGCGTATTTACTGTGTTCTCTTTTTTTAGGGGCGTTGAAATACAACTTGGCCTAGGGTCTTACACTCATAATTCTTTACCCAGGGCCCATTCGGATACTCTCCGAAAATGATTTTAAGAACAGTTCTAAATGATATTAAGCAAAGTACTGTCCTACCTACTAAATAGAATAAAGCTAAGCAAAGTTGTAAGAACAGTTCTACTTGATTTGTGCTAAGTACAGGTCTTACTTACTAAATATGATTTAGCTAAACAAAGTTGTGAGAAAAGTTCTGTCTGATAGTGTGCAAAGTGCAGTCTAACCTAATAAATATGCTCCAGATAAAACAGTTCTGCTTAATAATGTGCAAAGTACAGTCCAAACTACTAATTATATAGCTCAGTTCTGCTTAATAATGTTGCAAAGTACCATTATACTTACTAAATATGGCCCAGATAGACAACGTTGTAAGATCAGTTCTGCCTGATGCTGTACCAAGTACCATCATACTCACTAGCCTACATATTGCTCAGCTAGAAAGCTTTATGAATCGATAGGCATTAAGCTTCAAGTGTAAAAAAGAACTTCTTTCATTGGATACGTTCATCAAGTAATTGAATTCATGCGACAGATGTCACACATAAAGGTTTGTTATGAGCAAGTATGTAATGTCTAGTTAAAGTGTTTTCAGTGAGAGTTTTCCACACAATACATTTCACTAGCTTAGTGCGTTTAATATTGTTAGTTGTTATTCCATTTGTATATAAAGCTAAGGTCAGTATATCATTATTTATGTTATTATAATGAAATTATGATGTATTAGATCAGTGCAGTAATTATTACTCACTTTTAGCTGTATTTAAAATTTCTAAGGTGATACATATTTACTTTAAGTGAAAAAAACAACAACTCGTTTAGTTAATGAAATAATATCAAGAATTTATTCGTGAGTTATTTGTGCTCTCTGGTAAAACAGTTTCGTGCATTGCATTGCATACTGATACAAAATGTCAAGATTTGGTGTTTTTTTTAGGGTTATCTAAATACAACCAGGTGATGTAATTTAAAAAAGAATTACATATTTTATTTTCATTCAGGTATTAACAAGTTCAAGACTAGATTTAATTTATATTAGACTGTTTAAAACTAGTTTTCTGGTTTCTCATTGGTTTGCGAGTTAAGTTGATTATATTTTCTAAGTTATACTTTATAAGTAATTTGAATTATTCATTGTACGATGATCCATGCGTACATTTTTACAGATTATTTTGCCACACGATCTTGTTATTTACAACGTTGTGTACGTTAATATGTGTGTTTATAGACAAAGAGGGAGTATGGATAGTATATTAATAGCACATGTTAACCTAAGAGCTATGAATCATACCGAGAAGCTTATGTGAGTTTAAGACAACACCTGTTGCCTGGGTGGTATGGAGCTACGGTAGTGAACCGTAGTTACCTAATGTGGCGATAACTACATGCTGGTTTTAAATCTCTAGCGTGTCCTGTCACTTACCTATGTCTATATCAATGTTGCCGCTATGGCCATTGCGCTATCGCCTATGGGGAGAAAAAAAGGAAAAAGACACTAACAATGACATTTGCACTATCGGCTATTGGGGGGGGGGAGGGGAGGTAGGACACTAACAATGACATTTGCACTATCGGCTATTTGGGGAAGGAGGGGAGGTAAGACATTAACAATGACATTTGCACTATCGGCTATTGGGGGGGGGGAGGGGAGGTAGGACACTAACAATGACATTTGCACTATCGGCTATTTAGGGGGGGAGGGGAGGTAAGACACTAACATTGACATTTGCACTATCGGCTATTTAGGGGGGGAGGGGAGGTAAGACACTAACATTGACATTTGCACTATCGGCTATTTTTTTGAGGTGGGGGGGGGCAAGACACTAACACACTAACAATGACCTTTGCACCAGAGCAAGTAATGGGTCATGGGTCAATGGGTCAAATGGGTCGCAAAATTGGTTGGGTCAAATGTGTCATGGGTCATTGCTCTGCTTTGCATTATCAGCTATGGGGGGGGGGGGGGTAAGACACTAACAATGACCTTTGCACTATCAGTTATGGGGGTGAGAGTTAAGACACTAACAATGATCTTTGCACTATCTGCTTTGAGGGGGGGGGGTAAGACACTAACACACTAACAATGACCTTTGCACTATCGGCTATGGGGGTGAGAGGTAAGACACTAACAATGATCTTTGCACTATCAGCTATGGGGGTGAGAGGTAAGACACTAACAATGACCTTTGCACTATCGGTTATGGGGGTGAGAGTTAAGACACTAACAATGATCTTTGCACTATCTGCTTTGAGGGGGGGGTAAGACACTAACACACTAACAATGACCTTTGCACTATCGGCTATGGGGGTGAGAGGTAAGACACTAACAATGACCTTTGCACTATCGGTTATGGGGGTGAGAGTTAAGACACTAACAATGATCTTTGCACTATCTGCTTTGAGGGGGGGGGGGTAAGACACTAACACACTAACAATGACCTTTGCACTATCGGCTATGGGGGTGAGAGGTAAGACACTAACAATGATCTTTGCACTATCAGCTATGGGGGGGGGGGGGAGGAAAGACACTAACAATGATCTTTGCACTATCAGCTATGGGGGGGGGGGGAGGAAAGACACTAACAATGACCTTTACACTATCGGCTATGGGGGTGAGAGGTAAGACACTAACAATGACCTTTGCACTATCAACAAATGGGGGGGGGGGTTAAGACACTAACTATGGCCTTTGCACTATCACCTATGGGTGGGTTAAGGAAAAATATTCCATTAAGTGATGTATACGACATAAGAGTCAAACATCTCAAACTTACAGGAGCTTTAAAAACAAAACAAAAATACCACATTTTAAACTTAATTTATACAAACAAAAAATTAACATTGCTATTTAAATTTAGGTGGCTGCTTCCAGCATGGCTCAATCTGTGACAGACAGCGGTTCAGCAACAAGTGAAGTAAAAAAGGATGTAAGCAACATTTCGAACCCAATATCATTCAGCTTAATTTGTTGTAACCTTATTATTTATTCAATTGGAAGTATATATACATATAAATATATATACATATATATATATATATATATATTATATATATATATATGTATATATATTTATATGTATATATATATATATATATATATATATATATATATATATATATATATATAAAGATTTAGTAGAAATATTCCCCTCCTTGCCCACCCCTGGCTATGCCTCTGACATCTGGTGGCCAATTCTGTTTCCTTCCAGAATCAATAAGAGCCCATCTTCTTTGCAGCTAAACATGTTTATAAATACATTTCAAAATCAACGCTACCTTACCCCTAACCCTGTCCGAGATTTGGTACCTTCTACAAGAATGCATATTACCGCCCCCTACCCCCTTGCAGTCATGGGCGTATTCATGGGGGGGCAGCCCCCTTCATTCGTTTCCACAACGGTATGGTTAGGCTGCAAACTTATGTTGAGTATGTTTTAAAACATCGAAGTGGCTACGGATACAGCCAACGCACATGAGCTCTAGCGCTTAGACGGACTATTTTTTTGTGTGCGCATTAGGGTTAGGGATCGGGATAGGGTTAGGGATAGGGTTAGGGATAGGGTTAGGGATAGGGTTAGGGTTAGGGTTAGGGTTAGGGTTAGGGATAGGTTTAGGGTTAGAGTTAGGGATAGGGTTAGGGATAGGAGCAATATCTATAGCTGGACCACGAAATCCAGCAATCGCGCATGAAAAATAGTCCGTCTAAGCGCTAGAGCGCATGCGCGTTTGCTGTATTCGTAGCCACTGCGTTTAAACATTGCTTATTTCACTAGAATACACATTATGTTGAAAATAAAAAAGATTATTACAGTGAAATCATGCGAAACTTTTTATCGGCTGACTCCAATAGCTTTCCTTCAAACAGTTGTGGCCCTTAATTCGACGTTTAACTACTGTTTCATTAGTTTTATAATTGTTATACAATCGGATTATTATTATTTTTTAACCATTGAAAAATGCTTGATGTTACTTTTGAATGCTGTATTTTAAATTTCTATTTGGCTATTCAACGTAATAATCAAACTAAAATATTATGATTTATTTAAAAGAATAATTTTTTGCCTTTCATTTCATTTTTATGTTCAGAAAGTTGGAAATTTTTGAAATAATCGAATATTTACAAATGAAATAACAATTATGGATTGTATATTTCTGATTTCGGATAAATATAGATTTTAAAGTGTGACCATTATGAATGTATTCTATTTTTCTATACTTTATAAAGATCTTATAAGAATTTCCTTAAGATTGATTGACAAAAAATATACTTTTTTTAATTACAGTTTTGATTATTTATAGATTATGATGTATTTATAAATTGACAAATGTTGCTTTTTTTTCCTCCCAGAAAATGAAGATTAAACACATAGATTTAATTCTCGTTGGGAAAACTGGTCATGGCAAAAGTGCCACCGGAAACACAATTCTGGGACGCAGTGTTTTAATCTCTTCGGCTAGTCTACAGTCTGTGACAAAGTCCGTCAACTTTGACGTCTGCCGGTACAAAGACTACATTTTAAAAGTAATGGACACACCCGGTGTGGCAGACACTGCAGATATCACAGACCCCGTCAAGGCATCTAAAATCATAATATCGCAAATGGAGGACGCGATCATATTAAACCCTGACGGTTACCACGCTTTCTTGCTCGTGTACAAGTTTGGCGGGAGGTTTACGAAAGAAGAATTGGATTCCGTCAGGATGTTAAAACACATTTTCGGCGAAAGTTTTTTGAAAAGTTATTGCATTTTGATTATCACTGGTGGGGATCATTTCTTTAATGAGATCAAATCAAAAGGTAAAAGTTTTAAGACATGGACACATGAACAGGCAGGTGAATTTAAAGATTTGATCAATGAGTGCGATGATCGGGTCATTCTGTTTGATAACATGACACAGGATGAAAGAATACAACGGAAACAAATGTCCAAACTTATCAAATATGTAAACAGTCTAAAGACCTGCGGTAAAAGATACACAGATAAATACTTCAAACTTGCTCACAGGAGCCGGGCTCGTTTATTGAGTGAGACAAAAACTAAAATAATTAATAATGACTTAGAGGAGATGTTCTTTGTACTGCAAGGATTGGAATCAGCCGTTAAAATAAATGATTTGGACGAACGAGGCGCCATGTTGAATATTTTGTTAGTTGGTATTGATACCATAGCTAAACGATTTCCCAATGCTTCACCTGCAACATCTATCGAATCAGACCTTATAAATTTTCTTTCCGAAGTGAAAAATTGTATTAGATCTCATTGGGGAAAAATTGAAAGCGTATTAAAAACGATTGCGGAGAATGAAAAAAAACTCCATGTAGAATCGAAACGGCTTGCTGACATTCTTTACTCTTACACAAAAGCTAAAATGAACTTGAAAGTTTGAAGAAAAAGTCATCCGAAAAAATTAGTGAAAAGCAAGGAAAAATGAATGTTACTCTCATGAAAAGCCATTTTGAACAGAATAAAGGCAGATGTAATGAGACTCATTCCAAGAGTAATCTGGATAGTTTCACTGAGAAAACTGAATTGAGTGATGTCGAATTTTTTGAATTGAATTTCAACCCACAGGCCAAAGAGCGTAAGGTTGAAAAATTTAAAAAAGAAGAAGCTGATATACAAATGTTGAAAGAGAAATTGATGAAAGAGTTTGAACCTGAAACAGCGTTGAAAATATTTACAACGGCCGACGTACAGCTTCACAAACTGATGGAACACATGGACACAGATTTGAACAAAGAAATTCTAAAATTTCATTACACTTATAATATTTTAAAAGAAAAAAGCCAGAATATTTTAAAACAGACATGCAAATGTAAAATTTTATAGATCGTTCAGAACAACATTTATGTTTATGCGGTGAAAATAAATAAATGGGCGTTTTGAAGGAGTTAAATATTAATGTTAATTTTAATATTGTTTTGATTCTATTTGTGCATGTGTGACTAATTGACTAGAGAGTATAAATTTTAATGTAGTTATGTGACGTAGTGAAACGTCACTTGTCATTTTACTTGGATACCAATTAGTCTTGAATCGTTAGTGAATTGTTTTGTTTTGAGATAGCAGGACGTGCCTCTTGCTTAGATACAAGCCTTGGAGATTTTTGAGGAGTTACTTACTTGAGCTTGAACAAGGAGGTTGTATTTAGTTTTCTCTATGAGAGTCAGTTTAATAGTCAAGTATAATTTAGCATGTTTTCTACTTTAATATCTTTGTGTAATAAATGTGTCATGGAATCAGCTATACAGCCTTGAGACTTTCATTTATGATATATTTGTGAATACTTGTGATGAACATATGATGAACAACACCACGCTACCATACGCCTCCATCTAAGCCAAATCTTAAATCTTTACAGGCGTGCATTAGCAACATTTGGAAAAAATAGGCAATTACCATCTTCAAAAACCACATTTAGGCATATAATTTCTGATCTGCTCTATATCGGTTTTTCTCCAAATCTCTCATTTCCTCTGCTTTTGAAAACTGCAAGTACATTTAATTATCTGTAGAACATTTTCAAAAATGAGAGATAAATTATGGACTTCATGTGTAATGTGTGAGGAATATTTTTTCCTATCCTAATTTTTTTCTAACTGGTATGAAGCCAACAATTTATTATTAAGGGGAAATAATTTTTAAAAATTTGATGTCCATAAATAGATACTGTAAAATATTATAAAGTGTTCTAAAACATGAACATAATACATTCTATGAGTTAACATTATTGTTTAGATTGTTATTTAGATCTGGTTGCTAAATGTTGGAGTAAAATAAAGAGTATTTGATAAATAAAGAGTCCAAAATTACCGCTGAAGTTGTTCATTTTTCGATGTTGATCTTAATATGTGCATTGATTCAGCAAAACTTAAATAAGAATATATATATATATATATATATATATATATATATATATATATATATATATATATATATATATATATATATATATATATATAAATAATAGCGATCTCGTGTCTGCGTTATATCAAAAATAGAAATCAAGAATTCAAAATGACGTCTCAATTCGATAACAAAAATTGAAAAATCTATAGTTTTTAATAGTTTGCGTGATTTACAAGTATGAAACTCAAAGGCCGAATTGTGAAATAATTCCATTTCAATATTTGTTGGTTTGTCTTTTTTTGTATTTCTACAACATACTGCATATTTAAATTGTGATAATATCATAAAAAATCGGATCTGCCCGAAACCAAAAATAACCTAACCTACTGATCAAACCTAAGGGCATATAACTCAATGCAAATGTTTTGCAGGGTACAGCTAGTTATGAATAAGAATACTGCGGACTATATCAACTGACATCTGACACTTTTCAGTCCATACCATGCTCCAGAATCGTCATCACGGCCGTGACCTGAAATGCAGCCCGCGTACCCACAATAGTGTTGGGGGGCTAATATTAAACCTAAGGGTGGGCAAACGATTTGACCCGAGGTTCACAACGGTCTCTTGAATTTGAAAGAATGTTAAGACACAAAGCAAATGGCAGGAGTGTTTATGTGAGCTAAATCTAGTCAACGTGGGGTTTATGAGCGTGAGCAAGCGGACAGGAGGCACGCTAGGTCCGCATCAAACAGAGTGACGGGCATAACTAAGTCTACGAGATGGAGTGTGCCTATGTCTAGAATATTTTTACTAATGTTAAATAAACGCAGCGGCTACGGGACAATCATGCGGGACTCCGTATTTTTTTCCGGATACCAGCAATAGATATTGCTCCACACCCTAACCCTAACCCTATCCCTAACCCTATCCCTAACCCTATCCCTAACCTATCCCTCACCCTATCCCTAACCCTATCCCTATCCCTAACCCTTTCCCTAACCCTATCACTAACCCTATCCCTAATCCTATCCCTATCCCTAACCCTATCCCTAACCTTATCCCTAACCCTATCCCTATCCCTATCCCTAACCCTATCTCTATCCCTATCCCTAACCCTATCCCTAAACCTACCCCTAAACCTATCCCTAACCATATCCCTAACCCTATCCCTAACCCTATCCCTAACCCTATCCCTAACCCTATCCCTAACCCTATCCCTAACCCTATCCCTTACCCTAACCCTATCCCTATCCCCAACCCTAACCCTAACCCTATCCCTAACCCTAACCCTAATCTTAACCATATTCCTAACCCTAATATAATGGTGCTTGATGGGCCCGTAGCCACTGCGTTAAAAAAAAACATGATGTAGATCGACTGTGGGGTCTTCATTACGTGCCCTGATGTTTCTATTCAAATATCTTTTCAATAGGTAGAGGTAACACTTATCCCGTTTTATTCATTTGGCCTATACTCTCAAAATGTTCTCTTTTATGTAATTACTGATGTGTAATTGTAAAAACCATATCTGCTCAGACATTAAAAATAAAAACATTAAAAACGATAAACATTTCCTATCAGTTTGTAGTGTCTATTCCATTCCATATGTAAGATAATTAATTGAATTCGATTTATGACCTGAATTTATTTGTGATAAAACAATCGCTGATAACAATAATAATAAGAAAAACCCTAAAAAAACTTATGGATGACAAAGATTTGTACAAATCTTCCATTCTATTCTTAATGTGGTATACGTAAAATCTACATTGAATAAAGATTTTGATTTTTAAGACTTTTATTTTATATTTAGAAGGTAAGATTATTAATTTAATGTTATTATTATATACACTCGTTGTAAAAAAAAATCTTCACTCTATTTTTAATAACATAATATATAAGCAATTACTCCGCCGGCTCAACATGGCAATTGAGACCTTTATGTTGAATTCTTTTTTATTTAAAAATACAAACTTGATCTTTTTGCTTTAAAAATAAAACACCCATTTAAAAACTGACTAGATTCAAAGACTGTAAAATAACAAATAGAAATAGAATTTTACATAATTCAATGACTGAGAAAATAAATAAATCTACAAAAAAAAAAAGAGAGGGGAGTTGGCAATGTTTGGTAAAGCGCTCGATCGTCGAGGAAATTTTCAGGTCCTGGCTCAAGTTCCCGATATATCTCTCGTGGTGTCTCCATGATCATTGCACTATCGGCTATGTTGGGGATGAAAGAAGGGTACCATAAATAACGTCCCATTAGTGGTTAATAGGATCTAAGAGATCTCATCTCATACTTACAGAGACGTCACACACACACACACAAAAATTAAAAATGAGCGAAATATGCTTTAGCATATCAATTTAACCACAATACAAATTCAAAAATTGGACAAAATCTATTTTACTGCAACTTATTTATTTTATTTTGACATTATTACATCATTGTGTTGTTTTTCTATGCAGGATTTAGAAAGTAATTATGCTGGATGAAAAAAATATTAACTTATTGCTGATCGGGACTTCAGGGAATGGAGTAAGCTCTACTGCCAACTCCATCATCGGTCGTAAAGAATGCATCACCTCTTCAAGTAGTAAAACTGTGAAAAATGCATCAGTTGTCATACATACCGCGCAAGTCAACGACCTTACTGTAAACGTTGTTGATGTTCCAGGTATTGACACAGACAACAGCAGCGAGGAAGTTTTACTAACTTTACAGACCTATATTGAAAAATCCTTTACTCTATGTGGAAATACATTTACAGCTTTCATACTTGTACTGCGATACGGACAAAGGTTTACAAAACAAGAAAAAGACACATTGAAATTCATTACGGCAATCTTCGGTAAAGACGTGATAAAGAACAATATAATATGCGTCTTTACTCATGGAGATATGTTTGAAAACTATGTAAAGCATATTGAGGACATTTTAACGTTTGAAAGCTGGTGTAAGGAACAAAAAGGGCCAATAAAGGGTTTGCTCGAGAAATGTAATTATAAATGTTTACTTTTTAATAATGTTGCAGTAGAGAAGGAAATCTTGACTAGGCAGGTAAATGAGCTCCTAACGTTAACAAGGTCAACTGAAAAATATTCATTAGATGATTTTAAGGAAGCTGATAAATGGCTAAAGCCATTAAAAAATGAGATCGCTTTACCAAAGATGAGACAAATTACAATCGATTTTTTAACAAACAAACGGTCGGAATTGTTACAGTTAGAAATTAAACATAAAGATAACCTCTCTGTTTTAATCGATGAATTGGAAAAGCTTCTCAACGAACTGCAAGAATTCGAGGGTGAAATCACAAAAGAAGTTGGTGAAATACTTGATGAAAGAATGCATCCTGTAAAACTATTGCGAGGATTGAAACTTCAGATAAAATCTAAAATCGATTTAAAACGGTACGAAGAGAAACTGTCTGAAATCCATAAACAATGCAATCCTATATATTTAGCGAATAGAACTAATTCATTGGAAGTGATAAAGAAATATCGAGAACCGAATTCAATTAGGTCTGTGAAAAAAAAATGTAATGCTAACAAATACCATTTAACTAAAAAGAATAAAAAAAAATTTCTCTGTTATATATTGTAGGTTTTTTAATGATTAAATATACAAAAAAATATTAAAATCATCTTTTACTTAAAAAAAAAAAAAAAAAAAACTTTTATCAAAATGTGAAAAGCAAACCAAAAAAAAAAAGAATGAAATTTTGAGTATTCTAACTATTTAACTACAGGTCCGAATTAGAGCTACATAAAGTTTTTCTTCGGTTTTTCGGGGGAAAAGCCGTGAAAAGATGTATCGGTTCCAAGGTAAAAATATGTTATAGCAAATAAAAAAGCCTTTAATTTGGTAGACAATGCTGAAACTTTTACAGCACCTAGCTTATCCTTTACATATGTATATGCAAACATTTTTTCGTTGAGCAGCATTGGTTTTTAAACCTTGTGTGTATGTTGTTGGTAATTATATTTTACGTTGGTTGTTACAGATGGTGAAAGTTTATCTATGTTCATTTCTTGATTTCCAAAAGGTTTGTCGATATAATTTTATGTAAAATAAATTTAACTGATATGGTTTTATTTTTGTTGTTTTTTTTTTTGAAATGAATACTTAATCTAAGCAAAATACTTAACGTAACGTTAATCCTAATCATAACCTCTTATTTATTTAGTAAAATAAAAAAAAGAACAGACACACACTGATTAAAATATAAATATTAATAAATTAAGCTTTTACTTTCGAAGAAATTCGATAACAAACAATCTTTCTCCTTATATATATATATATATGTGTGTGTTGTGTGTGTGTGTGTCTGGCAGGGCCAGCCTTACGAATTGCGGGGCCCAATTTAACGGATGCTTGCGAGGCCCCCCTCTTCTAATCTTTCAAAGCCTCTGACAAGAGCCATTACTGATAGTGTTATGTTAAATGTAAATTACAGGGGCCCCTGCCAGGCGCGGGGATTAATTTGGAGCAATCGGTCCAATCGGTCTAAGACCGACCCTGTTGTCTGGCCCCCATGTGGTGCAGCCTCTAAAAAATCCAAACTCTGCAGGGAAAAATGCTATCAAGTGGCTAAACAATGCCACAATTTATTATACGTATACCAAAAGACTATTAATGGATAGATAAGTGGCACTTTAGTAGTGAGCCGAATCTTTCTGCAAGATATGTGTAAAGTCCCTGTAAGGATGAGATGAAATCCCTTAGATCCTATAAACCACTAATGGGACGGTTTTATGGTGCCCTTCTTTCATCCCCACCATAGCCGATAGTGCAATGGCCATGGAGGCACCACGGGAGATATATCGGGAACTTGAGCCAAGACCTGAAAAATTTCCTTGGTCCTCACCGGAGATCGAACCAGGTACCTTCAGATCGACAGTCGAGCGCGTTACCGCACGACCATCCGTCCCCTTTTCTGCAAGATATAGCTTCAATTGTTTATTCTCCTAGTACTAGGAATAGTTTTAAATATAAGCTATCAAAATTTCTTTCCTTTCTGTACATTTCAGTAAATATTCATTAATCTTTTCATTGTTATATTTTTTATACTTTATAGTTTCATCAAAGGATTCTTGGGTATTGTCTTTTAGTCTTACATTAACTAAAGTAGTATATATATATATATATATATATATATATATTATTATCACCATAATCTTAACCGATGCGGTCTTTGGAGGAACGACTTGACACACCAGCAGACATATTTCTCTCTCTCTCTCTCCATCCCTCCATTTCTCTCTCCCTCCCTCCATCTCTCTGCCTCCATCTCTCTCTCTCCCTCCATCTCTCTCTCTCTCTCACTCACTCCATCTCTCTCTCCCTCCATCTGTCTCCCTCCATCTCTACCTCCATCTCTCTCTCCCTCCATCCATCTCTCTCTCTCCATCCATCACTCTCTCCCTCCCTTCATCTCCATCTCTCCCTCCATCCGTCTCTCTCTCTCCCTCCATTTCTCTCTCTCCCTGCATCACTCCCTCCATCTTTCTCCCCTCCTCCATCTCTCTCTCTATCTCTCTCTGTCTCTCTCTCTCTCTCACTGAACTATCCCAGTGGAACTGCAGCCTGAAACTTAGTCTCTTAGAGCCTGTGAAATCAAACTTACAGGCCCATGATAAGCAATCTTCTGGTCATGTCCACACTATGCACTACCAGAACAGGGCACACATCCACGGCAATATCAGCCAAGGTAATCGACATTTGGCCTCAATCTCTCAACGTACGCACCTATAGGACCTTGTTCAGTGAGAATCCGGACAATCTTTGTCTGAAAGAATCTTCTGAGCCGCCACAACAAGTCAGTTTAGGACGGCCGCTCCATCTGACTGTAGACATCTCTGCCTATCAGCCCATTGTCCAAGCTCGTGAACCACCGCGTTCTTTCATAGTTTCTGATCTTGTGAGCTCTTGTTCGCTCACACATGATGCGCTTTGGCATTGTACGACTTTGCAAGGGAAATAGACCCGGTCATTCCATATGCGCAGGAATCCACAGAAGAGTCATATCTATCTATAATCGTCTGATCGTCTATCTTTAATTCATGCATTACTCTCTCTCTCTCTCTCTCTCTCTTGGAACTCTCTCAGTAATCTGCGGGCTGAGACTTAGTCTCTTAGAGCCCGTGAGATCAGACTTGCTGTGTCTCTCAACATCTGGAGACTGCCATGGAGCCCGATGGCCAGCAAGCTTCCGGACTGGTCCACCCTGTGGTCCGCCAGTCCGGGGCACTCGAAAAGCAAATGATATACGGTCATGCATTACTAGCCCTGTCCACTCCTTTATATAACCTTGTTATACAAAACTGTAAGACGACTAAAAAAGCTCTCAGTCTAATTCCTTTAGTTCCCTATGCCCGTTTTAGCCATAAATAAAATATAAAAAAAAGATATATTTATAGCTTCGTATGCTTTTTAAGAAACGCGAAATGTTGAAATGCAGCACTTTGAACGATATTAGACATTCGATCTGTTTTGGTACCTTATTAACAAAGAGAAATATTGTGGAAAACTGAATGAATATATTTGACTGAGATTCAGAGGAGGCGGATTAAAGAACGGAAACAAAAGTGGGGCGCGACCAAGGCTCCCAAATATTTAGGGGCCCCACAGAGCCCAATTTTTATCCCTTTCATATGTTTCTCTTTTTCTAAAGGGCCCCAACATTTTCCTCTGCGCCCCGAGCCTCAAGTGACATAAGTCCACCCCTACTGAGACCGAGAAGGATAATGAGACCAAAGTAAAGAGTAACATATAGAGTAAAAAAAAAAGCGAAAACTATGAAGGTTATGAAAATCAAGTTGTTCATCGAAGGTCATTTATATGGCGGTACTAGATATGATATCTGATGGAACAAGGCAGACGTGGTATTTATTAACTTTTCTTTTATCAGACTTTTTATTTTCAATGACGAAAATGAGTGACCTATTAAGATATACTCAAGATCATCACATGTTTAAACTATCTTTGTTTTTGTTTGAGAGGTAAGTATGTTTATCACAAGTTTGGCATGTACTAACCAGCTTTATATTCGCAGGTAAATATGACGTTTTTTTAAAATGTTTTAACTTTTGGTTCAATAATTTTTTTTATTGACTGACTAAGTAAACTTAATATTTATTGGCAGTGAATTATTTTTTTTTTAAATTATTATTGATACTGATTTAAAACGTAAATGTAGTTCAAATAATTGTACAGTCAAACTTTGTATGATTCTCTGCTGCACTGCACTTTCGTTAATTTAAATCATGTTAATAAAAAAAAAAGGAAAAATATGTATGCATCTAGAACTTTAATTAAGTATTTATTTTACAACAATAAAGAAGACATTAATGTTTGTTAGACTATATCATGTAGCAGTTAAAAAGTACGTTAAGCAGTATTTATTTATAATAAATCTGAAATTATATGTCTTTACTGGGCTTTAAAAAGGTAAAGTAAAGTTCCCGTAACCCTAACGGGCCATTGGGGCAGATGAAGTGTAGAATTCATCAGTTAGTATAACCGAATCATATAAAGGAATTGTGTGGTTAGCACAACGCCCAGCCGCCTTTACTTCACCATCTTATGCCCGATATCCACATAACGCTGGACGACTTTGAAAGAAATTTCACTTAGAAAAATTCGCACTTGCCTTTAGGCTACCCAATAAATCTTTAAAACCCCCTGGCTACAGAAAAAAGATATGTGCATTAATATGATAAGACATTTTCTTACTTCGGCGAATAATGCGTTGAAATGTTTATCTAACTTTAAGGTTGTATGATTTCAATGTTCGTAAATTCTTCTAAACGTTTTAATCGCAACACATAGGTGGTGAGTAAGTATATTAACATGTTGAAATTTGGTATTTAATATCCTGTATATGTGTCTCCCACTTTGTAAATTACGTTTATTCCGGAAACTATCTAAATAGTAAACGGTAATTTTTTTTTTGGGCACATCACAAAAAATAGAAATGACTATGTTATAGCACACTTTAGTTTACATTGGTCGGACCCGAGAATAATCCCGGCATTAACAGGGGGATCCGATCCGAGACCTTGATGATTTGCTGTTGAGCGCTTCTACCGTCACCGAGTGGAGACGGATGCAGTGGCATAGCGAGCTTAACTCTCGCTCGAGGCACAATACCTTTTTAGCGCCCCCCCCCCATTCGAAAACCATATACTATTATATGTAAAATATACCATTTTGGCGCCCATTAGTGAGTAGCGCCCGGGGCATGATGCACCTTTGCCCACTCCTCATTACGCCAGTGGACGGATGGTCGATCTGAAGTTCCATGGTTCGATCTCCGTTGAGGGCCAAACGATGTTTAAGGTGATGGTTTAAGTTTTGGCTATATCTCCCATGGGGGTGTCTCCACGCTATGGTTGGGATGAAAGGAGGTCATTGTTAAACCGTCCCATTATGATCTAAGAGATAAGCATTTCATCCTTACACTGTCATCCAATCTCTATAAATTACATAGCATGTAAAGTAATATATTTATACTAGCTCTACCCTGCAAAACCTTTGCATAGAATTATATCCCCTTATGCTTGATCGGTAGACTAGGTTATTTTTTGGTTTCGGGCAGATCCGATTTTTTTCATGCTTGTATTTTAAACTGGAATACTGTTGTATTAATTCTTTACTTTCGATTTAACGCACATTGGAAATGAGTATTATTATATATTATTTTTTATTTAATTATAATTGACAAAAAGCCTACATTCTTATAAACTTAGAACTACAAAATCGTGTATGTTTTTTTTTCCCGGATACAGAATGAATAACATTTATTCTCTTAGAAATGCCAATATCTAAAGTACCACAGATTACTCAAGTTACTCACAGTCAGAAACCAAAGCCAGAAACAAAATCGTCAACCCCGACTGACAGAAATATTAAAATGAATGGTAGGACAGCCTTCAAAAGAAGGGTAATCTCACGCATACCAGAAGACACAAAGGAGAGGCAACGTGGGTTTTGCGCATCAGATTCGAAGACTGACATTGATAATGAAGTGAAAGAGATGAGACAGTCTGATAGCCATTTACATTCTTTTCAAAGCAACCCGCTTTATTCGTTAATGTCAGAAAACATTCCTGTCTCTTTTTTGAACGAGTCTTTGAATGGTTATTCACAGGTACGAGGCGACTCTTGTGTTCTCATTGAGAACAGTCCATCAGATAATTCAATTGCAAACTTAATTTTAGATAAATCAAGTATTTTTTTTTGGCTTCAAATTTAATGAACTAGTTGATTATAATGGTAAATGTAAAAACCATACACAAATATACAAGATAATCTTGTTGGCACATAACTCCTATCTAACTATATGCAAACATAAGAAAAGCTGATAATTATTTATGTCTCTTAATGTATTTAAAATAATATCTCTTTTTTTTTTTTTTTTTTTAACATAGGACACCACTAGAGATAGCTGTACAACAGATGTTCCAAAAGATAGAGATCATGGAAAAATCCAAACGGAAGCTACAAACAGGTAAAATATTGTGCGTATACTCACGGTTAAGTTCCCTCAAGCCCCTGTTCACTCATCGGGCAGATGAAGTGTGTAACACTTTTGTTTCAATAAACTAGGGCGTATGAAGGGATTGTGTGGTTAGCACAACGCCCAGCCGTCTTTACTCAACCAGCTTAAAAAGTCGGGTACACATTTAAAACCGGGTGGACTTGGGGATTTTCATCGTCGCCTGAAAACATCCTAAGGTTCTCACTGAGATTCAAACCCGGGACCCCTGCGGTAGAGAGTCGAGCTATGTACACCGTATGACCAACCGATCCCTACCTTCACGGTAGTTGTTTTAAAAAGAAAAATATGAGCAAATCCTTCGATAGTAAATCTGGAATTATTGACATTATTGCCAAATGTGACATTTCTGACCATTAGTCTTTGAAAAAACAGATCAGTTAATGTTAAAGTCTGTCACACAATCTTTTATTATTGTTCAATAAATTATTGCACAATGTTTGAATTAAATGTACGCTGATATATACTAGCTGTACCCTGCAAAACATCTGAATAGAGTTATATCCCCTTATGCTTGATCAGTAGGCTAGGTTATTTTTGGTTTCGGGCAGATCCGATTTTTTTCATGATTGTATTTTAAACTGGAATACTGTTGTATTAATTGTTTTACTTTCGATTTAACGCAGAACCCAAATCGCTATTATTCTATTAGATTTATTAACGATATTTTACATACTTTCGATTCCATTAGGATGTTTTTAAAGAAGCCGAAACAAGAAATCGACATTCTCCTCATTGGAAAAACAGGAAATGGTAAAAGTGCACTTGGAAACTCAATCTTGAAAAACAAAACCTTTATCAGCAAACCTGCAGCAAATTCGGTAACTAAAGCAATAAGTTCTGGAAGTACTGAAATATTTGAAAGAATCGTCAATGTTTTTGACAGTCCGGGTGTAGGAGATACTGGCAACAGCGATGATTATGATGACAGCGAGCCTGACATTCAACGGAGTGAAGATGAAGCAAATAGGTTTATAATTGATGCAATGTCCAATGCTATAGCCGCGAATCCTCATGGATACCATGCTTTTATTCTTGTGCTGAAATTCGGAGACAGGTTCAAAATTGAGGACTACAAAGTTGTACTTTTTTTAAAAGAGATATTTGGTAAACATTTTGTAAATAAGTACTGTATAATTGTTATGACGTTTGGAGATAATTTTTCCAGGCAATGTGATGGGAGTTTTAAAGATTGGCTCTGTGAACAGGAAAAGCCGTTGGCAGATGTTGTGAAAGAATGCAATTACCGTGCAGTTCTCTTTGATAATGTAACGGACGACGAAGACATCAGAGAAAAACAGAGGGTTGAGCTATTAGACCTAGTGGGAAACTTAGTGTTAGAAAACTGCCGTTACACTAATGATGAATTTGAGTTAGCCCAAACTACTAGAAATGCATTGCTTTTTGAGTCCAAATTGTCAGATATTTTTACTGAAATCAATGCAATTGTAAAAGATTTTGAAATTTGTCAAGAAAATATTGAAGATGGAAAAAACACAGAAAATTTAGAGAAACTATTAGAGAAAACTAACAACGTTTATGAAAAACTTACAAAAGAAGAGATTGATACAACAGTATGTGATGAAGTGATAAATAATGTCATGTCAATACAAGAGTCTATTAAAAACCAGCAAAAAATAGTGAGCAAATTACACGAAGCGATGAAACGTGAAGCGGAACAAAAATTAATGGTTGCGATCGAAAAAATAAAAACAGACAAAGCCAAAAGTGAATCTGAAAGAGAAACGAAATTTTTAAAAACGTTACTAGAAACAGAAAGACAAAAAACCTGTAATTTACAAAATGAAATAAAACAGATAAAAACGAAGTATGACAAATCTGTTTTTAAAAAGATAAAGTCGAAGGTAATCAAGTCTTTAAAGAAAAATGTATCTGCTAAAAATAAAATGACGTGTGATCAACTGATAGTGCTTTGATATCTCATTTATTCATTTTTTTTTTGCAATAAAGGAAAAGATGAAATGTATGTTTGAGCATATGATTTTGACGATCTCAATGCAATAAACAGTCTTCAGTTATCTTGGCTTAATTCTCGATTTTCGCCATATTTTTTCTCTGGTAGCATTCTTTTAAAGAAATATTTAATACAACTTCAAAACTAAGTCATATTAAAGCATAAGCACTACTTCATTTTAGTCGAAATTACTGTTTGAATAATAATTACCATTAATAAAATATTTTTCTCTGTTTCGTTTATTTATTATATTTTTATAATAACACATATTTAATACAGACAGCATTTGTATTGTTTATTTTCTTTTAATTTGTCGTATATTTATATATAAATGTTTCTATATCTGTTTTTGTTACATAGTGGTCCTAAGCTGCAGATTACTATAAAAAACTTAAAACCTAAATCGTAAATCCAAAAAACCACTTTCCTCCGCTTTTTATTTTTTTTTATTAAGTCCCTGCAAGTATACGATGTTTATTTCTGGTATGCTTGTGGAGAAATAGTGTAGTCGATGTTTGATGACGCAATTTGTTAGGCTCCGCCCCACCACAGCCTCCATGATGCCACCCATTCCTCCATCGCGTTGTATTTTTATTCTGAGTTTTACGTATACACTACTACAAACGACAGTGGGGAGCGTGTGTATTATTTTGGCAGTTGTGAAATCAGTCCAGCTTTGGGCATCGTAGTATGCGGTTGCATGTTGTAGTTTTATCTAGACAGTACTCCTGATGTAAAGTAAAGTTCTCTTAAAGGGTCATCAGGGCAGATGAAGTGTAGAATTCATCTGTTTCCATAACCTGGGCATATGAAGAGATTGTGTGGTTAGCACAACGCCCAGGCGCCTTTACTTTCCCAACTTAAAAGTTAGGTACCCATTTAAAGCCGGGACGACTTTGAAACACATTTCATCTTCACAAATTCCCCATGGTTCTCAACGAGGATCGAACCCAGGACTCTCTCTTCTCATGAACCCAGGACTCTCTCTTCTCATGAACCCAGGACTCTCTCTTCTCATGAACCCAGGACTCTCTCTTCTCATGAACCCAGGACTCTCTCTTCTCAGGAACCCAGGACTCTCTCTTCTCATGAACCCAGGACTCTCTCTTCTCATGAACCCAGGACTCTCTCTCTTCTCATGAACCCATAACTCTCTCTTCTCGTGAACCCATGACTCTCTCTTCTCATGAACCCAGGACTCTTTCTCCTCATGAGTTCACCATAATATGTCAGTTATGTTTATGCAGTTAGATTAAAGAATTAAATATTATTATTGTTACTTTCAACTGGAGTCGACTTCGTTTATTAATGTTGTTCACTCTTGTTGGAACATCTACTGCAAGTTTTTTTTTAAAGAACCTCCCAACAATGCTATATGGACAAATAGTAATAAATTTGCTGATAATCTCTATCATCCCCATCGAAGCATGAAGTTCAATCATTCTATTTCATAATAATGCCCAATTAGGACTCATATTTGTTAAAAGAACTTTGTCGATTTGATTTTAAAGAAAAGTATTAAGACGATTTTCGAATATGTTTTTTTTATTAATTATATGATGGGTAATTAATTAAGCAAAATAAAGTTGGCAGCGTAACTGTACCAAACGAAGGCCGTCTAGCCACTTTACACTTCTAGACAAACTTAGTTGGAGCTCATACCGTACTTTGATTCAGGGGCTCGAAAAACATATGTCAGGTAGTCCATGCATAAGAATTTTAACGAAAAAAAAAGAATAGATTTTGCCTTTTTTCTCGCAGGGCCTTTTTTCAAAAAAAAAAAAATCCAGATGTATGTACTCATGATAGTCTATTACATTTATTATGTCAGGCAAATGTAATTATATGACCTAAACAGATTAATTTCAATTTTCTTTTTTTTTAAAAAAGTTCATTTAAAAGTCGAAAAATATGTTTTTGGAAGAACTAATTAATGTTTTTGGAATAAAAAATGATTTTGGAAGAAATCATTAAAATTGTTATTGATCGAAGTAAACAAAGGGGTAAATATACGTTTTTAATACAGTCTTAAATAGAGACTGCTAAAATGGTTTAGAAAGCTTATGGAGTGAGATAGGGGAATCAAATGATGTACAAAACCAAGCTCTCCGGCTGATCACGGGCACTTTTCTAACGGCGCCAACAGCAGAGGTTGAAATCATGGCAAACGTGCCTCCACTAGTGCATCGTAGGGAGTGGGCAGTGATTATCATAATGACGCTAAATTCGTCAATTCTGAAGTGTCTGTTACCGGTATTAATGGCCAAAACAAGCGCCTCTTTTGGTGGTGCACATCAGTTTCCCACAAACCCGATTTGTCGAAAATCTTCTGCGTACGAGGCGTACGAGGCAGAGATAGCAGCAATAATAGAGGCAGTGGCATACATTTGTGTGTGTGTGTGTGTGTGTGTGTTGGGGAGGCGGTCACTTCAAGCTTTGTTATATTCACTGATGTTCGCTATCTGTTCTCCAAGCTATAACAGAATGGGCCAAGCGGTTGGAAGCCATGGTGGAGGTAATCTAAGATCTTATGTCCCGGCATGTCTATTGGTGACTCTTCAGCATATAGACTTGACCGGGAATGACTGGGTCAACTTCCTTGCAAAATCGATAAGAGGTCCTTGCGCAGCCGGTGGGTGTGGACAAGAGCTCATTTGAGGCAGCGTGTGTCAAGATGAATTTCTTAGGAGCCAAATCGGGCGGCTCTCGAGTTTGGACAGTAGGATGACGGGTAGAAATGTCCTCAGTCAAATGGATCGGCCGTCCAAAAACTGAACCGTGTTCGGGGCTCAGGAGCATCGAGGAGGCACAAATTGCTCAGATCGCACTGGGCATTGTCCTCTAGGCTCTTCCTTTGGGGGGGGGGTTGAGGAAAAATGTCGACAATGCAGAGAAGTGGAGGAAACTGTGGATCATATGGTTTTTGAGTGCCCATGGTTAGAGAACCACAGGGTGGACAAGTCGGGGTAGCCATTGGCTTTTATGGAAGTTCCCATATGTTGAGGGACCTAGCAAGTTTGCTCTCACTGGCTCTAAGAGACTAAAGTCTCAAAATGCAGATATCACAGAGAGAGTTCAGAGAGATAGAGAGAGAGAGAAAGAAAGAGAGAGAGAGAGTGGAATAAAATATCCATGATAAAAAAGTGAAGAGTAGTAGCTGACGTCAGGCCTTATCCATTCACAGGCTTTAAAGCCAAAAAAATAATGACGTTGAAAACACTGGGTCTAAAAGCTTTTTTTTTTTCAATAATGTATGGCACAATCTTCCATTGTGCGTAAAAAAAAAACACTCGTGGTCTGTATGAATGTGATGAGAAATATTTTCGTCTCAGGTGTAAATGTTGTAAGTAAAATTGTACAAAATGGGGGCAATAAATATTTCAATTCCCATTAAATCTTTGAAAAACCGTTTCAAATAAACGATAAGTGTTAGACTTGATTATGGTTTAAAATCAACTTTTGTTGACGATAAGAAAAAAAGAAACCACTCATTTAGTTCCTATGAATTAAACAAAACGAAGTGGCTACGGTTACAGCCAACGCATGCGCTCTAGCGCTCTAGACGGACTATTTTTTTTAGGGCTAGGAATAGGATTAGGGTTAGGGATAGGGATAGGGTTAGGGATAGGGTTAGGGATAGGGTTAGGGACAGGGACAATATCTCTAGCTGGACCCCGAAAAAAAAATTCTGCAAAAAAAATAGTCGGTCTAGAGCGCTAGAGCGCATGCGCGTTGGCTGTAACTGTAGCCACTGCGCGTAAACGAAACAGACGTAAGCATATTCATGTTACAATAACGGGGTCTATATTGTACCAAAAGCAGACACAAACATAGATAAAAACAGTAGAAATTCAAGTAATAGAGCCAGGGTGTTAATGGCACAACTTAAAAGAAAACCACTTTATATCAGGTCCGCTGGCACCTTATTATTGAAAGCGTGTGTGCCTAATGGAGTAAAAAAGAAGAAGATTTACAGTAATGAAAACGAAATTGGTGATGAATCGGCTTCACGTGAATTATGTAAGAAACAGCCATTATGAAAAAAAATATCGGAAGAAAAAAAATTGCGATATTTACTATCATTTGTCTTTTTAATGTCAGTTCCCATTAATTACTGCTTGTAGAACATAATTCTTTTTAGTTGTTTCATTTAAAAGATAGTGATGATTGCAAAAAAACTAAGAAAGATTTACATTAAACGTAATAACTTACTCCTGATGACAAATAACTTTATCATATTATCAAATTAATAAATCGACAATCAATTTTGTTATCTTGTTGAAGTGATCTATGTTTGTATGGGGTTTGGAACAGTCTAGTTTGACCAAGGGAAGCAGCCTAGTTGTGGAAAAAATTAGGTTTCAGTTAGGGGGGGTGATAAATAAGTTTGCTATGGGGGAAAGATGCAAATCAGTTTCGTATCCTCTAATATATATATATATATATATATATATATATATATATATATATATATATATATATATATATATATATATATATATATATATCGACACAGGGTCTTTACGAGAACTTAAGTTATGGGGTTAGTGGATTGGGGGGGGGGTTGTGGTGAAGATGATGCTGGATATATATTTTGAACCAGGCCAATAAACTGACTAATCTATGCTGCCAGTGGCGTAGCGAGGGGGTGCCGAGGGGGGCCATGGCCCCGGGCGGCGTATCCAAAGGGGCGGCGACAATCACCATTTTGTCTATTTTTTTTAAAAGAATAAATAAATAGAGGGGCGGCAAATTTCCGGTCGCCCCCCAGGCGACGAAACCCCACGCTACGCCACTGTATGCTCCAACTCGTGTAGCACTTCACTTTATTTAAAACAGTAAAATACTCATGTAGTTTTTATCACTTTTGGCGTCATATAAAAGTAAACCAACAAGTATTTCCAGTATTTCTTTGTATTTTTATTCTCCAAAACCCAGTCAAATATTATGAAAAAAAAAAATGAAAACAAAATAAAAGAAGTACTCGCACTAGTAAAATACTTATAGGAAAATCGTTTAAATTAATCGACACAACATAAATGACAAGAAAAGTGTAATCGATAAACAGAAAAGTATAATCGATAAACAGAAATGAAATATCCAAACCCTTGTTAAGTTCCTCTTCACTTCCATTCCGTATATACATACATACAATCAGTGGCGCAACCAGTGGGGCAGAGGGGGGGGGCTTAAGCCCCCCCCCCTTTCAGACCAAATCATCATACATATTTTACTATATAAACTGTCTTGTTTTCTATATGTGAGTCCCCCCCCCCAGCATTTTTTTCTATATGTAAGCCCCCCAGCATTTTTTGCTGGTTGCGCCACTGTATACAATTTATCGTGATGATTCCTATTATGCATGTTTGTACGTGTGTTCGTGTGTGTGTGTATTATGTGTATGTTGTTGTTTATGTGGGTATATGTGCGTGTGTTCGTGTGTGTCTGTGTTTGTGTATGTGTGTGTATATATTGTGTGTTTGTGTACGTATATTTGTGTATTTTTGTTTATATATAGCTGTGCGTGCGCATGTGTGTTTGTGTGCCTGTTTGTGTGCGTGTTTGTGTATAAGTGTGTACATATTATTGTGTGTTTGTGTGCGTATTTTTGTGTGTCTTGTGTTTATGTGGTTGTGTGTACGCATGTGTGTGTTGTTATGTGTGTGTATGTGTATATGTCGTTAAAATCTTAGCGCATAAATGAGCATAACAAAAATCAATATTTTTTAGAAAATCCCATGCTCAATTAGCAACATTTTGTAAGGAACATATTTAAAATGATCTTTTAATTTCAATAATGCAACACACATATAATTATATTATAAATATATACTGCAAATCATGTACTTAAAAATGTCAGTAATAATAAAAGAAAATTAAAAAAGAATGAATTAAAAATAAAAAAGGAATGTATAAAGTGTTATAAATAGTTTAATCACTACAAAATTAATGTATGAAACACTACATGTTGGAAGGAATAGCTTATGACAGTCAGCCATAGGAAATATAAGATTCTGACATAATGACTGCAGAATTGTTCTACTGGCACGTGAAAATTAATTATAAAGTTAAGTTTTAAAGTTGAGTTGCATTGGATAAGTACATAACTATTAAATAGGATGTGATGTGAAGTGTCGATACAAAACGGGGTTTTCACCATAAGTTCTATTGATCTTATGTGTAAAGACGGTTTTGATATTTGTTTAATATGAATACGTTGGCAAGAATACGCTTTGGAATCAGTGTATAAGTGAGTTAAATTATGTTTATAGAATGGTACAAAATGACTTCTTGAGTAATTTGCTGCTGTTCGCATCCCGTATTCTACAATAATTCAGAAAATGCTGTTTCAGTTCGTCCGAAAAATTTGTGAATAGTTTTCTCTTTGTTAACTTTAGTTCGCTCTGTTCTTTTATCAAGGTTCTCAAGTCGGCTTTATCATCAAATTCACAAGTGATGGCTTTTCTTTCCTTCTTTATCAATTGCTGTTTTTCATTATATTCGACCTCAAGCAGCTCTTGTTGCTTTTTATATTTGTCATCTTTTTCCTTAAAATTATTTCGACATTTTATTTCTAAATTTGTTTTTTCTTCATCGATGGCGGCAATTTCTTTTTTCAGTTGTTTTACGTAATAATCTTCTTCTTGCATATTGGCTTCCCCAGTTTCTTCATCTGACGTGCTGTTTCCCGTTATGGTTTCAAGTTGGTCTATTTTCTTTTCAAGTTTTACTTCCAGGTCACGATTTCTTCTTTCATAACTTTTATTATGCTTCTCTCTCAATTCTTTCCGTTCATTACTAATTTTATGTCTTTTTTCCTCTATTTCGTCCAGACGCTTTTGGTGCAAATTTTTATTGTTTCCAAACGTGTTCATCATTTGTGACAGACGTTTTAAGTTTTCGTCAATTTTATTATTATTTTCGTTCATCTGATGGAAGACACCTTTCAACCCATTTGAAAACGATAATACAGATCTTTTAAGATCGGATAAAAATGTGGCCAGTTGTTCCGTGTCAGTCTCATCGGACGATGAGTACTTTAATTCTAAACGTTTAATACGCTCAGCAATATTCTCTGACAACTGATCGTCTTCACCGTAAGGCAACTTCGACTTTGCATCCTGCAATATTAAGCTAATTTCACTCAGCTCATCATCTGGAATTATATCTTTGTTTTGGCTCAATATTAACTTTCTGTTTTTTTCAGCCAGCTTAAAATGTTTGTCGGTATAACGCCGTCTTTCGTTTTTAAGAGAGTCAACTTTCTCGATTAGCTCTTCGATCTGTTGTTTATCACCAGTCTCATTATCGAACAATACAAACCTGTATTCGCATTCCATTAACAGATTGGTGAAAGGGCCTTTTTGCTCTTTTATCCATGTTTTAAAAGGCTTTGTCGCTTGTCTTTTATAGTCATCCCCAAAAGTTAAAATGAGTATGCAATATTTCCTTACAATGTCCTGCCCAAAAATCTTTTTCAATTGCTTTATAGAATCATGTTCCTCTTTTGTGTACTTCGTGTTGTATCTGAAAACCAGAATAAAAGCGTGATATCCCCGGGTGTTTGCACATACGGCGTTCTTCATAGCATCCATGATGAAGGTTGTCTTCCCTTCTTCGTCTGCTATGAATGACGTATCCGCTACGCCTGGTGCGTCAACTACTTTAAAGATTACGTCTTTGTATCTGCCAACTTCAAGCTGGATGTCGCTCGTCACAGATGTCGTGCTAGTAGATGACTCAAAAAAGCGGTGGCCCAATATTGTATTACCGGTTGCACTTTTACCGTGACCAGTTTTGCCAATCAGCAAAAGATCAATATCTCTTGTTGTCTAGAAAAAAGAATTGAAAAAAAAAAAAACTGATACATTCATAGAAACGAACATTTCGTTCATGCTATAAAAAAAAAACATATGTCCTTTAATTTAAAACACTATTTTGGTTACCACGAATGAAAAAGTAGTCGGATAAATTGCACAAACCCTTTTCCAATACAAAGTATTCAAAATGCGAATCGTCATTAAAAATATGTTAAATAGCCACCATACTTGTTTTATTGTTCTATTGTGTAACAAAAAGAAGGTTTTACACTAGTAGACACATTAGAAATCCAAAAACTAAAATACATGCGTTCTTTTGCCATTTTTTATATTAAATTCTAAATAGCGACGAACCATTCTGTATTATTTATATTTTTTATCTCTATTAATATCTAGGTCTGCAGTTAAAACTAATGGCACGGTTTCGTGATGCATTTCTTTCATACCCACTGCAACCTATAGTGCAATGTCCAAGAAGGCACCACGGGAGACACAGAAATGTGGCTGGACATTCGGCTCTACACTGAAGTGGTCTATTGTTAGATTTACGATTTTTTCAATAAATAAAAATAATATTTGTGTGTGTATTATGTAAAGTCACACACACACACATACACACACACACACACAAACACACATACACACACACACATATATATATATATATATATATATATATATATATATATATATATTGAATATTCACAAATTTAAGGATAAACATGAACGGAGATAAATAGTCCAATTGTTGACACAGAAACTAACTGGAACAAAAATAAATTACCTGCATCTCCAAAAACTCCTCGATCTTATGAAAGATATTCTGTAAAACTGTAAAGAGATCATTTCTTCCTCTTAGTCATCTTAAAGCATAACATATAAAATGTAGCTAAAAAAAACTAACTATTATTTGGTGTGTATATATAATGCTATGGCTTTCTAAATTACAGTAAATCTAACGCACATTTAGAACTGTATACCTTGATTATTGGAGGTGAACTTTTTAAGGTTAACTGTACTTTATTACATTTGGTCAACAATCTTTCTTCTGGGGTGTGTGATGATATTACAGACAAAACACAGGGGCTCTCTGCCCCCCCCCCGCATGCTATGGGCCTGCATGTGTGTATGTGATAAAATAAAACCGTTTTTTTTTTTTTGTTTTGGCAACAAGATGATTAATGTAAAAAGTCAAAATAATATCAACGGTACAGTAGTAAAAAAAAAATATGACAAAAAATACATGTAACTGATATCGATAGAGATGAACAGCCATTAAAAAAAAAGTTGTATCTACACTCGTAAATATATTTCCTAATCTTACTGATTATAAAACGTCTACACAAAAATGATAACAAGTAATTTTAATTTTTACAATGTCAAGTAATAGTCCTATCTGTTTTTATCTTACAAAAGAGAGATTACGACATAACTAATATACGTTTAATACAATTATATGTGTACTTTCTTCTCAAAGTATAAAATTAATATTTTTGCCATTTTATTTTGTAACACAATTATAAATAGCGTTATTTTTCTTTTAAAAAAAAATGTATTTTAAAGAAGAAAAAGTTCATAAATTTATTCGAATAATATCAGTCATCGTCTTACCTTTAATTAATCACACATTTCACTCGAATGTTGTATCTATCTCACCCCAATCCTCCCCTGTAACATACATACAACAAGTGTGTTGAAATTTTTTCTACATAGAATAACACTAACATTTGTAAAGCGTAGACATTTTTGGTATCAATAAATAATCTATCTCTGTTTAGATATTTTATCTAACTACTTCGGGGTTAAAGTGTCGGAGATTATGACCTTCGACACCAGCATTTGTATCAGTGAATCGGTGAGGTCAATGCAAGGATGATCTTTTTTTTTAATTTCTCATATCCAATAAATCATTACTGATATTTTTTTTTTGTTTTTTCCCTTCATTCATCAATCATCACAACTATGAGCGATAGTGCAAAGGTCATGCAAGGAAGCTCTGATTGGACTGACGACTCGAGCGCTTTACATAAGGATTGGGGGGGGGGGGGAGGTGAAAGTCCGAAACAATATATTTCTTTCATTAATGTAATGTACTATATATATATATATATATATATATAGCCCAATATGTTGGTGAAAAATGGTGTATAGGTGAAATATGGTGTAATGGGTATAATAATATCAGTGTTATGTTACTGAATCTTTGTAAGCCTGCAATCAACTAATACAATAGTAGAAAGTAATAGAGTAATTTTATACTTATATATATATATATATATATATATATATATATATATATATATATATCGGGAAAGGGTCTTCACGATAACTTTAGTTATGATGTTATGAGATACGAAACTAATTTGCATCATCCCCAGATAGCAAACTTATTTATCCCCCTCCCCTCCCTGAAACTTAATTTTCCAACTAGGCTGTTCCCTTTGGTCAAACTAGGCTAGCCTTGATCAAACTAGGCTGCTCGCCTTGGTCAAACTAGGCTGATCCCATTGGTCAAACTAGCCTGCTGTGTGTTGCGACACATTCTTTTTACTCACCAGGTAATAATAAAATACAAAAAAAAGTTATTGACGAGATTAGATTATTTCAGGCTGTATATGCCAGGGTTTTAAACACCCATTAAAATTGTCTACCCGACCCGAGTCCTATTTTTTATATAGTGGTAATTCTACTATGGGCCGCACCATGTAGAAAAATTTGTTGAGAAAAAAAAAGCAATTAATTGACAACTGACAAAATTAATATTCATTAGTGTCAATTAAGAACGCTCACTTGTGCATCATTAATATAAAGCAATAGTGTGGCCCTAAAAAAATGTTTGTCAAATTTTTTTGGAGAATTTTGTTTTTTGTGTTTCCTTTGACTTCAAACGGCACAAAAAAATTCATGAATATATGACTTTATTTAGTACTGCCTGATCGACACTGAACTTTTAACAAATTTTGAATTAATTTTGAATGTGAGTATGTATATATAACGCACACGGATAATGCTAGAAGGTTCTGGAAGTTTAAAAAAAAATCTATACATTTCTAGAAGGTTCTATGAAATCTCTGGAATGTTCTAGAAGCTTCTAGAAAAACGTGGAAAACTTGAGAAGGTTCCGGTAAATTCTAGAAAACTGTATATTTTTTTTTATTTTCAAACAAATAGCCAGCTTCATCAGTGCATTTCAATTTAGTTATAAAAATCAAGTGTTATAAGATCAAATGTTGCGGCTATATAAATATCATTCATTTAGTTATGACTACAAGGTCAAAAAGTGTTGTTCATTTAAATGACATAGAATTTGACATAACTTCTGTTTATTGAGCTAGGTACTTCCCCTAATTGAGCCTACTGGCCAATGGTATGTTTACCAACACAGCCGTCTGGCAGTCAGTTGGTACTATTTTTTATGAACTATTTCTTTGCTTGTATACTGTCCAGTTGACATGTCAAAGTTTATTGAGCTAGGTGCTTCCCCTAATTTAAACTACTGGCCAATGGTATGTTTACAAACACAACCGTCTGACAGTTAATTGGTACAATTTTTTCATGACCTATTTCTTTTTTGTATACTGTTCAGTGGACATGCCAATATTTATTGAGCTAAGTACTTCCCCTAATTGAGCCTACTGGCCAATGGTATGTTTACAAACACAGCCGTCTTCAATAAGACATTTGGGGGGGGGGGGGTAGTACAACTGGACCAGATGTGCTGCTTTTAAAGCGCTTTAAGACGTTTTGGCCAAAAATCAGAAGACAGGCAGATTTTGTATATGCCACGATGTTTGACTGGTGCGAAATCTCTAGCCATTAAAAGAAGAAGCCATCACATTTTGTTCAAATATCCTCCAAATGTAAGACAACTCAAGATATTTGCCACGTGAAGATTACAAAGACCTTCTGACTCTGAATCTTATCATCCAGTAAAGAATTCCTCCCCCCCCCCTTTTGGAGTGCTTTTCGTGCTCCAGGAGCTTATCACCATGTAAGGTGGATGTCTGAAATAATCTACATCATGAAGATTTCTCTCTTCCGTCATCAATTCAAGCTGACTAAGCTTGAAGACAGATCAATTGCAGAATTAGGTATCTTTGCATCCTCGGTTTACATTAAAGGTTGGATTCAATGTCCCATTCTAGCAGACGCTCCTCTGAATGATCTGGATTTCATCAAGCTTCTTATTGTTTATAAGAATGTTTCACCCTTCGTTTCTCAGACTGCACTGAAAACGATTGGCCGACATCTCATTCCTCTGGTTCTCTTTTCTCAACGTGTCTCAATGGATGAGAAAAACAGCCTTGCTGCTTGCTTGAGGCAATTCATGGAGAAATCTTCTGATGATCAGAAAGAAGAAAGGTGCATCCGCATCACAAATGATCATTTGGCACTTCATAATGTGACATTAAAGGATTTTGTGACCTCGTCATCGCTGCTCTTCTTTAACGCTCTTCTGCTTCCTACATATTTTCTCATGACTGTTGTTACCACCCGGCAACAAACTCCATCCTTTCAAAAGGCAACATCAGAGGTCTCTTCATTGAAAGTTGTCAATGAACTGTGCCGAACGGGTAATTATACTGGCTTCATCATTCAACTCACCTCTCATCAAATCAGATTCGGAAAAGCAGCACGTGCTTCAAATTGTTGAAAAGCATCACAAAGAGTTTGCAGACCTTCAGGACTCAGAAAGCACAGACAAAAAAACTTTTACATTGTATTTTTGATTGGCGTACTTAGAACTACTCTGCAATACAGTCAGGTTAATGTGTCATGTAACTAATATTATTTTACTGTTTAATTCCTACTGTGTAATATAATTGTTATTTGTATCTAAAGAAACAGCATTTTAAACCTTGCAAAATGTGTATTTAATTGCAACTGCCGAATACCATAAAACACGAGATAACAAGTGCACTGAGGCAGTATTTATTGGAGCCCAATTGGGGTTAAATTTGGTATACACATGTTTTAAATCACAGTGAACCAGAAAACTAAAATGCTCATGATAAAAAAATCAACTTTATTTTTTTCCACTATAAAGTGAGCCGCACTAATATATAAATATGCACACACATATCGGCATTCATGTATTGATATAAACAATGAACTCTCATAAAGATTTATTGCTTTAAGTTAAAATATACACATCATTAAACATGATTTGATATGTCCTGCCATGTAATTCTAAGCCTTCATCAGTTGTTAACATAAGATACAAATCTAGCTCAATATGCAAAAAGCAAACCAAAAAAAAAAAAATTAGAGATATTCACATATTTTTTCACATATATTAACGATAAAAAAATTTTAATGTCTTTATTATAAGGCTTTGTCTATATTTTTAAAGTAAAACATTATTTGCTTTCATTTATAATTCTGATACTTTGGATGTGCACAACCACCCACTGAACCGTATGGAACTTAATGTCTGAGACATCTCCTTATTGTTATGTATTTTTTAAGCATATGATGAGCCAGAAAAAGCATTTAACAAATTGTCCATCAATTCCAAAGCTCTGGATATAACGTCATTTCCAATGTCGCCATGTGAAATGGTATGCAAAACATTTTCCAATCTATTAATTAAACAACTGTACTCTGACGTTTTGTCGCCATCTATTCTTTCTCGTAGAAGTTGCAGGTCATTTGTAATTTGACATAATTCTTCATTTATATCAAGAACAATAACTCTATTGGACATTTTAGCGGCTTCAAGTTGTTGATATGTGTACGGATCATTGAGCGTTTCTAATTTTTCAACATTAGTTAACAGTGCACCCACTTGTTCATGACGTTTATACCAACAGCTGTTATCAAACAGGACTACTCTGTGGTTGCATTCATCGTAAAGCTTATTAAAAAACCCTTCTTGCATTGAACACCACTTTTCAAAGGTGATTGTTTTGTGCTTTTCAACAAACTGATCTCCGTACGTCATTACTAGCACGCAGTAACGTTTAATTAAATCTCTACCAAATATGTGTTTAAGTAATGATACACAATAGATCTCCTCTTCGGTAAACCTGACACCGAACTTGATCACCAGAATAAATGCGTGTATCTCATTGGATTGAAAACATCTCTCCAACAGTTCTGCGTACTTGGTGTTCGCCTTTAAAAGATAATTCATTTCAGTTGTTGCCGCCGCCGCCGCCGCACCTGGCGTATCGATAACTGTGATATTATAATCTTGTATTCGAATCTGATGACTGGAGATTTCCGTAGTGGTAGATGAAACATTTAGTGAGGTGTCGAAAAGGTGCAGACCCAGAATGGTGTTCGCTGTTGCGCTAAGCCCGTTCCCTGTTTTGCCCACGATTAAAAGGTTTAGCTGAGAAAAGAAAATACAAAGCTGGACAAAAATGTGAATTATTTTTTTTTGTTTAAAAAGGGACGAGTCTATCATACATTAAACAGTCATAATGCCATAAAATTTTATCCTTGAAAAATAGAACTTATGAAAAAACTTCTTCAGAATTCAGATAATTACGTTATAATATGGACAAAAAAATCAAACCTTTTTCCTTTCACTTTTCCATTTAGAGGCTGAAATATTCAATGTGTATGCATATATTTATATTTCAAAGTCTATATTCAATCTACACTGTTTAAAATATAATCGACTTTTAATAACTTAAACTTTTTCAATACTCCCTCCAGAGGTCAATTACAGAATGAAATATAAGCCCTAATTTACAATATTATAATTGTTAGTATTAGAACTAACATTACTTGAAATATCTACGTACTGGCGTGACAATTTTGGTATTGTAATTATATTTAAAGTTATTTCGTAGATGACGACTTTCGACAGTTTTTTAAATCACTATTTTAATAGAACCATGCTGAAAGTAAACGGAAATAAAAAAAAAAACTTACGGTGGATGGGTAGCTCTCCAACGTTAAATGTACACATTCTTTTATTTCAACTGGCTCATTAGAAATTGCTACAACTTTTGTGAACACTTCACTGATTGCTAATAAGTTTACTGCTCTGTGCTACTCTCATATCATTTCAATATGTCACAGTTTATCGATTACATTTAAACACTATCAGCATGAAATAGTTTTTATAAACATTATGCAATGTTATCATATACACTAGTTTATCGATCTGTCGCTTCATAATAATGCCGGATCTAAGTAAGCCACCGGAGATAATAATATAAGAGCTAGGTTTAGGAAAGAAATACTGTCTATTTGGAATAGTATGTAAATGTTAAAATGTCATTTAAAAAATAAAAATTAAATGCATGTGCATGGGTAGGGGCTGGTGCTTTGGTATAGAGCTAGATCTATATGTGGTAGCCCGTTCTGCAAGGTGTCGCCCTATATGCATGCTGTTGTCCGAACTGAAAGATCTGAGTTGCGCTTCCTGTAACCTACCTATCTCTCCAGTGGTGCCTGCTTTGCCTAGGTATTAACGGGCTAGGTGGGGGTGTAGAGGAAGGGATCTTTAAAAACATCCCATCCGTGGATTTGGGGATCTAAGAGATCAACATGCCAGTCTTCCGTGGGACTTGACAAAAAAAAATTGTAAGATGCATGTGGTATATATTTCAGTATAATACGTGGTAACCCTTTCCGCTATATTAGTCCTGATTATAGGGGGTGTATTTTTATTTTACTTCGACAACTGAAATAAGTCTACAAGTACGTTTAAGTCTGTTACATTTCAATGTCATTTTATTTATCATATAAAAAACAAAACTATTGTCCTACATACTTCTGCAAATAATTTTTTTATCTATTTACGATAACATAAAGTTAATCGACTCTGACCTTTACGAAAACTTTATCGATACAATTATTGTTTTTTTTTTTACTAGGAAGAAGTTTTGCACTAGTTTAATTGCATTATAATAATATTATAATTATCTATCATTGAAGTATGATTACTCTCATCCTTGACAATGCATTTCGAATAAAAAAAATATCCTTATCCATATCATTTTGACTTTCACAATCGTTCACTGGCAAGGTTACGTTATTAACACGACGTCTTTTCAAAACACGATAATAGGCGAAGAGGTTTTTTTTTTTTTTGCTACAATATATAACGAATGGTCGAGCGGTGTTGAACGATTGTAATGTAGACCTGAGAGTCCCGTGTTCGAGCCGCAGTGAGAACCAATGGAATTTGTCCAGGTTAAATATGGTGTAATGTCCCGCAAGTTTCCCCACAGCTTCATATGGGTACGTGACCTTTAGTTGATGAAGTAATGGCGGCTGGGCGCATTGTGCTAACAACACAATTCCATCATAACCCGAGATTATAGAAACCAATGAATTGTACATTTCAACTCAATATTAAGCTAAAATAACCTTTTCTTTTTAAAATATAGAACACGATGAAAAGATTTCAATACATCTGTATTTATGTGTCAGGAATATTTTTATAAATAAAAAAAATACGATTTCGTTTAAGACGAAAAATTAAAGAATAATGTCTCTTGTTTTCTTCTAATTTTCTTTTAATAAAGAAAACAAAATGTCCCCTTAGACTGTAAGGGCCATCTGGGCAGATGAATTAAGAGTATAGCTTCTTTAAACCCCTGAGGGCTAATCAATAGAAACCTGTAACAATCTCATGGTTCTCACTGAGGTGCGAACGCTGGACTCTTCGGATGGTCGTGCGGTAAAGCGCTCGACTGTCGACCTGAAGGTACATGGTTCGATCTCCGGTGAGGTCCAAGGAAAATTTTCCAGGTTTTGGCTCAAGTTCCCCGATATATCTCCCATGTTGCCTCTTTGGCCATTGCACTATCGGATATGGTGGGGATGAAAGAAGGGCACCATAAAAACCGTCCCATTAGTGGTTTATAGGATCTAAGAGATTTCATCTCATCTTTACAAGGACTTCACATACACACCGCACGATCATCCGTTCTTAAAAATGAAGAAAAGAAATTAACTTTTTTTTTGCCATGGAATTAAAAAAAAAATTGTGTGGTTTACTTTTTTTCTTTCATTCCCCAAACTAAGGTAAAGTATCCAGTTAATGATGTGTGAATTAGGGAACTTCCCCCAAGACCTGAACATATTCCCCAGGAACAAAAAAAAGACACTCAGGGTGACAGGCGAACCCTCTTCACACATCTCTGCAATCTAAACATTGTTTTCTATTACTTATATCATTATCGATAACAACAACTTCAAAAGCTTCTTAAAAAACACTTGATAAATACATTCATTTTTTGACCTTACATTAATTTAATTATCAGATAAGAAATAAAAAAAATATATATATTTGTCTTTGCTGTGGATACAGTAAACCATAAAATGGCATGTCATTCGATTAACTATAATAATTAAACAAAAAATATTCTAGATTAAAAAAAAATAACAACATAACATCTTGTCAACATCAACGAATTTAACTTTAAATGAGTTAAAAAAGTAAAAGTCATTGAGTTTATTAATGTTGATTTTTTTTTGTTAAATTCTTAAAAATAAGTTGATTTGACAAAAAAAACAAAAAACAAATACATACAGTTTTACTGTATTTCTCAATAAATTGATCTACTCGAGACAATGTTTTGTGATAATTTATTATTGACTAAATATTTATTTTGCATCCAAATAAATTTGATTAACACGTTTTTTTTAATTGTTCCAAATGTGAAATGTAATTCTCTTTTTGCAATGTAAGTTCGTGTAATTAAATCATTTTTTTAATGTTGTTATTTACCAAACCAGGAATCAACCAACCTTATTTTACTCAACCCAAATTAAAACATATAAAATAGATCATTGACATTGTCTATATTCAATACGCTTGAAGTTTAACAAATATTTGAATGTTTAGTTTTCTTTTTGAAACAAAACAATTCGCTCTTTAAAATTCTTATTTTGTTTATATATGATTATCAAGCGTTATGAATAAAATATTTCTACTCAAGCGGCACAATACATAGTTTAGTTTGGAAATTAAAGAAAAATGTAAACCACACAATATTTTTTTTATATTCATGGCAAAACAAAAAGATTCATTCTTTTCGGCAAATCTGTTGACGGGTTGTCATGCGGTGTAGAGCGTTCGACTGTACTGGAGAGTTCAGCGTTCGAGACTCAGTGAGAATCTGATATATATTAATTCCATTTTTGTTGTTAAACAAATCCATTGAATAAAAAAAGCATGTAAAAAAAAACAACAATGAAATTCGCTTTTCGAAAACGATTTTGATTATTATCGCTTGGTTTTGTGACAAATCCGCCATACAGGTGGAGGGAACTCGAACACTTGCAAAGGGACGCAATTTTCCCCACTGCCACACTATTTGTTTACCTGTTGGTAAAATATAGATTCACTTCCACAAGATTTACTAGAATACTTTGTAAAAAAAAATAGACTGTACATAAAAGTGAGATATCTAATAAAGTAATTACAATCTATTTACAGGAGTGAAATATATCTAATAAAGTAATTACAATCTATTTACACGAATGAAATATCTAATAAAGTAATATATAATTATGTCTAATTCAATCTCAAATTTTTTTTTTCAGTTTATTTGACATCGTCTCGATAAGAACGAACGTCATTTAAAAATTAAAATGTCTTATGTAAACCTCTCGAGACTTTCTGATGAGGCGTTGGAAAATGTAATAATAGTTATTCTATCATTAACTGATGCATGTGATTCAGATTCTTAAATAAAAACTGTAAATTTTTAGCTTTATATGGAACCATTTAAAACTTGACTAGAGGTTCATTAATGCGTGCGAGTTATATAATCGTAAGCTGAACTAACCTAATTACCCGTTACGATATTTTTAATTGTTTGTATCTATCTCTCTCTTTCTCCCTCTCCAGATTTCTTTAGTTGATGAGAATTGTCAAACTCTACAACAGGTAAGAAAAATAATGCCTTTTACTTGCATGTAGATATATTTGATCTAAATGGGATGCATTATTAAAGCGCACGATAGAAGCAGCAGATGACATATTTCATGTGGGTTAGTGTCACTTAGGATAGTGTCACTGGCGATAGTGTCAATGGGGATAATGTCACTGGTGATTGTGTCAATGGGGATGGTGTCAATGTTGATTGTGTCAATGGGGATGGTGTCAATGGTGATTGTGTCAATGGGGATGATGTCAATGGGGATGATGTCAATGGGGGATGGTGTCACGGGTGATTGCGTCAATGGGAATGGTGTCAATGTGGATGGTGTCAATGGTATTGTGTCAACGGGGATGGTGTCAATGGTGATTGTGTCAATGGGGATGGTGTCGCGGGTGATTGTGTCAATGGTGATTGTGTCAATGGGTATGGTATCATTGGTGATTGTGTCAATGGGGTGGTGTCACGGGTGATTGTGTTAATGGGGATTGTGTCAATGTGGATGGTGTCAATGGTGATTGTGTCAATGGGGATGGTGTCAATGGTGATTGTGTCAATGATGATTGTGCCAATGGGGATGGTGTCACGGGTGATTGTGTCAATGATGATTGTGCCAATGGGGATGATGTCACGGGTGATTGCGTCAATGGGGATGGTGTCAATGGTGATTGTGTCAATGATGATTGTGTCAATGGGGATGGTGTCAATGGTGATTGTGTCAATGATGATTGTGCCAATGGGGATGATGTCACGGGTGATTGCGTCAATGGGGATGGTGTCAATGGTGATTGTGTCAATGGGGATGGTGTCACGGGTGATTGCGTCAATGGTGATTGTGTCAATGGGGGATGGTGTCAATGGTGATTGTGTCAATGATGATTGTGTCAATGGGGATGATGTCACGGTTGATTGCGTCAATGGGGATGGTGTCAATGGTGATTGTGTCAATGATGATTGTGTCAATGGGGATGGTGTCACAGGTGATTGCGTCAATGGTGATTGCGTCAATGGGGATGGTGTCAATGGTGGATGGTGTCTGACTGCTGTTTCCAAATTATTTCTTTGAGTACTTTTCGTTGAAACGAATGAGGTATCGAATAACGAATGATCATGCAGTATTGTGTTAAAAAATCTTCATTAACATCAACAAGAAAATCCGTAGATAAACATCCAAGAACTACTATGCAGCAGCGAAATTTTACTGGGTTTAACAATTTTGCTTCTGATACCCAACCTGCTAATGACTGATTGGGAATGTAGACTAAATAAAAATATATTTTCTGACGGCGACTTGCAATTTTATACAATTTACCATTAAAAATGTTAAGAGGCCGAATGTCTCTGTCGAATATTGAGATCATGATCTCTTGCATTAGGCATATATCACAGCCAATAAAAAGAAGCCGCTTGTATGATGAGCTATGTTAGAATAAATAATATAAAAACGATTATGTGATTTTTACATATATATGTTTATGATGATATAGCACTATATTTATTAAATTAATTTACCTAAAGATGATTTTTTTTACTTTAAAATTTAGTATATATAATACCTTACTTTATATTGTTTAATATTTAAAAAACTAATAAAAAGCTTAAGTTTAAATCATTCAATAAAATGTATTGTAATCAACAGTTTGATTTTAAGTCATGACAATATATCGCTCTTTGAAAACGTGCTATCTCAAATGTCCATAAAAATAATTTGCTTAGGAATAATAACTGGTACGACTAACACGTTTGTGTGCTGCCTATCAGCAAGACTACCAAGGCATGAGGCTTACCACTCCACAACAGACAAAGGGAGAGGCAAGCTGTACGAGTGTTCATGAGACAAATTACATTTAAGTAAACTTATTTCTTTTGTTTATCATTTATTGGCTAAGAACAAAGACTTCAACTTTCTCGTCAAGACAGATTTTGAAGAATATTATTATATAAGTTGATGACTGTAATAAAAAGTTCATCTGTTTGGTATAAACTTATTGATATCTCTTCGGTACGACGTGAATTACTGTAACACAACGATAGTGAATGAGTAAAAAAAATTGATAAATCATCTATTAAATACGCTGCGAATAAATCTACTTACCAGAATAATATAAAAAAAAATACGTCAAATAAATGAAATTAATTGAGTAGGGGAGGAGGGAGTAAGTATAACCAGTGCTGGCAAATTAGTTACGGATTTATCGTTACGTAATATGTATCCTGTGTGCAATATTGTTCGTTTTTTTTATTTTCAGAGCAAATTGGTGCATTGACGGTTGGAATATACAGAATAGTGTGTCAGACAGAAGACAAAATTGTTTTAATTTCAAATCGAAAGTTTTCCCTTTTTGACGCCAGTTTGTGGTTTAAAACAATCTGCGGTGAGGTAATTGTACACAAAATAAAATACAGTGCTAGGGACGCCCGAAAAGGGCTCCAGTTCAAGATGCTTTTTTGTCGGTTGCGTTAATTTTCTAATGTTCTACATTTTAGAATTTGGTGGAAAGCTTAAAAATAAATATCACACACTTCAACTTCATCTTCGTGACCAACGCCCTGTCTGGTTTCTTGTCTAGTATTTATACATATATTCTAAAAGGTGTTAAACAATTTACTCACTCATCTTCATAAGGTCTGATCTTTATATTTATTGAGTCACGGTAACTTTCAGTGTCAAGCGGCTCAATCTCCCATGAATTGACTAATGTAAGCCTCTCCTGCTCATCACTGAAAAATAAAGTTTCATTATAGCTGATTAAACATTGTGTAATATAAATAATCTTAAAGTTTTATTAATTTTAGAGAATAAGGACAGATTATAACGTAATCAAAATATTATATTACTGTTATTTTGACTTGTGTATGCTTACTACGTTTTTTTTCCTGGAGTTTAATTGTTTTTTAAATATTGAATACAATGCATAGAAAACAAAATCAATATTTTCAAAGTTTGTCTGAAAAATAACAACAAGAAAAACAATATCAACAACACCATTTTCAAAAACAACAATAACAACAATAATAACAACAATATTAACAACAACAAGAACAACAACATTAACAACAACAACAATAACAGCAACACCATTAACAACAACAATAACAACAACAATAACAACAAAAGCAATAACAACAACATTGACAACAACAATAACAACAACAATAAAAACAACAATATTAACAACGATAGCATTAACATTTTTATCTTTTTCAAAAGAACATGGTATAATATTGAAATTTTGATTGAATATGGTTTTCATTATCTGCCAGTGTAAGTAGATGTTTTCGAACTTCCTGAGATATTTAATAATATACCTCCTTAATTAGTAGACAAGTAAAATTGACAACCAAATGTCAAACTTTTATTTTAAAAGACTGTCACAACACCTGTTACTGAGATCATTACGAAAAAAAGCAGTATGCATTTACATTTTCTCCTAATAGAGAATATTAAATAAATGTACATATAGGTTATTTACATTTTTTTATCCGCTATGTTTTTCATTTAAGATAAAAAAAAATCATCAATTGGCCTAATTTGCCACCAACCAATCAATTTTGTTGAAAGGAATATTTTCTTGGAGACACAATTAAATATGAATTGTTTGAATTTTATATTTTTGTCATGTCATAAATCTCAGTTCTGAAATTTCAGGACTGAATGTAAATAGCAAAAGTCATGAGTCATGAAACAAAACAAAAAAAAAACATCATTAGCATCACCCCATTTAAAAATAATTAAAATAAAACTATCGGTTGTGTTATCTCCCTAATTTCACATTGGTTAGTTTTATTAATTTCGAGTTGATATGTAGGCTACGATTTTTTAATCTGTAAATCGTCTGCTAATATCACGGTACTTACATTGTTTTGATTTTATGTTAACATTCATGTGGGTCTAAATAGGGAATGACTAACATTTGTATTGCTCAGGATATTATTTTTTTTTTTTTGGGTCATTTGAAAAATTCCATTTAGTTAAAGCTGCGTTACATATGTCCAGTCACATACTGATATCTCCCGTTGTGCCTTCAAGGCCATTGCACTATCGGCTATGGTGGTGTGAAAGAAACTGTCCTATTGATGATTAACAGGAAATAAGAGTCACACTTCTCAGACCTATAGGGAATAAGATGTATGCACACACTTAATATTTTATAAATTTACCTTTCACATATAATTTATTAGACTGTAAATGCAAAATGAAAATTACATTTATACTTTTCAATAATTTCCTAAATGGAGTAACACTAATTTACTCACTTCATCATTTGTTTTGAAAAAACTTCCTTATACAAGTCTCTTTCGCAATGCATACTATTCAATGATTTATTAAGTTTAATAGCGTCAGTTTCATTGCTGAAATTTAATAAAAATCATGTTAACTGCTTATGATAATTATAATATAAAATAGTTTGCATTATTATTTGAGAAATTTAAAACACAATTAAACTTAATAATAGAATTATTAAACACTAGCTGTACCCTGCAAAACCTTTGCATAGAGTTATATCCCCTTAGGCGTGATCAGTAGGCTAGGTTATTTTTTGGTTTCGGACAGATCCGATTTGTTCATGATTGTATTTTAAAAGAAAAAAAAAATCTTTAACCTTTCTTACTGAAATTTTGAATTTCTTTTGACTGACTTTATTTCTTATAAAACTGCAACATTCTTTACTCAAAATGAAATACGAATAAAAAGCCAGTAATATTTAACCTTTGTTTATTGTGTGACGTATTATCAAGATCACGCTGAGGGTCTATCTCTGTTTGAGTGTATTCGTCTTTCTGTTTCACGGAATCTGTTACAGGATCTGCAATTTGAATCATTCCGGCTTGTGCTATGTTAAGATCCCGGCAGCTATTGAAGGAACAATTTATTAAAAAAAAAAAACAATGCGAAATAGCATGAATTCTAAAACAAGCAATTAAGCCTGTTCCATTCTGGACACAGGACGTGTTAGCGCATTTTCATGTTATGTATCGAAAATGCTCTAAAAATCTCCAACTCTATTTATACATAAACAAAATCAAGTTTTAGAATCTTTAACCTTTGTGACTGAAATTTTGAATTTCTTTTGAGTGACTATATCTTACAGAACTGCAATATTCTTTACTCAAAATGAAATACACTGTACTCTAATTTTCTTTAAAAAAAAACAAAGTTAATTTACTTCTTAAGATGAAAATTTCCTATTAAAAAAATCTACAGCTAGCAACAATTCATTATGTTTTTAGCAAATACTAAGCTATTTATATTTGTTAAACAGTAAAAAAAAGTATATATTTTATGAAATTTTACTTTATTGAGTCAAGATTTTGTAGTTTGGTTATTTTGCTCTACTTTGAAAGATAGTACAAATAGCCTTGTATATAAATGAATGAAACATGTTGTACATTATATTTAAAATAGTAAAAAGTTATTTATTTACTTTTAAATTCATACTCCTTTCATTAAGTTATTTTTTTGAGATACCTAGACTTTTGAGCACACACGTAGGGTACGACGATCCAAACGAGGATAATTATTTTGATTAAAACAATTCTATAATAAAAAGCCGAATACTTATTATGAATACATATATTTTGAACGTACTTTATTCGTTTCATGCGTACATAAAATTATCTTACCTTTCACAAAGCAATGGCTCAGATTTTGCTTTCCTTAGCTAGAAGTAGAATTAAATTTTTTTTGAAATTTCAGAATCATACGAACTTGTTTATTTATTGATATGAAATTAAGTGCAATAACATTAAATAATTAATTAAGTACCTATTTTATATATTTTCTTATCTAATTCAAACATTGTTAAATATATACCTGCTGTATGCTTTTCATTTGAATTCGTCCAGGTCTGCAGTTATCTTGTTCAATACCAGGAATAGTTGTAATCTCTCTATCTATTGGTAAGTTGTATGTTAGTGAATGTTTCGGTACTTGCAATGATACTCTGTCCAGCAGTTTACCAAGCCTATAGTCTATTTTCTGAAAATGGTTCGCTATTTCTTGTAGTTCTTCATTTAAATTTTGTTGCCTTCTACAGCCATCGATATCTTTTTTCATCATCTGAAGGATCTCTTTGTTTTTAGACTCTCCGACTGCCCGAGTTTCACTTGATATAATGTCAAGCAGTGAGTCTAATGACGAATTAACGTGGATTTTACCTTGAGAGTCTTCACTTATGGTACATTGCGCTTCAGTGACGCTTGTGTTTTCGTTTGATAGTATGTTAACAGTCCATTTTAGTAATAACTGGTCGTTCTTAATAAAATTGTTTATAGTTTTGAAAGAAACGTATACTTCGTCCCTGCAATATTTTACATCGTCTACTTCAAACTTTGACTTTCCTAGACAGATGAATGTGTCTTTGACTGAATCATAGATAGACACAAACCAGTGAACATTAAAAACTTTCTTTTTTGTTTCCTGCGCAGACATCACTAAACCAACCATTAGATTTGCAGAATATACTTTCTTAATAAATCCTTTAAAAAAGCAGCCCATGAATTCAACAACAGAATCGAGTGGACTGTAAATAATATCATTGAATATATCGTCATCTTGATGGTCTATTTTATAGTAAAACTCCAAAGGCAGGTTACTTCTACAAAGTAGAGTGGTCTTTAGATTTCTGAAGAGGTTTTGATAGGATTGGGATTCCATTTATTTATTGTATAATTGTGTACAAGAACAGTTTGAGATGCTATTTTAGAGTGTCTTTGGATCTAAAGTACACATTTGACATAATAGACACAATTGTTAAGGTTGCATTATCTTGTTATACATTCTGAGATTTACAAAACTATCGATTCTTGTTGTCGTATTATTTGCAGTTTTCATTCATGTTTGTACGATATTTGAGATTTGTTTCGTTCTGCTTACCTGCAAACCAATTTCAAAATTTTAACAAACTATGTTTAAAAAAAAATAAAATAAGAGTATGCTCACTTTTAAACAAATCTAGAGATAGCAATCGTAAACTGGAAAAAGCTAACAGTAACATCCAATCATTCATATAAAGATAATCTCAAAGTAGCACCCAGAGCAAGAAAAATAAATCATTTTTTTAGCATATGATAATAAAAAGGTTGTTTAAAAATTTAATGGTGTATATTTATCACAACATTTTAATTTTTTTTTTGCACATTCACCACAAATGTAATAGTTTTAATTACTTTAGATGATCTTTTTCTCGCCCGTAAGGGTAGTCACAAAATATGAAGTGGTAAACATTACAATTATAACACAGGTATCTAAAATTACTTTTATTTCGATACATGAAAGATACCGATACTTGACATTAAATTTCTTGTCCTTTTATGCCCCCCCCCCTTTCCCACTTTTCCCCAAATTAACGGAAATTAAATAAATATTTATATTTACCACTCATTCGTTTTTTTAAACTTGAATTCAGCTACACAGCTCACTCTTTCAGTTCTCAAAATGGCTAAAATATCTGTTGCTTCACACAGCTCTCCAGATTTCTTAAAGTCTGTCATTAAAAGAGCTATTATTTCACAAATCATCTATGTGTGTCATAAGTAGTTTCCGATTTCATCGATATTATTAAAAAAAACATTCTAGGCTGTCTATATCTATAGAAAAAAAAATACATGATATTTTTATAGTTTTCATTATTGCAATCAGTTACACAAAAATTACATTTTAAAGAAATGTATAATGATCAGCCATTTAAATCTTGCCCGCTTGGCATACGAGTACTTCGGTCTTCATTATTGTTGTCTGTAGGAGCTGTTGACATACTTTGGGTTTGTGTTCTATAAACTTGACACATCACTGATAAAGATTACAGGTTAGAATGTACTATTTGTTTCTTTTTGTTTACGCCCATGTTTTTTCCTAAATAAATGTAATTATTTTATTTTTTTTAAATATATATTTTATATTATTAGAGGTACGTCCATGTGCGTCGCTAGGAATTTTTCCAGGGGGGGGGGGCAAAAATTTTCCATGTGGTGGGGGGGCAAATAACAACTTTATGACATTTTTTTTAAATGTAAGGGGGGGGGAGCAAATGCCCCTCTCTTATATGATATTTTTTTCAAAAATGCCCCCCCCCCCATGAATACGCCCATCCGGTATATTTACCGATATAATGTCATCAAATGGTTGAATGGAAGAACACAAATACGGAATCTAACTATTTTACAATGCTCACTAAATTATATTATGTAAAAATAGACAATACCATATGATTTTGATTTTCTCTTAATATTTACACTATCAACAATGTATTGTGAATTTTAATTAATCCTTTTTTTTTTTTGTAGCTCCCATTTTATGGTATTATGTCAGACAAGTTTTTCTATCCAATGGCGAATCTGTAACATATCTCAGCAGATAATAACGAGTAGGTCATGGACTATAGCAGGAAAGGTCGCGCACGAAATCGATGGAAGATTGCACTCACAATATTTATTTAGTAAAATACTTCTTCAAAGAGCATCACAATAATGACTTTAATAATTAAATACCAGCGAACAAGATTTATTATTCTTAAAAAATAAGCTTTTATAACAGATACTTAAAAATAGCTAAAAATATTTTTTTATTATAGCAGTAAAAACTTCGATAGAATGTTTTATTTTCTGAGATAAAACCATTTACGGAATTTAAAGTCCATTGTTACTGTAGCGTGTAGAATTTACATAAATGCATATATTGGTGCGAATTAGTTTTTTTTTCGGATTTCCCTCACCGGAAGAACCCATGATACATATGATAAGAATGATCCTAGTTAATACTACTGTGTTTTAATTGGTCTTTCAATGAGATGAAAGAATTAAGACGACTTGGATATATGTGTACCGTTATCAGTTTAAGTGTAGAAAACGGTTGAGGCTTAGGGGTTAGATATAAATAGTACAGTGTTGACAGACACAGTAGTTAGATATAGCAGACTTAGCTATGGTTTTAGAAAATCTCTAGTCTGTTAAAAAGAGTTTTTCTTTAAATTATTTTTTTGTTGTGAGCTGCACAGAGTTTGTTGTTTCATATACTAGATAGACGAAATAGAAAGCAAGCAATTCAAGGGGGCGGGTGGTCGTGTGGTGTAGAGCGTTAGACTGTCGACCGGAGAGTCATGTGTTCGAACCTCACTTAAGATCCTTTTGAGTTTTTTAAAGGTCCTAATGTAAAAAGTCTCCCCCCCCCCCAAGTCGGCCCGGGTTTAAATGAGTTCCTGACTTTAAATTGGGATATTAAAGGAGGCTGGGTTCTGTGCTAAGCACATAATCCATTCATGTTTCCGTGGTTAGTGATGCACTTTACTGCACTTCATCTGCCCTGATGAACCCTTAGGGGCTTAAGCGAGCTTTATTTACTTACTAATACTATACAATAATTACTTTCACTTATATAAACACATTTTATTAAAGTATTATATTATCTTACTTACATTCTTACAGGTAGATTTAAAAAAAAAAGATTCATGGACAACTCATCACCAACGTTCAAAGTAGCCCTTAGTTCAATTGTATCCGAAATTGAAAAGTGGAAGATAAATCCTCCAAAATGTATAGATTATACCTTACGTATTCCCGACATAGTACAAAAATTTGACAAGTTCTACGAAGAGGTGACACCAAAACCCGTTCTAAGTGACGTCTACACATGTGTTGGGAGAATGAAGTTCTACGGTGATGGGATGCTGTTTATTTATTTGGAAATTTCCGAAAATGATAAATATAGAGTACCATGGCCAGTTAAGGCAACATGGAAGGTGGAACTAGTGGATGAAAATGACTATCAGGACACTGAGAGGAACTTTCTACTAGGGTAAGCAACCTGTTTGTTTAACAAACCAAGGCAAGGATTTGTCTCCCATCCCAATGATTGGATCTCAGTGAATCTGGACAAAATAAAATATTCGGGACTTATAGCCCAAGATAAATCTGTTACACTTAAGTGGTCAGTAATAGCTGAACCTGTTTTACAAGATGTTTACTTGGAACGATTTGAGGAGCTTTTAAAAATGACCCTGAATAATTTCGACTTTTTTAATGGTAAAACGCTCACAGAAATTCAAGAAGGTGTCAAAACTGTGACAGAGAAAAGCAAAGAACATGAAGAAAAAATATCAAGTTTCAAGGCTTTGTTACCGAGCATCTCTAAAAAGTTAGACAAAATAGAAAGCAAGCAAGATTCAATAGACAGATACTGTCAACGCATTTTATCGTCACTAGATAATAACACAACTGTAAAAAATCACATAAAGTCAGTTAAAAATAGTGAAGTGTAAAGCTTAAAACATCATTGACATAGATATTTTTGAGAAAATATATGGTGTAAGCCTCCTGCAATACAGCAAACTTATTTTAAAAACATATTCTTTACATACAAGTCATACAATTTCTTTGCAATATTTTCTCTTGTTAAATTATTTTATTCTGTAAGATTTTTTTAACAAAGGAATAAATGTAACAGTGCTCTAACATTATTAACATCGTGTCATAGCTTATCGGTTGTTGTAACATATAACAGATTGACGGCTAAATGTTTTGTACCTCTTGCATGCGAGTCAGTACACTATCGACTTCGCTCGACAGTCACGTATTACAATAATTAATTAGGAAACAATCAATTAAAAATATTGTTTTTAAAATTTTAAATACAGTCGACGGAAATTGCATATTTTCAATGTAGTATTTGGTTAAAAAAGTAAAAAGCGTAATAGCGCATGCTAAAATTTAATTTTTTTAAAATTACAATTTGTATGTAGCTAATAGTTATACTACACTTAAACAATTTCCCTAATCCCTAAAGGGCCATCAGGACAGATACAACTGTAGAATTCATCTGTTTCTGTAACCAAGATAAATAAAGAGATTATGTGGCTAGCACAACGCATAGCCGCCTCTACCTCCCCAACCTAAGTCAGGTACCCATTTAAAGCTGGGTGGGTTTGTGGGACTTTAACTAACTTTCATTTGGACCTAGACAAATTCCCTCTGATCAAACCCAGTATTTTACACCACTCGGCCATCTGTGCCACAAATACTTACTTGGATGTATTTAAATTTCAGCAAGCGGAATGTTTTAGTTAGAGTAAGAAATTCAATTAATAGTACTTGCTTATCAATTTTCTGAACGGCTTTTGATGGTGATGTTATAAACCTTCTAATATCGCTTCATAGATAGAATATAAAAAAAATACGTTTCATAACATTAATGTAGTTTGTATTTCCAGTAACAATTGTTTACATGCCCAGTCAATACAATGTGATACTTATTATAACCATATTAATGTGTTTTTCTGAACAATATAGGAATATGTTTGTTTTTTGGTGTATGGAGATTTGCACTAACATCTTCTAATATCGATCAGAGATACAATGTTTAAAATGTTACTGTTCAATAAACGCTTATATTGATTTTCGTATGTCTTAATAAAATGGTGATTTGTTTTGTATTTACTGATTTTGGTGAAAATTGTTAGATGTAGAACCTGCGCATTAAACCAAACGTGTGTACATACTTATGTGATCTAATACAAAATGTTTTCTTCGATGCTGGATTAATTCAATTTTTTGTGTTAACGTACGATATGCAATCTAATTAATCGTATTTTTTTTAAATGATAAAATGATTAGACATAAATATCACTTATTCTCTTTCTTTACATTAATGTTTGAAAGATGCAATGATACTTTTTGGTACTTTGTAGAACATTTTTCTGTCAAACCTAAACTGCTAGCAAAGAAACAGAAATGATTATCTATTTGTGTATTCCTTCACACACACACACACACACACACACACTTACGTAACTATATTTATATGGGGTGGGGGTTTTAATTACAAGACAGATTTTCTCGCCTTGTTTACCTGCCGCTCTAATTTTAGATGCCAATTGGGCTTAACTAGTTATATTTGAATAGAAACAAAAAACTGCAACAACTAAAAAGTATCACACGATATTTTTATAAATATTTTGTGATAAGAGCAATGTTTGAAAATCGAGTTTAAAAGGAATTGAATATGATATTTAACATTATTTCTATATTGATGGAGATTTTCAAGTTAATTACATCTACATTTCTGATAATTTTCGAGTAATAAGCTAGATTTTTTTAGATTCATTGATTTTTTAAATTTAAAAAAAAAAAAAATTCCCTACGGTATATTACAATCGTAAAGATACATGTATTATGTCGACACAATCATGCTAATACATGTATTATGTCGACACAATCATGCTAATACATGTATTATGTCGACACAATCATGCTAATACATGTATTATGTCGACACAATCAGACAAATACGTGTATTATGTCGGCACAATCATGCAAGTACATGTATTATGTCAGCACAATCATGCAAATACATTTATTATGTCCACACAATCATGCTAATACATGTATTATGTCGACACAATCATGCAAATACATGTTTTTTGTCTGTTTAATTATACAACTTATTTGCCGAGTTTTCCCAGTAATTTGTTTCTAAAACGTATCATGGTTTATCATTTTTCGTTTATATTTCTGTCAATAAACAACAGCTTATATGAGTATTTAAGTTTATATAAGCAAATGGTATCAGACATTAGAAAAAGAAAGATTTATACAATGAAATGAATTTAGAATTGATAAATCAGACGTTGTTTTAGCTGCCCCTAAGACACTCTCGCCCTGGTGTTTTGCACATCCTTGCGACATAGTACCGCTGTAATGGAGGGGTAAGCAACGACTAAAATTTTCGTTTCAAACAACCAATAGACTGAAGAAGGTCACCAGTTTGCTAATCATTGAGGGGTGAACAGAAATACAAATACAAAAATTGAAACAATCAATACAAATAGATTAAACAATTTTTTCATAATATTTATTTGCCTTAAAGTTGATTTTGTTTTCTTAAGTTAAAAGTTAACTTCTTTATTCTTATAATTTTAAAATACATATGAAATCTTTTTCCTATATGTATACAATTTTTTTTTTTTTTTTGCAATAGTTTTTTTTTTGTTTGTCTGCGAGCTAAGAATTATACTGTTTGTGTCGTAACTTGCTGCGTACGTCATTATGAAGGAATCGCCATACAGATCTGTGGTTAGCAAACTAACCAACTTAACCACTATTTCGCAAGCCCGAGGCATCCTAAAAGCACAACACCAACGGTTTCCCCAACCTCCATTCAGTGACGTCATAGACAGTCAACAGCCTCAACTCCCCAATCCCCGTCATCACCGGTTGGTTTAGGATATCTCTGCCTGTCACCCCACAGAATATAACATAGCGCTGCTGTATCTATTACGTATCGAGTTTGTAGGAAACAGATATGGGCCCAGGTCTAATCTCGAGTCTATCCGCCTTCACTGACTACAAAACCTTCTTCAGTGTATTCAAGTATACAGTCATCAGAGTATGACCTCATCATATCCATGCCACATTGTGTAGTGCAGGGGCGGGCAAACTTTTTCTTAGGAAGGCCACATTGAACATTCAATTGTTATCGGCGGGCCCCAAATATATTTCGTCTACTACAATTACAATTTACAGCGAATGAAAAAAAGAACTAATGATAATAACCATGTATTTGTCATTTTATTTCAGATTTACACTCTATTACACATGTAAATTACATTTTTAAAATACGAACTAAATCAGATCTTTGCTAATTTGGTAATAAGACTTTACTATTCATATTAATTAAAATAAAGTTTATTGTTACCTGTAATGATAATTATAAAGACAAAGAAACTTAATTTACATACAAGCTGAGTACAATTATAATTAATGAGAAGTTTGTAGGCCTATCTGCTCACAATTTTGGATGTTTGTGAACTGTGGAACCAGTTTACTGGTTGTGATTCGCATGACAGCATATACATTGTAATCAGTCAACATCGATCTGTTCTTAGATTTGTTTATTTTCATACACGAAAACGCTTGCTCACAAATGTATGTGAACCTAAATAGGGGCGAAAACCTGGCAGCAAAGTTTTTTTAGGTGTGAATATGCCACTGCTGTCAAACATCCTTAAAACTCCAGCAAAAGAACTGCCGTGAACTTCTTATGCAGGTCATATTCTGCTTGTAGGTCAATCAGCTCTAACAAATATTCTCGAGCCATAAAACCGATTTGATATCCCTAGATTTGAAACAATTAGTAAGGATATTTTTTTTTTAAATATCGCGAAAACTATAAACAAAGAAAATTAACATTGGCATAGGATCGCAACATGCATACGGCCGCATAATATACTCTTGGTGTAGTGTAATGAGATCACTACCATTACCAACTCAGGCTTGTGCAAACCAGGTCAAGGGTAAAAGTGTTTAGCAGGCGGTTGGTTTAACCTGTCTTGAGAGTTCATTCCGTTATTGTATACTAATCATTTTATATTTCAGCAGGGACTAGACTCTGTACATATTCAGATACTGGTTCAACTATATCATTAAAAAGATATCTTTAAATAAAAAAAACCATTTATATCAAACTGTATAATCACTTTTTTTATCAGTTAAGTATTGAGCCAGGACGAGCATGCTGAGTGTCAAATGTATCCGCGTCAAAGTGTGATGTGTGAAGTCCCTGAAAGGATGAGATGAAATCTCTTAGATCCTATAAACCACTAATGGGACGGTTTTTACGGTGCCCTTCTTTCATCCCCACCATAGCCGATAGTGCAATGGCCATGGAGGCACCATGGGAGATATATCGGGAACTTGAGCCAAGACCTAAAAAAAAATTCATTGGTCCTCACCGGGTATCGAACCAGGTACCTTCAGGTCGACAGTAGAGCGTTCTACCGCACGACCACCCGTCCCCAAAGTGTGATTAAACCCGCGGCTCTCAACCGGTGGTACGCTTACCCCTAGGGGTACGGGAAAGATTATGCACGAGTACTCAGCGAAAAATAATTTTCTTTTAGAATAACCAGGAATTTGAAGAACTTAGTGTGAGGGGTACCGGTGGACAAACTTTCACACCTACTGGGGTACAGTCGCGAATAAAGTTTGAGAACCATGGGATTAAACTGTTCTAATTGTTCACGGCTATGAGCTAGTCATTACCAAAGTATGGCTTTATCAATAAAATGTGTAAGGTGACTTTTTTAAAGTTAATTTTTTGCTAATAATATTCAATTTATTTCGACGGAACAGTGTTGCCATTTCATAATTCCTTAGCATATTGAAAAATATTGTGTGGAATAATATCATGGGTACTCCAGTTCTATACTATTCCATAACACGTTAAGTGTAAAGAGTAGCATAAATGTTAAAACGTAACATACTTATAAAAACACATAAAAACTGTACGTCTTCAAGCACAAATCTCTTTTCACTAGCTCAAGTACCTAAAATACACACATTTCTTTCCCTGTTTCTCTGTGCCTGAAATATTGGCCAAATCAATATAACGATTTTTTATTCTAACATAAACTTATCTTTTTCTGTAAATGTTCATTGACAGAGTGTAAAACATACAATAAGAATTTTCCTTTCACATTTTTTTTTAAAGTTACGATACTATTTTTAATGTTTACCCCTCTAATCCCTTAGGGCTATCGGGGCCAAGGCATTGTCTGGCTTAACAGCCAACTTTACCTCCCGCAACTTAGTTAGGTAAGCATTTAACTCTTGGTTGACTGGAACGTTTTTAATATATAATTGAAAATATATTCATGTTACGTTTTTACAAAAGTATATTATTAATTTCAAAAAAAATTAAATTATTCTTTTGTGTGTGTGTGTGTGTGTGCTTTCGTACGTACTTTGTATAATTGTTAGTGTGTACATTAAGTGTTTCAAGGTCCCCTCGATTCTTCCTGTGAAATTGTGGTCTCTTAATATTTTACACACCCACCTATTCATTTCAATGTGTAAACTAGCAGTGGTAATACAACACATACAGGTAACGCAAGTGCTCTGCCATATCTCAAAATGCGCATGTCCCGCATGATCAAACTTTCTTGGAACGTGTAAGCCATTCTATATATAAACTTTAAGTCATTGCTACTTTAATGTGTCAAAATCCTTTAGTAGTTATTACCTAAATCCTGCAGTAAAAAGCAACGTATTTATGTTTTAAAAAAATTAACAATACAATGTTTAGGCCTGTTTTTGTTCATTGGAGTAAAAGATAATTGAAAATATAATGTGAAGTACACAGGTAAAATAAACATTTTACAGTCCAGTAAAATAAATCGTATTGAGTTAAAACTCGGTTCGATTTTTTGCTTTTTAAAGCTTGTTACAATTACCATTTCGGTGCTTTGATGTATCTTTCAATTATAGTCTGTAGCTGCTATTGAGTTTCGATTATTCTTCTGTTAAATGTACATTTTCCTTTCAATTTAATTTAATTTAATTATTTGTTATGTCTTTTAAGTATATCAGATATTTGAACACGCCAGCATTCCTTAATAGAGACATAATATTTTTTCACAATATACTCTTGACTGACATCTCATAATCACAGAGTAATGAATCAACATATAATTTGATGTAATTACATTGTAATGAATCAATATATAATGTGCGGTAATTAAATTGTAATGAATAAACATATAATGTGTTGTGATAGATCAACATTAACTAATTTAGATTTTTTTACTTAAAATCCTACTACTTTATTTTATTGCGAAGATGTCCATATTTGTACTATAGTATTGCTGTCTGAAAGATCAGATCAGATAATCATTTGGCGGTTATCGGCAGCTTCAATATTATGTAATACGTTAGGGCCTAGTAAATAAAGAATATTGACACTACAAAATATATCTTAAGTTCAAAAGTATTAAAAAAAATTAATTTATAATTTTTGAGTTTTAACAGTTTTCATTAAAAACATCTGGCAACATGGGTGTTAGGTGTATATATATGTGTGTGTGTGTGTGTGTGTGTGTGTGTGTGTGTGTGTGTGTGTACTGAAATACGTATAACTGCAATGGTTTTCGAAAAATTTCCAGTTTAAAAAAAGCCATATTGTCATGGATACAACTCCTGCTGCGTCTGCATCTGCATCAGAAAGACCAACTTCCGGTGTGGAGCGAAACAGTGCAATAACGTACAAAAATGCAGTGAAAGATGCTATACATGAAACATTTTTGGAATACGTAGATGTCGATATAATTCTAAACATCTTCAAAAAATATAACAGACGTGTCTTGGTGCAGAAGGAACTGGTAAGCCGTTTTGTGTGCATTACATCTCAAGTTTACACTAAACTATCTTGCGCTGTACAATTTATGCTAAAAAAAAAACACTAAGTTATACTTTTAAAATAAGGTAGAAAAAAAACCTTACATAAACACTCTCTGACACACATAAAGTATGTCCCTATAAAGATGAATCTAAATTTAAACACTACATTAAACAATACATTAAACACTAATCGAACGTAAAAAAAAAAAACAACAATCGGACGTATTTTGTCCTGCCCTTTTTTTTTTATCCCCACCATGTTCATGAAGGCACCACGGGAGAAATATGGGGAACTTTCACCGTGTCGACAGTCCAATAATTACGATGTGAGGGTCAGATTAAATATCTTAGATCCTGTAAACCGCTAAAGAGACGGTTTTTGAAATGCCCTTCTTTTGTTCCCACCATACAGGCACGTAGCGTGCGGAGGGGCCAGGGGGCCGACCCCCCCTGCGCTTTGTCTGGCCCCCCTCTGCTTATTTGCTCTACTTAGTAAAATGTATTACCGCCCCGCCCATGCTATTGACTGGCCCCTGCTGTAGAATGTCTGGCCCCTGCTGTAGAATGCCTGGCCCCTGCTGTAGAATGCCTGGCCCCTGCTGTAGAATGCCCGGCCCCTGCTGTAGAATGCCTGGCCCCTGCTGTAGAATTTTCACGCTACGGGGCTGCCACCATAGCCGGTGTAGCGGGGACTTAAACCATGACCTGAAAAAATACATTGGTCCTCACCGGAGATTGAACCAGGGACAGTCGAGTGCTTTACCACACGACCACCCGACTCAATAATAATTACGATAACACATCGCAATCAGAGCCATAATTGATTTCAATCCTCCCCCCTACCACACAACTCTTACATTGGCCGGTCCTCTGTTTATGTGTGTATTTAATGTTTGTTTGTGTTTATCTTTTGCTAACGTTTGCATGTGTATGCTTTTTGTGTGTAATGATGAGTGAATGTGCATGTTAGTCATTATGTTTTAATATGGGTTTTTGAGTGGGTAGCCCTGTTTGTGTGCTCGTTTTAATGTTTGTCTGTGGTGTTTTTAGTTTTTGTCCTTATATGCGGTAGTTTTTTTTTTAGTTTGTGATTGTATTTGTTTGTGATTTTTCGTATGTAGTAATATATTAGAGTGGTTGTGTGGGGGTGTTTTTAAGAATGCGTTATTTTGTTAAGTATGTGTGGGGGGGTGAGGGTGTATGCTTAAGAATTTTAGTGCATTGCAATAAAAGATGGTTGCTGCTTTTATAAACCACTGATCCTAATTTGGCTTGTCACTAAAAGACTACAAAAATATTCACTATTTTGCACACTTATGTACCGGTACTGCCTTTTATTTAACATAATAATCTGAATGCGCATATCTTCCCTCAATATTGTTAAATGATCTAAAGGAAAATCACAGCACAAGCGTGTCAAAATATACAGCATTTAATAATGGGATATAGCCCTACGCAGTGGCGCAACCGGGGATAGCTAAAGGCCTCTGCAGTGCCCCCCCGGCCAAATCATCAATACATAATTAATGATATGAAGTTACAAAAAAGACTCAAACTGTCAAACTGTCTTTTTTTCATACTGTGAGCCCCCCCTCACCCCCCCCCCCCAACATTTTTTGCTGGTTGCCCACTGAGCCTACGTATAATCAACAACCACAATTGCCACGATTTTATTAGCACGTAAATCTAAAAGATGTTAATTCATTGACTAGAAAATATTGAAATCATGTATAATCATGAAGAAGGTACTTGTATGTGCAGAATTGGAGCTCCCTCACTAAAATAGATCAGTTCCGAAACTGGGTGACAAGATTTACAAAAAAAACCACTAACCCAGCCACACTCGCACACATATTGAAGGTAATAAATAAGCTTATACAAAAACACGAGATATTGTGAAATGTTTGACTGGTGGTTATGGGGTGTAGGGGCTCGATTGTCAACCAGAATTTACCGGGTTCGATCTTAACTGACATACTCCGGGTCAGGGTGAACATTCCCAAGTGCCCCGAATGGTCTCCCTTTGTCTCCAATTGTGTCTCCTGGACGTATAGGAGGCACCATAATATTGTCGCGCTAATGGCTTTTTATAATCGAATAGATCTTTGAATGAACTTGGCATAATATTATATCAGATTTAAATTCATTAAAAATACTGTATTATTATTATTATTATTATTATTATTATTATTATTTCCTCTATCCAAGACATTTTAGGGTTTTTCAAATTTTGTTTCATGCATTGCTTATAGAGAATAATTATAGACGAAATCTCTTGTTTCTATGCACTAAATCTACATATTCCTAAAGTTCAATTTTATCCGAATGATTATTTTCTAACTAAGCTTGATAGTAGCTATCGAAAACTACAAGTCTGTATTTTACTTGTGTGTATTTGCGAGTTTTTTTTGGCCCATATGAAAGTAGTTTTTTTTTTCTTTTTTAGGAATTCATTAAAAGTAAACTGAAAAATGAAGGTAACAGAAATGCCTGCGAAGAACTCCTAAACAGGCTTGTTAAATATGATGAGTGGTTTCCTTGCCTTCTGAAGTGTTTGAGAGACAAATATGTCAACCTCGGTCATGTGGCAGATCAATTAGTAGAACTGGAAGGTATGTTGAGAAATAGTAGGTCCATTAGTTATCTACACAGCAATCACTGTAGTACAGAACTGATTTGACTCTGTTTAGTGAAGCACTTAAAACTGGTTCTTCGTTTGGTCGCTTTGCTAATATGTCCTGCTAATACACCCTGCTAACACGTTTTTTTTCACCAGAACGCGGAAATTTTGTGGTGGAACCCCGGTTTTGATGCCATAACTCTGCATTTAAACATTAACCAATATTGAGAGCTTTCAACATTCCACACATAGTCGATGTTATAACATAGCAACCATGATGTTTCAATTGGTTCTTGAGAAATGTTAAAATGTCTCATTAATTAAATTATTACAAGTACAGCTTGTTAAAGTTCAAATAGTAATGAATAGACCCAGGGGCGCCGAGAGCCAACAAGAGCCCCAGGGCAGGACATCATTGCGGGCCCCTTAATAAACAATGAGTCGTGAAAAAATTTACATGTTCGGGGCGGCCGGGCCCCCTTACATATGCGGGCCACCTGGCAATGACCCACCCCCCTGACCCCACTCTCGGCGTGCCTGAATAGACCTAATATTTATTATTTCTAATGATAAATATCATATCTATTTTTGATTTGATTTTCGCTATCCTAAAAAATTTAGCTGTTGTATATAGCGAGACTATCATGGAGTTCGGAACAGTGAAAAGATTTAAGGTAAGATAAAAGATATAAGGACGGCATCAATTCTATGCTTAAGCTTAATCCACTAAAATTCCGATTTTGGTTTATAATTTCTGTTATTTTATTATGTTTTCTATCCCAAAACAAAAAGTTCAAACACATATATGGTATAGAAAAAAAATTGTTATTAAGACACAGCACAAGTTATATGAATTGAGTAACAAATTTGAGGACACACATAGCACCAGACTAATTAGCCTTAAACAAAATAACCGTTTACAAAAGATATGGCCACATATTTTTAAAAAAAAAAAGTAAAGTTCCCTTAGCCCTAACGGACCATCGGGACAGATGAAGTGTAGAATTCATCTGTTTCTATAACTTCAGCATATGAAGGGATTGTGTGGTTAGCACAACGCCCAGTCGCCTTTACTTTCCCCAACTTAAGTCAGGTACCCATTTAAAGCTGGGTGGATTTGTGGGACGACTTTGCACCGAATTTCACCTGGAAAAATTCTATGGGGTCGAGCCCAGGACTCTCAGGTCGAGTATCTATACCACTCGGCCATCCGTCCCATATGGCCACATATTTAGTATTATCAAAAATATTAAAAATAAAAACTTCAAGCGCAAAATCTTCATAACGCCGAATTGCCTTTTTTTTGTGTGTCTGATCTGCTTTTTCTAACAAAAATGATCTACTTGATAAATCCAAATAAAAACTCTTTGTTGTACGTGCGGCTGGATCTGTTGAATCAACATTAACATTCCAACCTTCTCATTGATTATAATGAATGTTATTTGAATGAATTTTAGTTTTATTTAAGCATTATTTCTATACGTACTAAAAAAAGAAAACACAATGTTTTGATTGTTATTTAAGTGGACATATTTTTATGAGGGGTACTTAGAATTACAAAAAAAAATAAGATAGGGGTTGGATGGGAAAAGTTCGGGAAACAATGCTGTAGAGCATGCAATAATTTTTCTTGTAAGATTTGCCATTTACATCATTCAGAAGCATTCATAGGCTACTGTTTTTTTTTATTTCATCAGACTGAAGACCAAAGCCAAGCTGGTAATTAGAACATTAATAAATAGGAATACAGTTATTCTTTCAATAGTTTTAAAGTAATAGTTATACATTATACTAATATATTAATATCAATCAATCCATCCATCATCATCTACCTTCCTACATAAATACCTACCGACCTATATCTCTCTCTCTCTCTCTCTCTCTCTCTCTCTGTATGTGTGTATATGTATATATATATACACATAATATTCGGAAAGTACGTTTACGATTATTAAACTAATATATATATATATATATATATATATATATATATATATACATATATATAAGGTAGTTTAATAGGTAGTATATATACGTTTATATATTGGTGTGCCCAAATCGTAGCCTACTCTGAAAGATGTCACTACATTCCACTGCCAAAAATACCTCAACTTCAGTGTCGCCACTGTCATTGTTGCTTAATAGTTTTGATCCATCATATAATTCCCACAATTTCTCATATTCAACATTAAAAAAGGTGTATGCTGAAAATTAATATATTTACTATTATTTCAACAGTAGGTCGTGGGGCATTTCCAGTCAAAAAGTCCAGGTTTAAAGCGTGAGTAGAGTTTAGTTTGCTGCGAAATATTCAAATAAAATACTTGTTAAAATCTATAATCATTGTCAATAAATAAACAGGTAATTTAAGTATTTTCTTTCTTTTTTTTTTAGAAAAAGAAAAGAGTCAAAAAAATGGTTCAAGAGCACCAAGTGTAAGTAGGTCTTTTGTTCTCTAAGACGTCTCTGTTATGACTATCCACACGGATACATTCTTCCGGAAAACCGCCAATTAGGAAGCCGCCAATGGTTCATAATAACAGGGCTACCCAACACGGGAATTAACCCAGCGTTTTCTTTTCCTTTCATACACTGGGCTCGATTTACCACTGGGGATATCCCCCGGTACTGAGAACCTACATCCCTGCTCCAAGGGCTTGTTTTAAAGCCGTCGTAGGCCCTAGGCACTTTCAAAGTCGTAGGCCCTCTCTCCAATTTCATTTTTTATATATTTTCAAGAATGGCACTCGCACCTCTTTGCGATTTTGAAATCTAAAATAAACTTTCAGCATTGTCCACTACTCTATGCAGACTGTATGCAGTGATTACTAGTAATCCCGGTGGTAAGTAATTTTTTTGCAATTTTCGTTTATCGTTTATCTTATTGAATTGAAAAAAGTAATGAAAGTAATTTAAAAATAACTATGTCTGATGGATGCAAGAGAAATTACTGAGAGTGGATTTGAGTAGCGGAAGAAAAATGAGAGAAAGAAAAAAGTATTGAAAAAATTTGGAGCTCGTTGCTGCAATTCATGATCAGAGACACGATTGCATTTACTGGTAAAACCAGTAATACTAGGGATAATGGCATTTCATTTCAAAATGAGTCAGAACCCCTCACTCAATGGTCAAAATGAGTCAGAACCCCTCACTCAATGGTCAAAATGGTCAGAACCCCTCACTCAATGGTCAAATAGTCAGAACTCACTCAATGGTCAAATGAGTCAGAACCCACTCAATGGTCAAAATGAGTCAGAACTCACTCAATGGTCATAATGAGTCAGAACTCACTCAATGGTCGAAATGAGTCAGAACCCCTCACTCCAATGGTCAAAATGAGTCAGAACTCACTCAATGGTCAAAATGAGTCAGAATTCCTCACTCAATGGTCAAAATGAGTCAGAACCCACTCAATGGTCCAAATGAGTCAGAACCCCTCCTCCAATGGTCAAAATGAGTCAGAACTCACTCAATGGTCAAAATGAGTCAGAACCCATCACTCAATGGTCAAAATGAGTCAGAACTCACTCAATGCTAAAAATGAGTCAGAACTCACTCAATGATCAAAATGAGTCAGAACCCCTCACTCAATGGTCAGGAATGAGTCAGAACCCCCCTCCCGCTCAATGGTCAGAATGAGTCAGAACTCGCACTCAATGGACATAATGAGTCAGAACCCCCTCACTAAATGGTCAAAATGAGTCAGAACCCCTCACTCAATGGTCCAAATGAGTCAGAACCCCTCCTCCAATGGTCAAAATGAGTCAGAACCCCTCCTCCAATGGTCAAAATGAGTCAGAACCCCTCACTCCAATGGTCAAATGAGTCAGAACTCACTCAATGGTCAAAATGAGTCAGAACCCACTCAATGGTCAAAGTAGGTCAGAATCCCTCACTCAATGGTCAAAATGAGTCAGAACTCACTCAATGGTCAAATGAGTCAGAACTCACTCAATGGTGAAAATGAGTCAGAACCCCTCACTCAATGGTCAAAATGAGTCAGAACCCCCACTCAATGGTCAAAATGAGTCAGAACCCACTCAATGGTCAAAATGAGTCAGAACTCACTCAATGCTAAAAATGAGTCAGAACTCACTCAGTCAAAATGAGTCAGAACCCCTCACTCAATGGTCGGAATGAGTCAGAACCCCCCGCTCAATGGTCAGAATGAGTCAGAACTCACTCAATGGTCATAATGAGTCAGAACCCCTCACTAAATGGTCAAAATGAGTCAGAACCCCTCACTCAATGGTCAAAATTAGTCAGAACCCCTCACTCAATGGTCAAAATGAGTCAGAACCCCTCACTCAATGGTCAAAATGAGTCAGAACCCCTCACTCAATGGTCAAAATGAGTCAGAACTCACTCAATGGTCAAAATGAGTCAGAACCCACTCAATGGTCAAAATGAGTCAGAATCCCTAACTCAATGGTCAAAATGAGTCAGAAACCCTCACTCAATGGTCGGAATGAGTCAGAACCCCCCGCTCAATGGTCAGAATTGAGTCAGAACTCACTGAATGGTCAAAACGAGTCAGAACCCCTCACTCAATGGTCAAAATGAGTCAGAACCCCTCACTCAATGGTCAAAATGAGTCAGACTCACTCAATGGTCAAAATGAGTCAGAACTCACTCAATGGTCAAAATGAGTCAGAACCCCTCACTCAATGGTCAAAATGAGTCAGAACCCCTCACTCAATGGTCAAAATGAGTCAGAACCCCTCACTCAATAGATTAAAATGGTCAGAACTCACTCAATGGTCGAAATAAGTCAGAACCCCTCACTCAATGGTCAAATTGAGTCAGAACCACTCACTCAATGGTCAAAATGAGTCAGAACCCCTCACTCAATGGTCAAAATGAGTCAGACTCCTCACTCAATGGTCAATATTAGTCAGAACTCACTCAATGGTCAAAATGAGTCAGAACTCACTCAATGGTCAAATCAGGTCAGAGACCCCTCACTCCAATGGTCAAAATGAGTCAGAACTCCTCCAATGGTCAAAATGGTCAGAACCCACTCAATGGTCAAAATGAGTCAGAACCCCTCACTCAATGGTCAAATGAGTCAGAACTCACTCAATGGTCCAAATGAGTCAGAACCCTCATCAATGGTCGAAATGAGTCAGAACCCTCACTCAATGGACGGAATGAGTCCAGAACCCCGCTCAATGGTCAGAATGAGTCAGAACTCACTCAATGGTCAAAATGAGTCAGAACCCACTCAATGGTTGAAATGAGTCAGAACCCCTCACTCAATGGTTATAATGAGTAGACCCCCCGCTCAATGGTCAGAATGAGTCCAGAACCCTTCCCCCGCTCAATGGTCAGAATGAGTCAGAGCCCACTCAATTGACAGAATAAGTCAAAGATACCCCCGCTCAATGGTCAGAATGACTCAGAACCCCCCACTCAATGGTCAGAATGAGTCAGAACCTCCCCGGCTCAATGGTCAGAATGACTCAGAACCCCTCACTCAATGGTCAAAATGAGTCAGAACTCCTCCAATGGTAAAAATAGTCAGAACCCATCACTCAATGGTCAAAATGAGTCAGAACTCACTCAATGCTAAAATAAGTCAGAACTCACTCAATGATCAAATGAGTCCAGAACCCCTCACTCAATGGTCGGAATGAGTCAGAACCCCCGCTCAATAGTCAGAATGAGTCAGAACTCACTCAATGGTCATAATGAGTCAGAACCCTCACTAAATGGTCAAATTGAGTCAGAACCCCTCATTCAATGGTCAAAATGAGTCAGAACCCCCTCACTCAATGGTCAAAATGAGTCAGAACCCCTCACTCAATGGTCAAAATGAGTCAGAACCCCTCACTCAATGGTCAAAATGAGTCAGAACCCCTCACTCAATGGTCAAAATGAGTCAGAACCCACTCAATGGTCAAAATGAGTCAGAATCCCTCACTCAATGGTCAAAATGAGTCAGAAACCCTCACTTAATGGTCGGAATGAGTCAGAACCCCCCCGCTCAATGGTCAGAATGAGTCAGAACTCTCTCAATGGTCAAAATGGTCAGAACCCCTCACTCAATGGTCAAAATGAGTCAGAACCCCTCAATCAATGGTCAGAATAGGTACAGAACTCACTCAATGGTCAAATGAGTCAGAACTCACTCAATGGTCAAAATGAGTCAAAACCCCTCACTCAATGGTCAAAATGAGTCAGAACCCCTCACTCAATGAAATGAGTCAGAACCCCCTCTCAATGGTCAAAATGAGTCAGAACTCACTCAATGGTCAAAATAAGTCAGAACCCCTCACTCAATGGTCAAAATGAGTCAGAACCCTTCTCAATGGTCAAAATGAGTCAGAACCCCTCACTCAATGGTCAAAATGAGTCAGAACTCACTCAATGGTCAAAATGAGTCAGAACCCACTCAATGGTCAAAATGAGTCAGAATCCCTCACTCAATGGTCAAAATGAGTCAGACCCTCACTCAATGGTCAAAATAGTCCAGAACTCACTCAATGGTCAAAATAAGTCAGAACCCCTCACTCAATGGTCAAAATGAGTCAGAACCCCTCACTCAATAGTCAAAATGAGTCAGAACCCCTCACTCAATGGTCAAAATGAGTCAGAACCCCTCACTCAATGGTCAAAATGAGTCAGAACTCACTCAATGGTCAAAATGAGTCAGAACTCACTCAATGGTCAAAATGAGTCAGAACCCCTCACTCAATGGTCAAAATGAGTCAGAACCCCTCACTCAATGGTCAAAATGAGTCAGAACTCACTCAATGGTCAAAATGAGTCAGAACCCCTCACTCAATGGTCAAAATGAGTCAGAACTCACTCAATGGTCAAAATGAGTCAAGAACCCACTCAATGGTCAAAATGAGTCAGAACCCCTCACTCAATGGTCAAAATGAGTCAGAACTCACTCAATGGTCAAAATGAGTCAGAACTCACTCAATGGTCAAAATGAGTCAGAACCCCTCACTCAATGGTCAAAATGAGTCAGAACCCACTCAATGGTCAAAATGAGTCAGAATCCCCTAACTCAATGGTCAAAATGAGTCAGAAACCCTCACTCAATGGTCGGAATGAGTCAGAACCCCCGCTCAATGGTCAGAATGAGTCAGAACTCACTGAATGGTCAAAATGAGTCAGAACCCCTCACTCAATGGTCAAAATGAGTCAGAACCCCTCACTCAATGGTCAAAATGAGTCAGAACCCCTCACTCAATGGTCAAAATGAGTCAGAACTCACTCAATGGTCCGAAATAAGTCAGAACCCCTCACTCAATGGTCAAATTGAGTCAGAACCACTCACTCAATGGTCAAAATGAGTCAGAACCCCTGCTCAATGGTCAAAATGGTCAGAACCCCTCACTCAATGGTCAATATGAGTCAGAACTCACTCCAATGGTCAAATGAGTCCAGAACTCACTCAATGGTCCAAAATGAGTCAGAACCCCTCACTCAATGGTCAAAATGAGTCAGAACTCACTCAATGGTCAAAATGAGTCAGGGAACCCACTCAATGGTCCAAGCTAGGTCCAGAACCCCTCACTCAATGGTCAAATGAGTCAGAACTCACTCAATGGTCGAAATAAGTCAGAACCCCTCACTCAATGGTCAAATTGAGTCAGAACCACTCACTCAATGGTCAAAATGAGTCAGAACCCCTCACTCAATGATTAAATGAGTCAGAACCACTCAATGGTCAAAATGAGTCCGAACCATTCACTCATTGGTCAAAATGACTCAGAACCCCTCACTCAATGGTCAAATAGTCAGAACCCCTCACTCAATGGTCAAAATGAGTCAGAACTCCCCCCCCGCTCAATGGTCTGAATGAGTCAGAACTCACTCAATGGTCAAAATGAGTCAGAACCCCTCCTCCAATGGTCAAAATGAGTCAGAACCCCTCACTCAATGGTCAAAATGAGTCAGAACCCCTCACTCAATGGTCATAATGAGTCAGAACTCACTCAATGGTCAAATGAGTCAGAACCCACTCAATGGTCAAAATGAGTCAGAACCATTCACTCATTGGTCAAATGAGTCAGAACTCACTCAATGGTCAAAATGAGTCAGAACCCACTCAATGGTCAAAATGAGTCAGAACCCCTCACTCAATGGTCAAAATGAATCAGAACCCCTCACTCAAAGGTCAAAATTAGTCAGAACCCCTCACTCAATGGTCATAATGAGTCAAAACCCCTCACTAAATGGTCAAAATGAGTCCAGAACCCCTCACTCAATGGTCAAAATGAGTCAGAACCCTCACTCAATGGTCAAAATGAGTCAGAACCCCTCACTCAATGGTCAAAATGAGTCAAACCCCTCCTCAATGGTCAAAATGAGTCAGAACTCCTCCAATGGTCAAAATGAGTCAGAACCCACTCAATGGTCAAAATGAGTCAGAACTCACTCAATGGTCATAATGAGTCAGAACTCACTCAATGGTCGAAATGAGTCAGAACCCCTCACTCAATGGTCAAAATGAGTCAGGAACTCACTCAATGGTCAAAATGAGTCAGAACCCCTCACTCCAATGGTCAAAATGAGTCAGAACCCACTCAATGGTCAAAATGAGTCAGAACCCCTCACTCAATGGTCAAAATGAGTCCAGAACTCACTCAATGGTCAAAATGAGTCAGAACCCATCACTCAATGGTCAAAATGAGTCAGAACTCACTCAATGCTAAAAATGAGTCAGAACTCACTCAATGATCAAATGAGTCAGAACCCCTCACTCAATGGTCGGAATGAGTCAGAACCCCCCTCCCGCTCAATGGTCAGAATGAGTCAGAACTCACTCAATGGACATAATGAGTCAGAACCCCTCACTAAATGGTCAAAATGAGTCAGAACCCCTCACTCAATGGTCAAAATGAGTCAGAACCCCCTCACTCAATGGTCAAAATGAGTCAGAACCCCTCACTCAATGGTCAAAATGAGTCAGAACCCCTCACTCAATGGTCAAAATGAGTCAGAACTCACTCAATGGTCAAAATGAGTCAGAACCCACTCAATGGTCAAAAAATGGTCAGAATCCCTCACTCAATGGTCAAAATGAGTCAGAACTCCTCAATGGTCAAAATGAGTCAGAACTCACTCAATGGTGAAAATGAGTCAGAACCCCTCACTCCAATGGTCAAAATGAGTCAGAACCCCCACTCAATGGTCAAATGAGTCCAGAACCCACTCAATGGTCAAAATGAGTCAGAACTCACTCAATGCTAAAATGAGTCAGAACTCACTCAATGATCAAAATGAGTCAGAACCCCCTCTCACTCTATGGTCGGAATGAGTCAGAACCCCCCCGCTCAATGGTCCAGAATGAGTCAGAACTCACTCAATGGTCATAATGAGTCAGAACCCCTCACTAAATGGTCAAAATGAGTCAGAACCCTCACTCAATGGTCAAAATTAGTCGAACCCCCTCACTCAATGGTCAAAATGAGTCAGAACCCCTCACTCAATGGTCAAAATGAGTCAGAACCCCTCACTCAATGGTCAAAATGAGTCAGAACTCCTCAATGGTCAAATGAGTCAGAACCCACTCAATGGTCAAAATGAGTCAGATTCCCTAACTCAATGGTCAAAATGAGTCAGAAACCTCACTCAATGGTCGGAATGAGTCAGAACCCCCCCTCAATGGTCAGAATGAGTCAGAACTCACTGAATGGTCAAAATGAGTCAGAACCCCTCACTCAATGGTCAAAATGAGTCAGAACCCCTCCTCCAATGGTCAAAATGAGTCAGAACTCACTCAATGGTCAAAATGAGTCAGAACTCACAATGGTCAAAATGAGTCAGAACCCCTCACTCAATGGTCAAAGTAGGTCAGAACCCCTCACTCAATGGTCAAAATGAGTCAGAACCCCTCACTCCAATGGTCAAAATGAGTCAGAACTCACTCAATGGTCGAAATAAGTCAGAACCCCTCACTCAATGGTCAAATTGAGTCAGAACCACTCACTCAATGGTCAAAATGAGTCAGAACCCTCACTCAATGGTCAAAATGAGTCAGAACTCCTCACTCAATGGTCAATATGAGTGCAGAACTCACTCAATGGTCAAATGAGTCAGAACTCACTCAATGGTCAAAATGAGTCAGAACCCCTCCTCAATGGTCAAAATGAGTCAGAACTCACTCAATGGTCAAAATGAGTCAGAACCCCACTCAATGGTCAAATGAGTCAGAACCCCTCACTCAATGGTCAAAATGAGTCAGAACTCTCACTCAATGGTCAAAATGAGTCAGAACCCCTCACTCAATGGTCGAAATGAGTCAGAACCCCTCACTCAATGGACGGAATGAGTCAGAACCCCTAACTCAATGGTCAGAATGAGTCGAACTCACTCCAATGGTCAAAATGAGTCAGAACCCACTCAATGGTTAAAATGAGTCAGAACCCTCACTCAATGGTTATAATGAGCCAGACCCCCGCTCAATGGTCAGAATGAGTCAGAACCCCTTCCCCCGCTCAATGGTCAGAATGAGTCAGAGCCCACTCAATTGACAGAATAAGTCAGATACCCCCGCTCAATGGTCAGAATGACTCAGAACCCCCCACTCAATGGTCAGAATGAGTCAGAACCTCCCCGTCTCAATGGTCAGAATGACTCAGAACCCCTCACTCAATGGTCAAAATGAGTCAGAACTCACTCAATGGTAAATGAGTCAGAACCCATCACTCAATGGTCAAAATGAGTCAGAACTCACTCAATGCTAAAAATAAGTCAGAACTCACTCAATGATCAAAATGAGTCAGAACCCCTCACTCAATGGTCGGAATGAGTCAGAACCCCCCCCCGCTCAATAGTCAGAATGAGTCAGAACTCACTCAATGGTCATAATGAGTCAGAACCCCTCACTAAATGGTCAAATTGAGTCAGAACCCCTCATTCAATGGTCAAAATATGAGTCAGAACCCCTCACTCAATGGTCAAAATGAGTCAGAACCCCTCACTCAATGGTCAAATGAGTCAGAACCCCCCTCACTCAATGGTCAAAATGAGTCAGAACCCCTCACTCAATGGTCAAAATGAGTCAGAACCCACTCAATGGTCAAAATGAGTCAGAATCCCTCACTCAATGGTCAAAATGAGTCAGAAACCCTCACTTAATGGTCGGAATGAGTCAGAACCCCCCGCTCAATGGTCAGAATGAGTCAGAACTCTCTCAATGGTCAAAATGAGTCAGAACCTCACTCAATGGTCAAAATGAGTCAGAACCCCTCAATCAATGGTCAGAATGAGTCAGAACTCACTCAATGGTCAAAATGAGTCAGAACTCACTCAATGGTCAAAATGAGTCAAAACCCCTCACTCAATGGTCAAAATGAGTCAGAACCCCTCACTCAATGGTCAAAATGAGTCAGAACCCCTCACTCAATGGTCAAAATGAGTCAGAACTCACTCAATGGTCAAAATAAGTCAGAACCCCTCACTCAATGGTCAAAATGAGTCCAGAACCCTTCCTCAATGGTCAAAATGAGTCAGAACCCCTCACTCAATGGTCAAAATGAGTCAGAACTCACTCAATGGTCAAAATGAGTCAGAACCCACTCAATGGTCAAAATGAGTCAGAATCCCTCCTCAATGGTCAAAATGAGTCAGAACCCCTCACTCAATGGTCAAAATGAGTCCAGAACTCACTCAATGGTCAAAATAAGTCAGAACCCCTCACTCCAATGGTCAAAATGAGTCAGAACCCCTCACTCAATGGTCAAATGAGTCAGAACCCCCTCCTCCAATGGTCAAAATGAGTCGAACCCTCACTCAATGGTCAAAATGAGTCAGAACTCACTCAATGGTCAAAATGAGTCAGAACTCACTCAATGGTCCAAAATGAGTCAGAACCCTCACTCAATGGTCAAAATGAGTCAGAACCCCCTCACTCAATGGTCAAAATGAGTCAGAACTCACTCAATGGTCAAAATGAGTCCAGAACCCTCACTCAATGGTCAAAATGAGTCAGAACTCACTCAATGGTCAAATGAGTCAGAACCCACTCAATGGTCAAAATGAGTCAGAACCCCTCACTCAATGGTCAAAATGAGTCAGAACTCACTCAATGGTCAAAATGAGTCAGAAACCCTCACTCAATGGTCGGAATGAGTCAGAACCCCCGCTCAATGGTCAGAATGAGTCAGAACTCACTGAATGGTCAAAATGAGTCAGAACCCCTCACTCAATGGTCAAAATGAGTCAGAACCCCTCACTCAATGGTCAAAATGAGTCAGAACCCCTCACTCAATGGTCAAAATGAGTCAGAACTCACTCAATGGTCGAAATAAGTCAGAACCCCTCCTCCAATGGTCAAATTGAGTCAGAACCACTCACTCAATGGTCAAAAATGAGTCAGAACCCCTCACTCAATGGTCAAAATGAGTCAGAACCCCTCACTCAATGGTCAATATGAGTCAGAACTCACTCAATGGTCAAAATGAGTCCAGAACTCACTCAATGGTCAAAATGAGTCAGAACCCCTCACTCAATGGTCAAAATGAGTCAGAACTCACTCAATGGTCAAAATGAGTCAGAACCCACTCAATGGTCAAAATGAGTCAGAACCCCTCACTCCAATGGTCAAAATGTGAGTCAGAACTCACTCAATGGTCGAAATAAGTCAGAACCCCTCCTCAATGGTCAAATTGAGTCAAGAACCCTCACTCAATGGTCAAAATGAGTCAGAACCCTCACTCAATGGTCAATGAGTCAGAACCCCTCACTCAATGGTCAATATGAGTCAGAACTCACTCAATGGTCAAAATGAGTCAGAACTCACTCAATGGTCAAAATGAGTCAGAACCCCTCACTCAATGGTCAAAATGAGTCAGAACTCTCAATGGTCAAAATGAGTCAGAACCACTCAATGGTCAAAATGAGTCAGAACCCCTCCTCCAATGGTCAAAATGAGTCAGAACTCCTCCAATGGTCAAAATGAGTCCAGGCCCTCACTCAATGGTCAGGAAATGGTCAGAACCCCATCACTCAATGGTCGGAATGATCAGAACCCCCCGCTCAATGGTCAGAATAGGTCAGAACTCACTCAATGGTCAAAATGGTCAGAACCCACTCAATGGTTAAAATGAGTCAGAACCTCACTCAATGGTTATAATAGACCAGACCCCGCTCAATGGTCAGAATGAGTCAGAACCCCTTCCCCCGCTCAATGGTCAGAATGAGTCAGAGCCCACTCAATTGACAGAATAAGTCAGATACCCCCGCTCAATGGTCAGAATGACTCAGAACCCCCACTCAATGGTCAGAATGAGTCAAGAACCTCCCGGCTCAATGGTCAGAATGACTCAGAACCCCTCACTCAATGGTCAAATGAGTCAGAACTCACTCAATGGTCAAAATGAGTCAGAACCCATCACTCAATGGTCAAAATGAGTCAGAACTCACTCAATGCTAAAAATGAGTCAGAACTCACTCAATGATCAAAAATGAGTCAGAACCCCTCACTCAATGGTCAGGAATGAGTCAGAACCCCCGCTCAATAGTCAGAATGAGTCCAGAACTCACTCAATGGTCATAATGAGTCAGAACCCCTCACCTAAATGGTCAAATTGAGTCAGAACCCCTCACTCAATGGTCAAATGAGTCAGAACCCCCTCACTCCAATGGTCAAAATGAGTCAGAACCCCTCACTCAATGGTCAAAATGAGTCAGAACCCCTCCTCCAATGGTCAAAATGGGTCAGAACCCCTCACTCAATGGTCAAAATAAGGTCAGAACCCACTCCAATGGTCAAAATGAGTCAGAATCCCTCACTCAATGGTCAAAATGAGTCAGAAACCCTCACTCAATGGTCGGAATGAGTCAGAACCCCCGCTCAATGGTCAGAATGAGTCAGAACTCACTCAATGGTCAAAATGGTCGAACCCTCACTCAATGGTCCAAATGAGTCAGAACCCCTCAATCAATGGTCAGAATGAGTCAGAACTCACTCGTGGTCAAAATGGTCAGAACTCCTCAATGGTCAAGAAGTAGTCAAACCCCTCACTCAATGGTCAAATGAGTCAGAACCCCTCCTCCAATGGTCAAAATGAGTCAGAACCCCTCACTCCAATGGTCAAATGAGTCCAGACTCTTTCAATGGTCAAAATAAGTCAGAACCCCTCACTCAATGGTCAAAATGAGTCAGAACCCTTCACTCAATGGTCAAAATGAGTCAGAACCCCTCACTCAATGGTCAAAATGAGTCAGAACTCACTCAATGGTCAAAATGAGTCAGAACCCACTCAATGGTCAAATGAGTCAGAATCCCTCACTCAATGGTCAAAATGAGTCAGAAACCCTCACTCAATGAGTCGGAATGGAGTCAGAACCCCCCGCTCAATGGTCAGAATGAGTCAGAACTCACTCAATGGTCCAAAATGAGTCAGAACCCCTCACTCAATGGTCAAAATGAGTCAGAACTCACTCAATGGTCAAAATGAGTCAGAACTCCTCCAATGGTCCAAAATGAGTCAGAACCCCTCACTCAATGGTGAAATGAGTCAGAACCCCTCATCAATGGTCAAAATGAGTCAGGAACCCTCACTCAATGGTCAAAAATGAGTCAGAACTCACTCAATGGTCAAAATAAGTCAGAACCCCTCACTCAATGGTCAAAATGAGTCAGAACCCTCCACTCAATGGTCAAAATGAGTCCAGAACCCCTCACTCAATGGTCAAAATGAGTCAGAACCCCTCACTCAATGGTCAAAATGAGTCAGAACTCACTCAATGGTCAAAATGAGTCAGAACTCCTCCAATGGTCAAATAGGTCAGAACCCCTCACCTCAATGGTCAAAATGAGTCAGAACTCACTCAATGGTCAAAATGAGTCAGAACCCCTCACTCAATGGTCAAAATGAGTCAGAACTCACTCAATGGTCAAAATGAGTCAGAACCCTCCTCCAATGGTCAAAATGAGTCAGAACCCCTCACTCAATGGTCAAAATGTGTCAGAACTCCTCAATGGTCAAAATGAGTCAGAACTCATAATGGTCAAATGAGTCAGAACCCCTCACTCAATGGTCAAAATGAGTCAGGGCCACTCACTCAATGGTCAAAATGAGTCAGAACTCACTCAATGGTCAAAATGAGTCAGAACCCACTCAATGGTCAAATGAGTCAGAACCCCTAACTCAATGGTCAAAATGAGTCGAAGCCCTCACTCAATGGTCGGAATGAGTCAGAACCCCCGCTCAATGGTCAGGGTGGAGTCAGAACTCACTGAATGGTCAAAATGAGTCAGAACCCCTCACTCAATGGTCAAAATGAGTCAAGACCCTCACTCAATGGTCAAAATGAGTCAGAACTCACTCAATGGTCAAAATGAGTCAGAACTCACTCAATGGTCCATGGAGTCAGAACCCCCTCCTCAATGGTCAAAATGAGTCAGAACCCCTCACTCAATGGTCAAAATGAGTCAGAACCCCTCACTCAATGGTCAAAATGAGTCAGAACTCACTCAATGGTCGAAATAAGTCAGAACCCCTCACTCAATGGTCAAAATGAGTCAGAACCACTCGCTCAATGGTCAAAATGAGTCAGAACCCCTCACTCAATGGTCAAAATGAGTCAGAACCCTCACTCAATGGTCAATATGGTCAGAACTCACTCAATGGTCAAAATGAGTCAGAACTCACTCAATGGTCAAAATGAGTCAAGACCCCTCACTCAATGGTCAAAATGAGTCAGAACTCACTCAATGGTCAAAATGAGTCAGAACCCACTCAATGGTCAAAATGAGTCAGAACCCCTCACTCCAATGGTCAAAATGGTCAGAACTCACTCAATGGTCAAAATGAGTCAGAACCCCTCACTCAATGGTCAGGGAAATAGTCAGAACCACTCACTCAATGGTCGGGTAGACCAGAACCCCCCCTCTCAATGGTCAGAATGGTCAGAACTCACTCAATGGTCAAATGAGTCAGAACCCACTCAATGGTTAAAATGAGTCAGAACCCCTCACTCAATGGTTATAATGAGCCAGACCCCCCCGCTCAATGGTCAGAATGAGTCAGAACCCCTTTCCCGCTCAATGGTCAGAATGAGTCAGAGCCCCTCAATTGACAGAATAAGTCAGATACCCCCCGCTCAATGGTCAGAATGACTCAGAACCCCCCACTCAATGGTCAGAATGAGTCAGAACCTCCCCGGCTCAATGGTCAGAATGACTCAGAACCCCTCACTCAATGGTCAAAATGAGTCAGAACTCACTCCAATGGTCAAAATGAGTCAGAACCCATCACTCAATGGTCAAAATGAGTCAGACTCACTCAATGCTAAAAATGAGTCAGAACTCACTCAATGATCAAAATGAGTCAGAACCCCTCTCACTCAATGGTCGGAATGAGTCAGAACCCCCCGCTCCAATAGTCAGAATGGAGTCAGAACTCACTCAATGGTCATAATGAGTCAGAACCCCTCACTAAATGGTCAAATTGAGTCAGAACCCCTCACTCAATGGTCAAAATGAGTCAGAACCCCTCACTCAATGGTCAAAATGAGTCAGAACCCCTCACTCAATGGTCAAAATGGTCAGAACCCCTCACTCAATGGTCAAAATGAGTCAGAACCCCTCACTCAATGGTCAAAATGAGTCAGAGACCACTCAATGGTCAAATGAGTCAGAATCTCCTCCAATGGTCAAAATGAGTCAGAAACCCTCACTCAATGGTCGGAATGAGTCAGAACCCCCCCGCTCAATGGTCAGAATGAGTCAGAACTCACTCCATCAGATTAAGAAACCAGTCAGAACCCCTCCAATGGTCAAAATGAGTCAGAACCCCTCAATCAATGGTCAGAATGAGTCAGAACTCACTCAATGGTCAAAAATGAGTCAGAACTCACTCAATGGTCAAAATGAGTCAAAACCCCTCACTCAATGGTCAAAATGAGTCAGAACCCCTCCTCCAATGGTCAAAATGAGTCAGAACCCCTCACTCAATGGTCAAAATGAGTCAGAACTCACTCAATGGTCAAAATAAGTCAGAACCCCTCACTCAATGGTCAAAATGAGTCAGAACCCTTCACTCAATGGTCAAAAGATGAGTCCAGAGCCCTCTCAATGGTCAAAATGAGTCAGAACTCCTCAATGGTCAAAATGGTCAGAACCCACTCAATGGTCAAAATGAGTCAGAACCCCTCACTCAATGGTCAAAATGAGTCAGAACTCACTCAATGGTCAAAATGAGTCAGAACCCCTCACTCAATGGTCAAAATGAGTCCAGAACTCACTCAATGGTCAAAATGAGTCAGAACCCCTCACTCAATGGTCAAAATGAGTCAGAACCCCTCACTCAATGTTCAAAATGTGTCAGAACTCACTCAATGGTCAAAATGAGTCAGAACTCACTCAATGGTCAAAATGAGTCAGAACCCTGCTCAATGGTCGAAATGAGTCAGAACCCTCACTCAATGGTCGGAATGAGTCAGAACCCCCCCGCTCAATGGTCAGAATGAGTCAGAACTCACTCAATGGTCAAAATGAGTCAGAACCCACTCAATGGTTAAAATGAGTCAGAACCCCTCACTCAATGGTTATAATGGGCAGACCCCGCTCAATGGGTCAGAATGAGTCAGAACCCCTTCCCCGCTCAATGGTCCAGGCCAGTCAGGCCTCAATTGACCAGAATAAGTCAGATACCCCCAGCTCAATGGTCAGAATGACTCAGAACCCCCACTCAATGGTCCAGGAATGAGTCAGAACCTCCCCGGCTCAATGGTCAGAATGACTCAGAACCCCTCACTCAATGGTCAAAATGAGTCAGAACCCACTCAATGGTCCAAAATGAGTCAGAACCCATCACTCAATGGTCGAAATGAGTCAGAACTCACTCAATGCTAAAAATGAGTCAGAACTCACTCAATGATCAAAAATGAGTCAGAACCCCTCACTCAATAAGTGGAATGAGTCAGAACCCCCGCTCAATGGTCAGAATGAGTCAGAACTCACTCAATGGTCATAATGAGTCAGAACCCCTCACTAAATGGTCAAAATGAGTCAGAACCCCTCACTCCAATGGTCAAAATGAGTCAGAACCCCTCCTCCAATGGTCAAAATGAGTCAGAACCCCTCACTCCAATGGTCAAAATGAGTCAGAACTCACTCAATGGTCAAAATGAGTCAAAGAACCCACTCAATGGTCAAATGAGTCAGAATCCCTCACTCAATGGTCAAAATGGGTCAGAAACCCTCCTCCAATGGTCGAATGAGTCAGAACCCCCCCCCGCTCAATGGTCAGAATGAGTCAGAACTCACTCAATGGTCAAAATAGTCAGAACCCCTCCTCAATGGTCAAAATGAGTCAGAACCCCTCACTCAATGGTCAAAATGAGTCAGAACTCACTCAATGGTCAAAATGAGTCAGAACCCCTCACTCAATGGTCAAAATGAGTCAGAACCCCTCACTCAATGGTCAAAATGAGTCAGAACCCTCACTCCAATGGTCAAAATGAGTGGGGCCCCTCACTCAATGGTCAAAATGAGTCAGAACTCATTCAATGGTCAAAATAAGTCAGAACCCCTCACTCAATGGTCAAACCAGTCAGAACCCCTCACTCCAATGGTCAAAATGATCAGAACCCCTCACTCAATGGTCCAAAATGAGTTTCCAAAAAATGAAAGACATATCCTCGGGAAAGCACATTTACATTGGGAAAACTTGCCACAAACCTATTCTGTGTTTGTGCTATAAGCATTTCAGACACAGTCATTTCTATAAACAAATATCCGTAATAACAAATGAAATTCATCAGTAAATGCCTCTTCCAGATATGATGGGTACATCTCAATTAGTGTTTTGAAAAACTGCGTTGTAGTCAAATAGTTGATATAATAATATTAACAAAAAAGCAATGTACCTGTTGAAAGACAATATAGAGTTTTCTCGCGTGACAATTTTCCCAATTGTTGATCGTTCTAGAAAAATATTTTTTTGTGTGCATATCTGATCTTGTTACCAAATTGTCTACCTTTTTTAATGTAAAATCTGCCTGCAAATTTTGTGAAGGAAGATTTTCAGTATTAATAACTTCTTAGATGCGCAGTTATCTCCCAATCAGCTGGATCGATCAATAACTGTCTTCTTTGTCATGAAGCTGATGCTTCAAACTGGCATCTCCTACTGACCATAATATATAGCCTGAGTCTGTAGGCAAATCAAACACAGCAGCTTCAGCATGACCCATAACAGAATTTGCACATACATTTTCATATTTGTAACACTTGTTTCGGACTTCGGTTGCTTCACTTTTTTCAGGTTAGTACGGCAAAATTTATTTCTGGTTTTAGTGTGATTGTTGGTGTAAATAGTGGCCGTAGCGTAGTAAATGAAATGCCATTATCCCTAGTATTACTGGTTTTACCAGTAATGCAATCGTGTCCCCGATCATGAATTGCAGCAACGAGCTCCAAATTTTTTCAATACTTTTTCTTTCTCCCCTCATTTTTTCTTCCGCTTCTCAAATCCACTCTCGTGTTTTCTCTTGCATCCATCAGACATAGTTATTTAAAAGTACTTTCGTTACTTTTTTTTCAATTTCGTAAGATAAACGATAAACAAAGAGTGCACAGAAATTATGTACCACCGGGATTACTACGTCATCACTGCATACAGTCTGCATAGAGTAATGAACAATGCTGAAAGTTTATTTAGATTTCAAAATCGCAAAGAAGTGCGGGTGCATTCTTGAAAAATATAAAAAATGAAGTTGGAGAGGGCCTACGACTTTGAAAGTGCCTAGGGCCTAAGATGACTTTAAAAAACGACCCTTCCCGGGCAGGGGATGTAAGTTCTCAGTACCGGGGGATATCCCCAGTGGTAAATCGAGCCCAGTGTATGAAGGAAAAGAAAACGCTGGGTTAATTCCGTGTTGGGTAGCCCTGTTATTATGAACCATTGGCGGCTTCCCTAATTGGCGGTTTTTTTCCGAAGAATGTATCCGTGTGGATAGTCATAACAGAGACGTCTTAGAGATCAAAAGATCATACTTTTACACTTGGTGCTCTTGAACCATTTTTTGACTCTTCTTTTTCTAAAAAAAAAAGAAAGAAAATACTTAAATTACCTGTTTATTTATTGACAATGATTATAGATTTTAACAAGTATTTTATTTGAATATTTCACAGCAAACTAAACTCTACTCACGCTTTAAACCTAGACTTTTGACTGGAAATACCCCACGACCTACTGTTGAAATAATAGTAAATATATTGGTACAGCATACACCTTTTTAATGTTGAAATGAGAAATTGTGGGAATTATATGATGGATCAAAACTATTAAGCAACAATGACAGTGGCGACACTGAAGTTGAGGTATTTTTGGCAGTGGAATGTAGTGACATCTTTCAGAGTAGGCTACGATTTGGGCACACCAATATATGTAAACGTATATATACTACCAATTAAACTACCTTATATATATGTATATATATATATATATATATATATATATATATATATATTAGTTTAATAATCGTAAACGTAAACACCATGTGTATACGAATATATATATGTATATATATATATTTATATATACACACATACAGAGAGAGAGAGAGAGAGAGAGAGAGAGTGAGAGAGAGAGAGAGAGAGAGAGAGAGACGGTAGGTATTTATGTAGGAAGGGTAGATGATGATGGATGGATTGATTGATATTAATATATTAGTATAATGTATAACTATTACTTTAAAACTATTGAAAGAATAACTGTATTCCTATTTATTAATGTTCTAATTACCAGCTTGGCTTTGGTCTTCAGTCTGATGAAATAAAAAAAAACAGTAGCCTATGAATGCTTCTGAATGATGTAAATGGCAAATCTTACAAGAAAAATTATTGCATGCTCTACAGCATTGTTTCCCGAACTTTTCCCATCCAAACCCTATCTTATTTTTTTTTGTAATTCTAAGTACCCCTCATAAAAATATGTCCACTTAAATAACAATCAAAACATTGTGTTTTCTTTTTTTAGTACGTATAGAAATAATGCTTAAATAAAACTAAAATTCATTCAAATAACATTCATTATAATCAATGAGAAGGTTGGAATGTTAATGTTGATTCAACAGATCCAGCCGCACGTACAACAAAGAGTTTTTATTTGGATTTATCAAGTAGATCATTTTTGTTAGAAAAAGCAGATCAGACACACAAAAAAAAGGCAATTCGGCGTTATGAAGATTTTGCGCTTGAAGTTTTTATTTTTAATATTTTTGATAATACTAAATATGTGGCCATATGGGACGGATGGCCGAGTGGTATAGATACTCGACCTGAGAGTCCTGGGCTCGACCCCATAGAATTTTTCCAGGTGAAATTCGGTGCAAAGTCGTCCCACAAATCCACCCAGCTTTAAATGGGTACCTGACTTAAGTTGGGGAAAGTAAAGGCGACTGGGCGTTGTGCTAACCACACAATCCCTTCATATGCTGAAGTTATAGAAACAGATGAATTCTACACTTCATCTGTCCCGATGGTCCGTTAGGGCTAAGGGAACTTTACTTTTTTTTTTTAAAAATATGTGGCCATATCTTTTGTAAACGGTTATTTTGTTTAAGGCTAATTAGTCTGGTGCTATGTGTGTCCTCAAATTTGTTACTCAATTCATATAACTTGTGCTGTGTCTTAATTACAATTTTTTTCTATACCAGATATATGTGTGTTTGAACTTTTTATTTTGGGATAGAAAACATAATAAAATAACAGAAATTATAAAACCAAAATCGGAATTTTAGTGGATTAAGCTTAAGCATAGAATTGATGCCGTCCTTATATCTTTTATCTTACTCTTTTGAATCTTTTCACTGTTCCGAACTCCATGATAGTCTCTACGCTATATACAACAGCTAAATTTAAATTAGGAGAAAGGAAAATCAAATCAAAAATAGATATGATATTTGTCACTAGAAATAATAAATATTAGGTCTTATTCAGGCACGCCGAGAGTGGGGTCAAGGGTGGGCCAGTTGTCAGGTGGACTGTATCTGTAAGGGGAAGCCCGGCCGCCCCGAACATGTAAATTCTTTTCACGACTCATTGTTTATTAAGGGGCCCGCAATGATGTCCTGCCCTGGGAGCTCTTTGTTGGCTCTCGGCGCCCCTGGGTCTATTCATTACTATTTGAACTTTAACAAGCTGTACTTGTAATAATCTTAATTAATGAGACATTTTAACATTTCTCAAGAACCAATTGAAACATCATGGTTGCTATGTTATAACATCGACTATGTGTGGAATGTTGAAAGCTCTCAATATTGGTTAATGTTTAAATGCAGAGTTATGGCATCAAAACCGGGGTTCACCACAAAAATTTCCGCAGTTCTGGTGAAAAAAACGTGTTAGCAGGGTGTCGTTAGCAGGACATATTAGTAAAGCGACCAAACGAAGAACCAGTTTTAAATTGCTTTACTAAACAGAGTCAAATCAGTTCTGTACTACAGTGATTGCTGTGTAGATAACTAATGGACCTACTATTTCTCTACATACCTTCCAGTTTACTAATTGATCTGCCACATGACCGAGGTTGACATATTTGTCTCTCAAACACTTCAGAAGGTAAGTGAAACCATTCATCATATTTAACAAGCCTGTTTAGGAGTTCTTCGCAGGCATTTCTGTTACCTTCATTTTTTTAGTTTACTTTAATGAGATTCCTAAAAAGAAAAAAAAAACTTACTTCTCTATAATCAATGGCATTGAAACAAGAATTTAGAAAACCCCTCAAAAATGTCACGGATAGAGGAAAATAAATAATAATAATAATAATAATAATGATACAGTATTTTACATGAATTTTCAATCTGATATAATATTATGCTAAGTTCATTCGAAAGATCTATTCGATTATAAAAAGCCACTAGCGGGACAATAGATATGGCGCCTCCTTTACGTCCAGTTGCAATGAACCTGCGAGACACAACCAGAGACAGAAATTTGCTAGGCCGTTCGGGGCACTTGGGGATGTTCAATTCCGCTGACACGGAGTATGTGAGTTAAGATCGAACCCGGTGACTTCAAGTTGACAATCGAGCCCCTACACCCCACAACCACCAGTCAAACCTTTCGGTACAATATCTCGTGTTTTTTATAAGCTTATTTATTACCTTTAACATGTCAGTATCATCGTGCGGCTGAGTTAAGTGGGTTTTTTTTTTGTAAATCTTGTCACCCAGTTTCGGAACTGATCTATTTTAGTGAGGAGCTCCAGTTTCTTTTTTACACGAGTACGCTCTTCCTTGGTCCTTATGCACGATTTCAATGTATTTTCTAGTCAATGAATTAACATCTGTTAGATTTACGTGCTAATAGAATCGTGGCAATTATGGTTGTTGATTATCACACGGCGTGACTCGGTGGGCAACCAGCAAAAATGCTGGGGAGGGGGCTCTGAGTATGAGAAAAGTATCAGTTTGAGTCTTTTTTGTAACTTCGTCCTGGCTCATTAATTCATGTATTGATGATTTGGCCTGGGGGGGGCTCAAGCCCACCAGCTCCCGCTATTGCGCTATCAGCGTAGGCTATATCGATTATCAATCTATGCTGTTTTTTTTTACACACGCTTTGTGCCCTGTGATTTTCCTCTGAGATCATTTAACAATATTGAGGGAAGAAATGCGCTTTTCAGATTTTTATATCCAAACATAAAAGGCAGTACCATTTATGGTATTTAATTGTGCAAAATAGTGAATATTTTTTTAGTATTTTAGTGACATAGCCAAATTAGTTCAGTGATTTTATAAAAGAAACAACCATCTTTTATTACCATTACACTAAAGTCTCGCTCTTTACCCTCACCCCCACACACCCGCACATACTTTACAAAATAACGCATTCTTAAAACACCCCCACACAACCACCTCTAATATCCATTACTACATACGAAAAATCACAAGCAAATACAATCACAAACTAAAAAAAAAACTACCTACGCATAAGGACGAAAAACTAAAAACACCACAGGCCAAACATTAAAACGAGCACCACAAACAGGGCTACCCACTCTAAAACTCTATATTATTATATAATGACTAACATGTACATTCACTCATTATTACACACAAAAAGCATACACATACAAACGTTAGCAAAAAGATAAACACAAACAAACACTCAATAATAACATAAACAGAGGACCGGCCAATGTAAGAGTTTATGGTGGGAGGGGGTAGGATTGAAATCAATTATGGCTCCCATTACGATACCAAGCTATCGTAATTATTATTGAGTCGGGTGTGGTCGTGTGGCGTAGCAACTCGACTGTCCCTGGTTCGATCTCCTGTGAGGATAAATTTTTTTACAGGTCACCGACTAAGTCCCCGCTACACTACATAAGATGGCGGCCTGATAAGCGTGAAGAAATTCTACAGCAGGGGCCAGGCATTCTACAGCAGGGCCAGGCATCTACAGAGAGGGGCTAGGCATTCTTCAGCAGGAATAGGCATTCCCAGCAGGGGCCAGCAGCAATAGCAGGGGCGTTACATACATTTTACCAAGTAGAGCAAATAAGCAGAGGGGGCCAGACAAAGCGCAGGGGGTCAGCCTCCTGGCCCCTCCGCACGAAGCTACCTGGCCAGCATGGTGGGAACAAGAGAGAGGGCATTTCAAAAACCGTCTCTTTAAACTGTTTACAGGATCTGAAGATATTTAATCTCACCCACTCCATCGTAATGATATTGGACTGTCGACACGGTGAAACCCCCCCAGCTTCTCCCGTGGTGCCTTTCATGAACATCGTGGGGATACCAAAGAAAGGGCAGGACATAAAATACGTCCGATTGTTACATTTTTTTTTTTAAGTTCGATAATAAGTGTTTAATGTATTGTTTAAATTTAGATTCATCTTTATAGGGACATACTTTATGTGTGTCAGAGAGTGTTTATGTAAGGTTTTTTTCTACGCTTATTCTAAAAGTATAACTTAGTGGGTTATTTTAGCATAATTTGTAAAGCTCGAATGATACTTGAGTGTGGAACTTGAGATGTGATGTACACAAAACGGCTTACCAGTTTCTTCTGCACCAAGACACGTCTGTTATATTTTTGAAGATGTTTAGAATTATATCGACATCTACGTATTCCAAAAATGTTTCATGTATAGCATCTTTCACTGCATTTTTGTACGTTATTGCACTGTTCCTCGCTCCACACCGGAAGTTAGGTCTTTCTGATGCAGATGCACGGGCCGCAGCAGGAGTTGCATCCATGACAATATGGCTTTTTTTAAACTGGAAATTTTTTGTAATTATTGCAGTTATAACATGTATTTCAGTAACCTATATATATATATATATATATATAAGAAAGAGTATATATATATATATATATATATATATATATACACACACACACCTAACACTCATGTTTGCCAGATGTTTTTAATACGAAAACGCTGTTAAAACTCAAAAATTATAAATGAATTTTTTTAATGCCTTTTGAACTTAAGATATATTTTGTAGTGTCAATATTCTCTTTATTTACTAGGCCCTAACGTATTTCATAATATTGAAGCTGCCGATAACCGCCAGAAAGATTATCTGATTTGATCTTTCAGACAGCAATACTATAGTTCAAATATGGACATCTTCTGTCCTAAAATAAAGTAGTAGGATTTTGGGTTAAAAAATCTAAATTAAGTTAATGTTGATCTATCACAACACATTATATGTTTATTCATTACAATTGATTTAAATACTGCACATTATATATTGATTCATTACAATGTAATTACATCAAATTGTATGTTATGATTCATTACTCTGTCGCATTATGAGGATGTTAGTCAAGAGTATATTGTGAAAAAATATTATGTCTCTATTAAGGATCATAACTAACGTGTTCAAATATCTTATATACTTGGGCAATACGCAACAAATAATTAAATTAAAATAAATTGAAAGGAAAATGTACATTTAACAGAAGAATAATCGAAACCTCAATAGCAGCTACAGACTATTCATAATTGAAAGATTTACATCAAAGCACCGAAATGGTAATTGTAACAAGCTTTAAAAAGCCTTGAAAATCTGAACCGAGTTTTAACTCAATACGATTTATTTTACTGGACTGTAAAATGTTTATTTTTCCTATAGCATGTACTTCACATTATATTTTCAATTATCTTTTTACTCCAATGAACAAAAACAGGTCCTAAACATTGTATTGTTAATTTTTTTAAAACATAAATACGTTGCTTTTTAGCTGCAGGATTTAGGTAATCACTGACTAAAGGATTTTGATTTATTAGAAGTAAAGCAATGACATACAGTTTATATATAAGAATGGCTTATACGTTCCAAAGAAATATTTGATCATGCGGGACTTGTACGCATTTTTGAGATATGGCGAGAGCATTTGCGTTACCTGTATGTGTTGTATTACCACTGCTAGTTTACACGTTTGAAATGAATGAATAGGTGGGTGTAAAATATTAAGATTTCCCTAATTTCACAGGAAGAATATCTAGGGGACCCCCAAACACTTAATGTACACATAACACTATACAAAGTACGTACGAGTACGTACATATACACACACACACACATAGAATAATTGGTAATTTTTTTGAAATTATCAATATACTTTTTGTAAAAACCGTAACATGAATATATTTTCAATTACATATTAAAAACGTTCGAGTCAACCAAGAGTTTAATGCTTGCCTAACTAAGTTGCGGGAGGTAAAGTTGGCTGTTAAGCCAGACAATGCTGTATGGCCCCGATAGCCCTAAGGGGATTAGAGGGGTAAACATTAAAAATAGTGATCAAATCTTTCAAAAAAAATGTGAAAGGAAAATTCTTATTGTATGTTTTACACTCTGTCAATGAAAACATTAGCAGAAAAAGATAAGTTATGTTAGAATAAAAAATCGTTATATTGATTTGGCCAATATTTCAGGCACAGAGAAACAGGAAAGAAATGTGTGTATTTTAAGGTACTTGAGCTAGTGAAAGAGAGTTTGTGCTTGAAGACGTACAGTTTTTTTATGTGTTTTTATAAGTATGTTACGTTTTAACATTTATGCTACTCTTTACACTTAACGTGTTATGGAATAGTATAGAACTGGAGTACCCATGATATTATTCCACACAATATTTTTCAATATGCTAAGGAATTATGAAATGGCAACACTGTTCCGTCGAAATAAATTGAATATTATTAGCAAAAAATTGACTTTAAAAAAGTCACCTTACACATTTTATTGATAAAGCCATACTTTGGTAATGACTAGCTCATAGCCGTGAACAATTAGAACAGTTTAATCCCATGGTTCTCAAACTTTATTCGCGACTGTACCCCAGTAGGTGTGAAAGTTTGTCCACCGGTACCCCTCACACTAAGTTCTTCAAATTCCTGGTTATTCTAAAAGAAAATTATGTGTCGCTGAGTACTCGTGCATCATTTTTTTCCGTACCCCTTGGGGTAGGCGTACCACCGGTTGAGAGCCGCCGGTTTAATCACACTTTGGGGGACGGATGGTCTTGCGGTAGAACGCTCGACTGTCGACCTGAAGGTACCTGGTTCGATCCCCGGTGAGGACCAAGGAAATTTTTTTCAGGTCTTGGCTCAAGTTCCCGATATATCTCCCGTGGTGCCTCCATGGCCATTGCACTATCGGCTATGGTAGGGGATGAAAGAAGGGCACCATAAAAACCGTCCCATTAGTGGTTTATGGGATCTAAGAGATTTCATCTGTCCTTTCAGGGACTTCACACATCACACTTTGACGCTTCTACATCTGATGACACCTCTGCATGTGCTCGTCACGGCTCAATACTTCACTGATCAAAAAAAAAGATTATACAGAGTTTGATATAAATGATTTTTTTTTAATTTAAAGATATCTTTTTAATGATATAGTTGAACCAGTATCTGAATATGTACAGAGCCTAGTCCCTGCTGAAATATAAAATGATTAGTATACAATAACGGAATGAACTCTCAAGACAGGTTAAACCAACCGCCTGCTAAACACTTTTAACCTTGACCTGGTTCGCACAAGCCTGTGTTTGTAATGGTAGTGATAGCATTACACTACACCAAGAGTATATTATGCGGCCCTTATACTTGTTGCAATCCTTTGTCAATGTTAATTTTCTTTGTTTAGAGTTTTCGCGATATTTTAACAAAATTATCCTGACTACTTGATTCGAATCTAGGGATATCAAATCGGTTTTATGGCTCGAGAAATTAGTAAGAACTGCTTGACCTACATGCAGAATATGACCTGAATGAGAAGTTCACGTCAGTTCTTTTGCTGGAGTTTTAAGAATGTTTGCCAGCAGTGACATTTCCACACCTAAAAAAAAACTTTGCTGCCAAGCTTTTGTCACTATTTTGGTTCACGTACATTTGTGTTCAAGCGTTTTCTTGTATGAAAATGGACAAGTCTAAGAACAGATCGATGTTGACTGATTACAATTTATATGCTGTCATGCAAATCACAACCAGTAAACTGGTTCCACAGTTCACAAACATTGTCTAAAAATGTGTTACATACTTCTCGTAAATTATTATTGTACTCTGTGGTCAGATTGTATGTAAATTACGTTCCTTTGTTTCTATAATTATTATGACAGGTAACAGTAAACTTTATTTTAATTACTATGAATAGTAAAGTCTTATTACCAAATTAGCAAAGATCTGATTTATTTCGTATTTTTAAAATGAAATGACAAATACATCGTTATTATCATTAGTTCATATTTTCATTCGTTGTAAATTGTATTAACAAAACATATTTGGGGCCCGCCGATAACAATTAAATTTTCATTGTGGCCCTCTTAAGAAAAAGTTTGCCCACCCCTGCACTACACAATGTAGTGGCATGGAGATGATGAGGTCATACTCTGATGACTGTATACTTGAATACACTGAAGAAGGTTTTTGTAGTCAATGAACGCGACAAGACTAGAGATTAGACGGCCCGTATCTGTTTACTATAAAACTCGATATGTTATAGATACAGCAGCATCATTCTATTTTTCTGTAATGTGACAGACAGAGATATCCGAAATCAATCCTTGGTGACGGCCTCGAAGATTTGAGGCTGTTGACTGTTGAACGTAGCATGCAGTTTTTTTGTGTGAAATACCCGATCATGATTGTGCTATTGATGCTAAAAAAAATATTGCAAAAATAGAATTGTATATATAGGAAAAAATATCTCAAATGTATTTTAAATTACACTGGTTTACATAAAAAAAACTGCAAGCAAAACATTATGAATTTCTGAAAGCTTATTAAAAATGATAAATTTTGATGTACTTATTTCTTTTGTATCACGTCAGGTTTTTGAGAAAACCACAAATTTGTGTTTACAAATTTTATGCTTATCATAAGCAGCTTACGTCATCACTTTATGTTTGAACACAAGTTTAATTGAATATTTTATTGCTGTTGTTTATGTGTTTAAGATTATATTTGATTAGCTGATTTTAAATTTTAAACAAATTTCACAATGCCAAGACATTCTACGAATTCAGCAGACAGTTTTTGTTATGTTTGTGGACGATTTTGCACAATGGCTGAGAAGAAGAAAATATCAAATTTAACAAAGAAATATTATCATGCATACTTTGGATGTAAACTGGGAGACCAGGACAAAACATGGGCGCCTCATGTTATTTGTAAACACTGTGAAGTAACTCTTGGCAAGTGGTTTAAAGGTAAAGTGAAAAGTATGCCATTTGGTGTGCCCATGATTTGGCGTGAGCCTTCGAATCATGTGACGGACTGCTATTTTGCATGACGAATGTTGTAGGATTCAACAAAAAAAGCAGACACATGATTCTATTTCCTAATGTTACCGTCAGCCTTGAGGCCTGTAGAACATTGCGAAGGCATTCCGCAGTGCCTACACCTCCTACTCAGCTGGATGATTTTGAAAGTGATGACAGCTCAAGTTCTGAAGACAGTAGTGGTGATGTTCTTGATCCTGATTTTAAAGAAGATGTCACACCAAAACTTTTTACTCGGGAAGATCTTGATGATCTAGTTAAGAGATCTAAACCTTCCAAAGTCATCAGCTGAACTGCTTGCATCCCGCTTACAAGAACGAAACCTTCTCACTCCTGATACTAGCGTAAGTGTGTACAGATGTCGAGAGACAGAATTTGTACAGTTTTTTTCAAGTAAGCAAGAATTGTTATATTGTAATAATATTGAAGGCCTTGTCACATCTATGGGAATTGCTTACGATGCTAATCAGTGGAGATTGTTTATTGATTCCTCAAAGCGCAGTATGAAAGCAGTTTCTTCTATTTAATGGAAATAAAATATCATCACTTCCAGTGGCACACTCAGTAACATTAAAAGAAACGTATGAAAACATGAAACTGTTGCTCAGTTCGTTGAATTATGACCAGCACAAGTGGTTGATATGTGGAGATTTGAAGGTCATAGCCATCATATTGGGACTCCAAGGAGGGTATTCAAAATTTCCATGTTTTTTTGTGCCTCTGGGATAGCAGAGCATGACTCTGAGCATTATACCAAAAGTGTGGCCAGCGAGAGAAGAATTCACTCCCAGGAAGCCACAGTGTAAAGTTAAAGCCTTTGGTGGAAGCACATCGAGTTCTCCTTCCACCGCTGCATATAAAATTGGGGTTAATGAAAGCTTTTGTCAAGAATATGAACCATACTGGCTCTGGGTTTCAATACTTGGCAGAAAAATTTCCCCATTTAAGTGAAGCGAAATTGACTGCAGGTATCTTTGTTGGACCGCAGATCAGAGAAGTAATGACTGATGAGGAATTTTCATGTAAATTGGCCACAGTTGAGCTACAAGCCTGGAATGCCTTCAAAGATGTTGTCAACAATTTTTTAGGAAACTTTAAATCCGACAATTACAAAAGTCTTGTTGAGAACATGATAGCCAAATTTCAGGCTTTGGGTTGCCGTATGAGTGTAAAGTTGCACTTTTTGGACTCCCATGTAGACTACTTTCCTGAAAATCTTGGTGCGTACAGTGAAGAGCAGGGTGAAAGATTCCATCAAGACATTTGTGCAATGGAGAGTCGATACCAAGGTCGATGGAACTCGAATATGATGGCCGACTATTGCTGGTCATTAAAACGCCACAATCCTGGCGCTGCTCATAAGCGCAAATCACTTAAAAGACAATTCGTACAGTAGAAGACAATAAATTAAAATAAATCTGCTTTTTTTTAATAATTTTGTATATATCAATAGTTTTCTGCATGACCGAAGTACATTTTGTTGTTGGTTTAATTGACTTTTTTCTACATTAATAAATGTCTAACTGCAAAAAATCCTGACGTGATACAAAAATTTGGATTACATATTTGGAATCAGCATAAAAAGTTGCATAAGAAACACTTATTTGCATATCAGCAGTTTTCACAAAATGAAAATTTGTAAACCAGTGTTATAAGAATAAAAAAGTTACTTTTTAACTTAAGAAAACAAAATCAACTTTAAGGCAAATAAATATTGTGAAAATAATTGTTTAATCTATTTGTATTGATTGTTTCAATTTTTGTATTTGTATTTCTGTTCACCCCTCAATGATTAGCAAACTGGCGACCTTCTTCAGTCTATTGGTTGTTTTAAACGAAAATTATATGTCGCTGCTTACCCCTCCATGACCGCGGTACTATGGCACAAGGATGTGCAAAACATCTTGGAGGCAGTCTCAGAGGGGCGGCAGTATCTTAGGGGCAGCTAAAAGAACTTCTAAGTAATCAATCATAAATTCATTTAATTATATAAATCTTTAATGTCTGATACCATTTGCTTATATAAACTTAAATATTTATAAAAGCTGTTGTTTATTGACAGAAATATAAACGAAAAATGTTAAACCATAAAGCGTTTTAGAAAAAAAAAACAACTAGGAAAACTCGGCAAGTAAGTGTGTGTTATTAAACCGACATAATACATGCATTTGTATGATTGTGTCGACATAATACATGTATTTGTATGAATGTGTCGACGTAATACACGTATTTTTATGATTGTGTCGACATAATACATGTATTTGTGTGATTGTGCTGATATAATACATGTATTTGTATTATTGTGTTGACATAATACATCTAATTGAATGATTGTGTCAACATAATACATGTATTTGTATGATTGTGTTTACATAATACATTTATTAGCATGATTGTGTTGACATAGTACATGTATTTTTATGATTGTAATATACCATAGGGAAATCAATGAATCTAAAAAAATCTTGTTTAGTACTCGAAAGTTATCAGAAATGAAGATGGAATTAACTTAAAAATCTCAATAAATATAGAAATAATATTTAATATCATAATTAATTCCTTTAAAACTCGCTTTTTTCAAACATTGCTCTTATCACGAAATATTCTTTTAAGTTGTTGCAGTTTTTTTTTTTTTAAATCAAATAGAATTAGTTTAGCTCAAATGGCATCTAAAATTAGAGCGGCAGGTAGACAAGACGAGAAACTAGTTATTGGAAAATCTGGCTTGTAATTTACACCCCCATATAAATATATTTACGTAAGTGAGTATATATATATATATATGTGTGTGTGTGTGTGTGTGTGTGTGAAGGCATACACAAATGGATTTTTTTGAAATATGTATAATATTGATAAGATAAATCATATATGTTTCTTTGCTAGTAGTGAAGGCTTGACAGAACAAGGTTTACAAAATAACCAATAAATATTAACGCGGCTTTCATCAAACATTAATGTAAAGAAAGACAATCATTGATATGTATGTCTAATCATTATAGCATTTTTTTTTAAATACGATTAATTAGATTGCATATCGTACGTTAAATAACACAAAAAATGAATTAAACAAAAATCAAAGTAAAAAAAAACATTTTATTTGTTCACAAAAGTATACACGTTTGGTTTAATTCGCATGTTCTACATCTAACAATTTTCAACAAAATCATTAATAACTAAACAAATCACCATTATATTAAGACATACAAAAATCAATATAAGCGTTCATTGAACAGTACAATCTTAACCATTGTATCTCTGATCGATATTAGAAGATGTAAGTGCATAGTTCCATAAGCACAAACACTCACTCAAACTCCTAAATTGTTCAGAAAAAACACAGTAACACGGTTACAATAAGTATCATATTGTTTTGACTGGACATGCAAACAATTGTTACTGGGAATACAATAAACCTAAATGTTCTATCTATGAAGTGATATTAGAAGGTTTATAACATCACCATCAAATGCCGTTTAAAAAAAATTGCTAAGCAGAGTACTACTAAATGAAATTCTTCCCCTACTAAAAAAAATTCGCAAGCTGAAATTTGAATGCAACAAAGTTAAGTATACGTGACACGGATGTCCGAGTGGTGTAGATGCTCGAATGACGATCTAAGAGTCGTCGGTTCGAACCGAGTGAATTTTTCCAGGTCCTATAGAAAGTTTAAGTCCAACAAGTCTACCCAGCTCTAAATGGGTACTTGACATAGGTTGGGGAAGTAAAGGCGGCTGTGCGTTGTGCTTTATGTGTCGTAGTTACAGAAATAGATGAATTCTACAATCTCATCTGACCCGATGGCCCTTTAGGGTAAGTTAACATTTTAAGTGTAGAATAACTTTTTGCTACAGACTAATGTGTAAATGTTTAAACTTAAATTTTAGCATACGCTATTTTATCTAAATATTGCATTGGAAATATTCAATTTCTGTCAATTCTATTTAGAATTGTAAGTAACTTATTTTTAATTGATTGTTTCCTATTTAATTATTGGGAAACTTTGCTGTATAGCGAAGTCGATAATGATTTCGAATAGCATGCAAGAGGTACAAAACATTTGCCGTAAATCTGCTATATTTTATAAAACCGATAAGTAATTACATGATGTCGATATTCTTTGAGCACTGTACATTTATTTCTTTGTCAAAAAAAAATAACATAATTTAACAATAGAAAATATTACAAAGAAATATTATAACATTTATGTAAAGAATATGTTTTTAAATAAGTTTGCTGTAATGCAGGAGGCCTTCGCCATATATTTTGTAAAAAATATCTATCTCAATGAAATTTTAAATTTTACACTACACTATTTTTAATTGACAATATGTGATTTTTTACAGTTGTGTTGTTATCTAGTGACGATAAAATCTGTTGATAATAGCAGTCTATTGAATCTTGCTTGCTTTCTATTTTGTCTAGCTTTTCAGTGATGCTCGGTAACAGATCCTTTATAGTAGATATTTTTTCTTCATGCTCTTTGCTTTTCTCTGTCACAGCTTTGACACCTTCTTGAATTTCTGTGAGCGTTTTACCATTAAAAAAGTCGAAATTATTCAGGGTAATTTTTAAAAGCTCCTCAAATCGTTCCAAGTAAACATCTTGTAAAACAGGTTCAGCAATTACTGACCACTTAACCGTAACAGATTTATCTTGAGCTATAAGTCCAGAATATTTGATTTTGTCCAGATTCACTGAAATCCAATCATTGGGATGGGAGACAAATCCTTGCCTTGGCTTGTTAAACAAACAGGTTGCTTGCCCTAGTAGAAAATTCTTCTCATTGTTGTGATAGTCATTTTCATCCACTAGTTCCACCTTCCATGTTGCTTTAACTGGCCATGGCACGCTATATTTATCATTTTCGGAAATTTCCAAATAAATAAACAGCATCCCATCGCCGTAGAATTTCATTCTCCCAACACAAGTGTAGACGTCACTTAGTACGGGTTTGGGTGTGATCTCTTCGTAGAACTTGTCAAATTTTTGTACTATGTCGGGAATACGTAAGGCATACTCTCTACATTTCGGTGGATTTAATTTCATTCTTTCGATTTCGGATAAAATTGAGCTAAGGGCTTCTTTGAATGATAGTGAAGGGCTCTCCATGGAGATTTTTTGAAATCTACCTGCAACGGAATGAAAGAAAAATAATATACTACTTTAATAAAATATGTGGGACGGATGGCCGAGGGGAGTAGATAGATACTCGACTGTCAATCTGACAATCCAGGGTTCAATCATCTGTGAGAGCCATTTAAGTTTTTCCAAGTGAAATTCGTTTCACAGTTGTCCCACAAGTCCACTTATCTTTAAATGGGTACCTGGGGAAGATAAGGCGGCTGGGCGTTGTGCTAACCACACAATCCCTTCATATGCCGAGGTTATAGAAACATACACTTCTACACTCCATCTGTTAGAGGGACGGATGGTCCTGTGGTAAAGCGCTCGACTGTCGACCTGAGGGTAACTGGTTCGATCTCCGGCTAAAGTCCCCGCTATGTCTCCCATGGTGCCTCCATCTTTATTGCACTATCAGCTTTGGTCGGGATGAAAGAAGGTCACCATAAAACCCAAGTGGTTTATAGGATCTAAGAGATCTCATCTCATCCTTCCGGAGACTTCACACACACTTCATCTGCCCCGATGGCCCATTAGGGCTAAGTGAACTTTATTTTTTTTAATAACATTATTATTTACTAGTGAAGGTAATCAATGTAACATTGTAGTTTTAATTCCGTATTTCATTTTATCTAAGCAAATGAAGTATGATTTAATGGATGTTTTTACTGCTCTAATAAATATTTTTTAAATATCGATTAAAAAAAATAGTTGGTAGCTGAATCAACAACAACAACAACAACAACAAGAGATACTTTTAACAGACTACGAAATATAATTGAAAATTTTTTAGGTATTTTAAGGTTGTTGTTTTTTTTTTTTTTATTTCATTTTTTCGTGACTCTTAAAATTAAAAGAAAGAAATTATAAACAACGATGGAAAAAAAACAATATTAAAATTAAATGATCGTAAATGTATTTTTTGCATTCTTACTATACTAAATGCCTAAATATTTTCAAAGACAACTACAGAAAGAAAACAATCAATTTATTATTTTTACAAAGTATAACATATTAGAATGATTTTTCTTTAAAAATATAATATTTAGAAACATTTGCATAATGAAAAAAGAAAAGTGTAAAGCTGTTGATATTGACAGGTATAGGCCTACATTGTTTTTTTTATGAATTATAAACTAATTGAAGAGAAAATTAAATAAAACAATGGTCAGTGCCGGTTGACCATGAGGACCTAAGGGTTCCTGGAGTTCTTTAGTGAGTTTTTTTTTTTGCAGCAATCAATAAGCCAGATTGTTTTTAAAAGCTTTTAATTAGTTTCACAGTCTGCTTGCGGGCATTTGGCTAGGATTTTTGGTTGTGCCTTCAACTGTTATAACACTTTAAGGACCTGTTTTATTTAGTGAGAAGGATCAAATTAGGCACATTTGACTATTCAACATGACAATACACTATTTTTATAGTTTCCAATCAAGAAATTTATATCTTGTAGAATTACGTAGCTAATGACATTTTAGTAGTGTTTTTGATGGAAAAAAAATAGCATTTAGATCATTATATCAGAATAAATACGATGCATAGCACCGGTGCAGAAGAGCACAAAATAGCGGGGCTTTTTTTAAAGCCTTTTTTTAGACTTGCCTAATTAATACATTTATAATAAGGCAAAAACAATAAAAAGTTTAACACTTTACAAAACTTAAATTTCATCAAAAAGTAAACAAAAATTATTCATATAAATTTGTATCTACTTATATAAGTTATCATTAATAAAATTACAATATTCTGAAGTTAATATGATTTTGCATTAGATATTAAGTAGCAATAATCTTTTTACAAATAAATTAGTTTTAGATAGGCATCTAGTCCCAGGATATGTTTTTAGTAATGATAATTTACCTACATGTAGAATTATTTGTGTAATATAAATAGTTATATTTTTTGTTGCCATATTTGTGCAATTGTTAAACAGTTTTATTATATGTATAAAAATTGTTATCTTTTGCGAGTATTTAATTACTAAAGCTCACTAAATTTATTACTGTGCGGCTTCTTTTAAGTATATATATAGTTTTACTAAATAAAAAAAAACGTAGTGCAGCTTTTATTGATTTCATGGGCGTGCATCCATGATGTAGTCCATGACCTACTTTTTCCATATCTCCTGGGATATGTTGTAGGTTAGCATTCTTTATAGAAACAAGTCTGACATAAACACATAAAGTGGGAGTTACACGTAAAAGAATAATTCAGTTTACAATATTTATAAAACATTGTTGATATTGTAAATATTAAATGTAATCGAAATCATATGGTATTGGTCTTTTTTTACAAGATATAATTTACTGAGAATTGTAAACTAGTTAGATTTAGATTACGTATTTGAGTTATTCCATGCAACCATTAAATGACATGAAATCTGTAAAATGGTAAATATATATTTTTTTCAGTTTTTTATATATATTTTATATTATATTTTTAATAAAGATTTGTAAGTTTTTACTAAAACATGGGCGTATACACAAACAAATAATGTATTCTAACCTTTGTTCTTTATCAGTGATGTGTCAAGATTATATAACACACAGCCAATGTGTGCCAACAGTTCCTACAGGGAACAACAAAGTGGATCGAAGTACTCGTATGATAGGCGGGCTAGTTGTAAATGTTAACTTAATGTGGATTTTAATAAAAAAAAAATGAAATGATTAGTATTCAGTTGATTGAAATAAGGACAACTTAAAAAAAAATTAAAAATAATATAACTTTTAGAATTAATTTGCAAAGAAAGTTTCCTTTATCAAATAAATAGAAGAGAGAATTACAGAGGACACACATAGTTGCTTTCTGACTTTAAAAAAAATCTGGACAGCTGTGTAAACAAAAATAGGTTTTTTTTTTATAGCCATTTTGAGAAATGACGTAGTGAGCTTCGCAGTAACTATCTCTAAATGTGTTTGTTTATGTATTTACATAAGGGAAATTATTATCAGAAAAGTAATGGTAAAGTTGTCTGATACTGGCAAGTATATAATTATTAAATTTCAATTAATTTAAAGAAACGAGATGAGGAATGCGGTTGGGTTTGGGCCGGGGGGGGGGGGGTGATAGAAAGACACAACATTTGAGATCACTTGATGGCATCTTTCATCTATCAATAAGTTTAGATACTTGTGTTTTAACTGTAATCTGTTCCACTTCATACTTTGTGTTTTTATTTCTGTATAGCCACTGTAATGATAGCTTTATTATTTGCTTTGAGAAGCGTCATTTACTCAGTACTTAATTCATGTATACATAAATAATGTTTCTTTTTTTTTTTTTGCTTTTAGCTGAACTATCTTTGAGTAGAAAAAAATCCCTAATGTACTCTATACATAGTAATGAAATATTTTATACTATTAAAATTATGAGTTTCTTTTCCATTTCTTTAAGTAATATTAGCTACTATTTTCTAACTAAGGGGCTGTCCATTAATTACGTCAACAAAGTAGGGAGGAGGAGGGGGTCAGAAAATTTTTGACAATTGTTGACAAGGGGGAGGGGGGAGGTTAAGAAAAGTTGACGTCAACAATGTTACTTGTTTAAAATTTAATATAATTACTTAGTAAAGGAAAATTCAGCAGCGTTTGTGGTCCTGTATTACACACTCGCCTAACATTCAGTATTTTAATTAAACTAACTATATTCCTACCAATTTTGCCACATAAACATTTTGGAAGCCACCTTGGCACACAAGGTCGAAAAATTGATGAAGAGTTGGAGAAATTATACTTCAAATATGCTGGTAAAACATTGACAGAAATATAAAACAAGTAAGCATAGACAATTTTCCAACAGCGGCGGCGTGATCAGTGCCAAAAACCATGTAAGAAAAAGTCAGTACTTTCAACAAATTGTCAAATGTTGTGATTTAACTTGTTGACAACCTCTAAGAAGCTCGCACTTTCATATTTTTGCTGATGGATTTATCCCCCACCAATTCCAATCCGCCAAACTAATGCGGGCCTTAAAGGACCAGATGTATCTGATATAAACTTACAGAGATGTCCATCTCTTTGAAATCATTCTACCTCGATCGGCGAAAGCATTAAAATGTTTTCCATTTAATATATATTTTCCATCTATTCATTTGCTCATGTTTTAACGGATCTGTAAAATCTGTCACCTTTATGTTGCTTCGCAAGCCATTTTAAAGAATCACGTTCAATAGCACCATCAATGTATGCCTGGGCCTAGTCGAATACTACATGCAAAGAATTCGTCCAATGCGAGTGGCTGTCAAAAGACAAAGAGAGCTCATGGCAATTATTGCTCATGGGTGATAGTAAGTGCAGAATGGCTAGATGAAGAAAATGTTGACTTGTCTGCTGTTTCGGTTCCATAAGAAATTATTCACCCAGAACATATGCCAATAATAACAATTGAGGAACATTTGACATCTCCATGGAAGATTATAAGATTTGGATTTGTTTGTAAAAAAAATATGTTAATAAATTAAAACTGTATTTATAGTTTAACTTTTTAATCTCGTTTCTGCTTGAGGTTAAAACAAGTCTTTGTAAATAATTAAATAGTCTTTAAAACGTTATATTAATTTAAAGTATGTTCATAATTTAAAGGTGTAATGTGTATACATTTTTGTAAACCATATAATCTCTTTTCTGTACAGAGAAAGCTTTTGTGGTTATAAACTTTAAATATGTTCATAAGTTAAAAGTTTATTAAACTTTTTTCCTAAATATTTTACTTTTATTCATTTTTTTGTTGTAGTTGTAAACTAGTCTATTTAAAATATTGCTTTTTTTCCTTTTATTGTTATTTTTGGGGGGGGGTTAGTCAAATGTTGACGTTATTTTATAGGTGGGGGGGTCTCTGGAAGTTTGACAAGTTGTTGACAAGGGGGAAGGGGGGAAGTAAAAATCGCCAAAAAATTGTTCACAATAATTATGCCCCTTACCTATGATCATTTCTTTTATATATTTTTTTACAAATGTTATTTTTCCATCTGTAAATCCTAGATTTAATTTTAGTTCACTATAAATTGAAAACCTATAAAAACATATCTGCAGCAGGTAATATGATAAATGGACAAAACACTGGTTTACTTTGCCAACCAAATGGTTTACCGAGTCCACAATAATTAGAGTAATTAAAACAATCGATATATAAGACTAAAACTATTACAATTGTGGTGACTGTACAAAAATCATGTGATGTTGTGATAAATATAAAACACTAAACAATTTTATTGTTATTATTTATAAAAATAAACTATTTTTCTTGCTCTGGGTGTTATTTCAAAACTATATGTATAAGAATGATTGATAGTTGCTATCTAAAGTTTACGATTGCTATCTCTATATTTGTTTAACAGTTAGCATAGTGCTTATTTAAGAATTCTTATCTTGTATGTTTTTAGACATAGTTTGTTAAAAAGTTTAATATTTCTTTTTCAGGAAAACAGAGTGAAAAAAAACTTAAATATCGAACTATCTATCAATAATGAAAATCTTAACGTAGTAAGACGTCAAGAATCGATATTTATGAAACAAGTATGGTGAAAAACTCATAATAAATAACAGCACAATACTTGCTTAACAATTGTTATATCAAAATGTGTACTTGAAGTCATATGGAGGTTCAAACACACCCTCAATAATCAGGAAAATTCTTACTGTTCTTGTTTTAACTCTTTAAAACTATATAATTAATAAATGGATTCCCAAGCCTATCAAAACTTCTTCACAAGTTTAAAGAGCACTCTACTTTGTAGAAGTAACCTGCCTTTGGAATTTTACTATAAAATAGACCATCAAGATTATGATCAATACGATGATACTATTTATAGTCCATTATATTCTGTTGTTGAATACATGGGCTGTTTTTTTAAAGGATTTTTTTGGAAATCTGATTCTGAAAATTTAATGATTGGTTTAGAGATGTCTATGCAGGAAGTCAAACAAATAGCATTTAATGTTCACTGGTTTGTGTCAATCTATGATGCCACCGAAGACACATTCTTTTGTCTAGGAAAGTCAAAGTTTGATGTAGACAATGTAAAATATTGCAGAGACAAAGTTTACGTTTCTTTCAAAACTATAAACAATTTTATTAAGAACAACCAATTATTATTAAAATGGACTGTTAATATACTTACAACCGAATCTAAAAAAATCAATGCCTCAAAATGTGCCATAAGAGAAGACTCTCAAGGTAAAATCCACATTAATTCGTCATTAGACTCACTGTTTGACATTGTATCAAGTGAAACTCATGCAATCGGAGAGTCTAAAAATAAAGAGATTCTACAGATCATGAAAGAAGAAATTGATGGCTGTAGAAGGCAACAAAATTTAAATGAAAAAGAACTACAAGACATTTCGAACCAGTTTCATGAAATAGACTTTAGGCTTGCTAATCACCTGGACAGGGTCTCATTGCAATTGCCGAAACGTTCACTACCACTCAACTTACCATTTGATAGAGGGATTAAAAATAATGTTGGTATTTTACATGAAAACTGCAAACGTGGACGAATTCATATGAATAACATAGAGCAGGTATAAATTTAACAATGTTAAGTGTTTGAATTTTGAATAAGAAATTATAATATATTATATCATATATATTTAATTCATTCTTATATGTTATTACAATTAATTAGATATCGATAAATAAGAATTAAAAAATCCATATTATAAATCTAAAATTTCAACACATTTTTTAAATCTATTTCTAGTTAAGGAGAGCGAAATCTGAGCCATTGCTTTGTGAAAGGTAAAATACTTTTATGCACGGTTGTTTTTTAGCGCATTTTCGAGAAGTTGAATGCGCTATTGTCCCCGTTTTGTCCGTCTGTCATCACGTCTGTCATCACCCTAGATCTCAGCAACCATAAGTCCTAGACCAATGATGTATATACGTTATTTGTAGGTCATGGCTTGCCATTCTTGCATCAAAAGTCCATTTCGCGATCTGACCTCTGAGGGCTGGGCATCAGTGTTTTTTTTTACCGTTTTTTACTATATAAGCTATATTAATAATTATGTCATTTTTATGGCCTCATTTTACACCTTATACGCTGAAGTGGTGCACCAAATGAATGGGTTATTGAACGGAAGTGAAACAAGATTGGCAACAACAATTTATCAAACGCACTTGCTACGGCACCAGCAAGTCAGAACTCGTATTATTTTTGTCCAAGTACCAGCCATAGATATTGCTCCACACCCTAACCCTAACCCTATCCCTAACCCTTTCCCTATCCCTAACCCTATCCCTATCCCTAACCCTAATCCTAATCCTAACCCTAATCCTAACCCTATGTTTAAATATTTTAAAAAATAATTTTTTTAAATTGCAACTTTTGATGATTATAGGTCAGTAACTTTCATACGCTAACTTGCTGGTGCCGTAGCCACTGCGTTTATCAAACAACAATTGACGGAGTTTTCGGACGATTAAATGACTACAATTTCGAATGTTTTCAATTATGAGTCCTATTTCAGTGACCACAAACCACTTGTAGTTAGATTTAACAGAAAATAATTTTTTTTCAAATATAAAGAAACGTCTTTTTAATATTTTTTTTTCAGATATATTCATTACACAATTGAATTTATAAACATTTCGAAATTTACAAATATTTACTGAAAGCTAACATACGTACTGATAAATAACACGAAAATGCACTAACACGTCCTGTGTTATAATAATAATTGAAAACATTCTAAATTATAGTCATTTAATCGTCCGAAAACTCCGTCAATTGTTGCATAGCTCTGATACTTTCAATTAAACTCAGAACACAAGCTTACTATTTCATTTGATGAGTTTCTTAATAAATCTTGGTGAAACTACGTGCTGCAGTATTTCGCACCAAATGAACGGGTTATTGAACGTACAAGGTGTATATATAATATATAAGCCCCTTAGGAGCCCTGAAGCCCGGCCCTCAGAGATCCTATCGCAAAATAAACTTTTGATGTACACATGGCAGGCCAAGACCTACAAAATGATATATACATCATCGGTCTAGGACTTATAGTTGCTGAGATATAGCGCTCCTTTATTAATATAACTTATATAGTAAAAAACGGTACTAAGGCCTCTTTTACGGCCCTGAGAGGTCAGATCGCGAAATGGAAATAAGTCATTTCTTGGCAGGCCAAGACCTACAAAATGATATATACATCATGGGTCTAGAACTTATGGTTGTTGAGATCTAGGGTGATGACGGACGGACGGATGGACGGGACGGACAGACAGACAGACAAAACGGGGACAATAGAGCATTTTTTTTCGAAAATGCTCTAAAAATCGTATCATAATAGAAAAATGTGTGCTTTGTTGTAATGAAGTGAAATATATATTTTAGTGTATAACTAATATGAAAAGCTTCATATTTTAAATACACATGAACTGTTGATAGCTGTAGATTTTGTTTTTTTAGTGAGTTTTTTCGTATTTTAATGCAACGGTTTGGAAAGGGTAGGGGGTCTTTATCTTCCACTTACCTTCAGAAACAAATTATACTATTTGATTATTTGTACAAAGGAAGTATATGGTGTATTTCATTTTAAATAAAGAATATTGCAGTTTTTGTAAAAAAAATATAAACAATGGGGGGGGGGGCTCTAAAAAAAGCTACTCAAAAGAAAAAAAAATTAAGTCGGATTTAATAATGCTTCTTTTTTTAGAATGTATAAAAATAGATTTTTAAAATGCATGCTATTTCACTTAGGTCCTTTGACTTTTCCAACAAAGATCAAGTCTTTAGCTTGTGGAATCTAAAATTAGCACTTACCGGAGGGAGTCAAATTGCAGATCCTGCAACAGATTCCGTGAGACTAAAAGATAAATACACTCAAACAGAGAAAGATGTCCAGCCTGCTCCTCATACATCTGCAAACACTAGAAAGAGGTATGGTATTTTTTGGCTATTTATTTGCAGAAACGAATAATAAAAAGAAAATGTCAATGCACACTTGGTCCAGGGGGTACTAGAAATAACATACATGACATTGAACAACAACTGCAACTCGATATATAACACAATACGTCTTTGATTAAACGATAGAATGAAACATTACAAACACAACCATTTCCTATAACACTGATTGACCTCTCCATATGAGTGATCTTCACTTGGTCATCAACTCCTAGAACATATGTTCACCACACTCTCACCCACGCACTTGTTCCTTGTACTCAAACTATCGCCAGTCAACCACTGATTCTCTTCCCTGCGTGCACAACAATCCTATACAGTCATGCAAGTAAGTACACCGCACTCGCACAGTTCTGTGACAAAATATTGTGAAACCAACATTGAACATTTTCACACTATGCAATTGTAACATATTAATATGAATATTTATTAAATCATTTTTAAATGAGTTTTCTTAAGCCGCTATTAAGCTCATGACAGACCAGGGTACCAATTACAATGTGCTTTTATTATACATCGACAACTCGCGACACCGGAAAGAAACCACTATAGTGTGGAGACGGGAGGGCTGGATCACAGCAAGCTGTTGTTTAAAATGGGTCAAGATGGATCGCAGCAATTGTGTAATTTACAATGATTGATAAGGCGGCGTCTGATACGACGCGTGAGACTAGTACATATAAACACACTATGCTACGAAAATGAGTACCCACCACTGGCATATTCCTCTAAAAAGCATGTTTTATCAGATGAGATAATGAGATGTGCATTAACATGTGTTAACCATTTTCTCCATTGAAATAATTTTTATAATCATTCATTCCGAAAAATATTTCTAAAGTGTCTAAGCCTAACATTAATGTGATCTATATGACCCAAGAAATCTAAACAAAAATAAAATCGGCTTTGCTTATTAGTTATCTGTTTTATCCATTTTAATAGTAAAGCTTTCCTAGTAGTAGTTTATACTACTCGGAAAACCCCTTTGGAAAATAACATTGCTTTGTATTTGTTTAATGTTGCATGTTTTAAATGAAAATGTATACATATTGTCACTAAGAAACTAATAATATCCAACGATATTTTAAATTGATTTGTTTAAGATTAGGAAAATTAAGTTCTTAATAATGTAACATATTATCAATAATTAATCAAAATAAGTTTTCTTTTTACAAGCTTTTATTTTAAAATATTCGCCCCAAATCATCTTTCATAAACCAAAAAATCGCCAATTTTAGCTACTTGTGCTACAGCTCTAATACATTCTACTTCATATTGTTTCATCATTACTTGATTCATTTCTTTAATTTAATGGCAGGAGTGCCCCCCTCCCCCCTTAATCAACTAGTTTATTTACAGTTAACTTTTGCAAATTAAGAGGGAATTTCAATAAAACAAGTCACGTTTTTGAAAAAAACAAAGATTTTTTAAATTAATTAAAGAACGTAGAAAATATTGATAAAGTATACTGCACATAGTGAGACTGATGGCCGGGTGGTGTAGAAACTCGACAGTCGACATGATAGTCCTGGGTTCGGTGAGAACAATGGGAATTTTTACAGGTGAAATTTATCTCAAGTTGTCCTACAAGTGCAAACAGCTTTAAACGCGTACCTGATTTTTTTCGGGGGAAGTAAAGGCGACTGGGCGTTGTGCTAACCACAAAACCCCTTCATATGCTGAGGCTATAGAAACAGATGAATTCTACACTTCATCTGCCCCGATGGCCACTTGGACTAAGGAAACTTTTATTCTGTACATTGAATAAGTTGGTTATTTTTTTTTTGTTCCTACACACTTATAAAGTTATTTTTTCTATTTGCAAGTTTTAGTATGTTTTTAGTTGCTCAAATAAATAACTATTCCACATAGTATATATTATAAAAAACAAAACAGCTAACATGAAATATTGTATTTCAGCAATAAGACTAAGGATAACACAATTATTTCGAGACCAATGCTACACATTGGAGATAGGCACACTTACTTTAAATCAAAGCCTTCTTTTTATGAGAGGAAAGTTGTAAAAGATTTTATGGACGAGTGAGTAAAAATAGTTTTACTTTTTTTTCAGAAATTTTAAATCAGAATCAATGCAATTTTAATTGTGCATTGACTATCATGACACTAACTAATTATGTCTGGAAGAAATTTTTTTTTAATGTATACATTTTTTGTGAGTGATGTCCCTTGTAAAAATGGCACTTTTATCTCTTATATCCCATAATTCACAGTTTTATTTTGCCCTTCCTTCCCCATACCATAGCCGATAGTGATATTACCACAGGGGATATAAGAAGGTAATTGGACACATATATAAAGTAACTTTAACTATTTTTTTTTCAGGGGACTTTTTCAAATGATACAAGATAAAAAAAAATAAAGATATGGGCAAAAAGATATGTTAGTCATCCCCTCACTAGACCTATATTTAGACCTATCACTTGAATTATCACTAGACCTAACATTAGACCTATCACTAGATCTATCACTAGACCTTTCACGAGACCTAAAACTAGACCTATCATTAGACTTAAAACTATACCTATCACTAGACCTTTCGCTAGACCTAACACTAGACCTATCACTAGACCTTTCTATAGACCTAACACTTGACCTATCACTAGACCTTTCTATAGACCTATCAATAAACCTTTCAGTAGACCTTTCGCTAGTCCTAACACTAGACCTATCACTAGACCTTTCTTTTATTATCATTGTTTACGTATTCTATTTTATATCGCTGGAAACAAAAAAAAACAACCCAAAACTGGAACATTCAAGAGATAATCCAAATGTTGTAAAGGTTACTTAAATTATCGTTAAATGAGGAGCAACCAACGATGTTTGCCTTTTTGCCAGAGCATTACACAAAACTTTTCCAATTAGCATTCAGTCCTCACCCAAGTCTATTATGTATTTGACAATGACATTAAACTATTGGGGAGTGTTCATTTTTAACGAAAAAAAAAATAAAGTAAAAAAAAAATAAATCTTTTTTAAATACAATTTATATAGGTGTGCTAAATCTTAAGGAGACAGAATTTGGATGTGGGCTTCATATTAAAATTAAAATGACGAAAATGAAATTTTGAAAATCCATGACGAATTGTGTCTCAAAGTAATATTATTTTAATTGTCATATACTCAGGGGGGGGGGGGGCGTCACTTCAGATTAGGCTGGGGACGGGGCAAATTAGGCGAATATTCGGGATGTTTTTGAATTTAAATTCAAAAGAAAAGAGAACATTTAAATACATGCAACTCTTTCGAAATGTCCGCAGTGTTGTGGCGTTATTCTAGATTTGATGTTTGACATTGTATGTCCCTTTGACTTATTTTGGCTGATTAAGAATATTTAAATATTTAGGAAAATGGTACAATAATTAAGTTTTTATTGACAACTCTTGCCATTAGAAGAAAAGTTGAGCATATCTACTAACACTGGAAACTAATTTTAAACAACTTAAAAAATATTGATAAATATTTTCTACACACTGAAATCACTATAAAAAATTGTTCCAGTTAAAAATGTAAATAGCGTGTAAAAAGCAAAATAACAGTATTATAATAAAACTATTAGTTAGTTTGTATAAGTCCTTAGTTGATAAAATTAATAACAATGTAAGATGATTTATATTAAAAAATACGTAAGCCACTATGAAATGTTGTGTTTCAGTGATGATCCTTGGAAAACAGAGAAAATTGACTTAGTAGCAAATGCAATGCTCACTTCATGTGTTACACAAAGTTTATTATCTGGAAAAAATGAGTAAGTAAAAAGTTTGACACCTTGAAGAAGATATTTATAAATGCTAAAATCTAAAGGCCCGATACCCGCGTTAGGAACAAAGATGAAATTTAGATCTCCTATATTATTCAAGTGTATAAACAATAAAAATAAGTATAAAACACAAGGATATTAACGACAGGGACCTCTTGAAATGTTTTCTTCTAACTACAGCCCTTATGGCCGTCACTGATACAGTGGTTTTTTTGTGTGCAATTAAATAAACACTGATTGTTTAAAAGCTCAAACTGCCGTATATTTCGTATTTTTTCCTGACAAAACTTTACGAATATTGTAACCAAATGGATAGGATTAGATAAACCATGACTACTTTATAAAGATACATTACATACAAACAAATTCGGAGCATATTTTAAAAATAAACTCCACCAGCACAAACCATCACGCTACAATCCAGTTGGAAGAAGCACGGTTCCTTTATTTTTTCTTACTAGGGTAGCGTTATTGATCAACAGGGTGGCACAGAGTCAGATGTTGGCAATAATTGGCAAATCAAGATCAGCCATCATGCAGTCAATGTGTGTGTCTGTACCTGTAAAGAGTTGTCCCTTAGCAATTAAGAATTGTTTTGTTTTTAATACCAATGTCGAATTAGTCCTGTATGGAGCACGAGGGTGGAATATGTCTAAGACCACACTAATATTAAATATTTTGAAGTATTGTAATTAAATCAAAAAATAAAACTCATCTTAGGTAAATTAATGAAATTAATAGTTTTTTTTATATCAATATAGAATATTTATTTAATAATCACTTAATCGATTTTTATAATATTTTTTTCTCATAGATCATCGTACAAGCACTTTCTTTTTATTGGAAATGATTTATACTTAATGCAAGAGATCATGACTTCAGTATTTCATAAAGACATTCACGATTTAAAACTTTATAATGATAAACTGTCTAAAATTGCTTATGACCACCTGAGAGTATATTTTCATCTCGGCTTCATTCACCATCAGACATTAGAAAGCTGGCTATCAGAAGTAACAGTGTTAAACCAAATACAATTCCACGGATGTGTTGTAGTTCTGGGACATGAATCTATTGATTTACTTGGTGATTTCAATGAAGATTTTTTAAGGCAGTACTGCATAATTATTCGATATCATTCAACTTATTCGTTTCAGCGAAGAGTCTTCAAAGAAATTGTTTGGAAATCGCAGTCAAGTATGGATGTATTCCCTTACCGATCGAAGTATCGTCGTCGGCACTATAGTGCTGGTGATGAAATCTGTGATACAATTAGGTTACTGTCTCAAGCAAAACCATTTCAAATTGAAGAAATCATGCTACCCAAACAATTAAAAGTTCCAGATCTCAAAGTTCTAAGCCAGATAAAAGTAATGGACAAAAAGGTATTCTTTAAAAAAATACAAGAAGATGTAATTAGAGGGAAGAGAATGGAAATGCTGACAGATTATATGGTAACTCTTCTACAGGAACATCGTCTTATCGATGGATTTGAAGCTACAGTTATGAGAAACATTATTGAAGAAGACACTGCATTCTTCAAGATCACAAAACTGTAGAAAATGAAACTGATGTCACAGAAATTGTTTCGCTCGTACTGTAGAATTCAGTATTTTGATGGTTCATATCTTAATAAATATTGAACTTTTGTAACTTTTATAACAAAAAAAAAATGGACTAAGGAAAAGTTTTAAATTTCACATTGAGCTCTGATCTGAAAAACTAATCATGAGAAATTAAAGAAATTATTTGAGAAAGTTGTAATATCTATACTTGTAGAAAAATTGTAATTGTGTTATTATTTAGATATATTTAAAACCTTTTTTTAGTGGATTAATTTCCCTTTTTCTGTTAATCATTTTTTTTCACAAATAACAATTGAATTATACTGTGATAGTTAGTGTAATCTTGAACTGTTGACTTTAAATTAATAATATTTGTTAATGTAAAACAGGAGTACAGATCAAAGTAAATAGATACAGTCGGTATTTTATCTTTACAAAAGACTAACATTATGTACCATAAGTATATACAGATATAAGCCATTATTGCTACAATTCTTTATATAGTCATTTCAGTGTCATTCTATATTGTATATTAATAATACAAGCATTTATTTGTAAAAAAAATGAACATTAATGATACACTGATATTTTATGTATTTCGACAAGTATTTTTATACTTTTTAAACCATCATTAATAATATGGTCGTAGCAAATATTTCTATTTTATTCTATTGTTCTGCATAAAAATTAAGACATCTTAAGTTTTTGTTTTCAGACTTCTGAAATGCAGTCATTTATATGTTTCGCTTTTTTAAAACAAAAAGCTTCCTCTTTTAAATTCAAACGATTTACCTGGTCTAATCTTTTAGTCTCCTATTTGGTCATTAGGAATTAAAGTGTTTAATTATTACTATTATACAATTCTAATGATTTTATTACAGCAATAATATTTTCATAGGGATTGACTATAAGAAAAAGGATTCAAAAGTCCCTTTTCAAAGTCAATTAGCGAAATCTTGGTAGATGAAGTATAACCTAACTCGAAAGAGAAACTTTTAATTATTTGATTCGGCAATTGTAGAACCATATTTTTTCTTTTATTTTACCCACTGGCAGGACTTATGTAATTGGGGTAAATGAGCTTTGGCCAGTGTTTTTTAGTCCATCTACAGTTTAATGTTTGAATGGAGATTTCATTCCCAGCTATTATGTCATCCTGTAGGTTTTCTTTCTATACGTATGAAATATGTACCATTCCTCTCAAATAATATGAAAGCCATAATGTCCTTTTTTAAAGTAATTATAGCGTAATATAGGCCTACTGGTATAATTGTGTATTTAAAATCAAAATATTCAATGGAACTATTACCAATTTTGTATACATAAAATGTGCATTATTATAAATGCCTTTACATTGTATGATCTTTTTCTATAAAAGTTTATAATTGTTTCAGTTGTTTGTGCTTATTACTGATGAAAGAGATATGTCTATTATTTTACATCAGTTTCTAAAAGTGCGGTGTAGAACGCTCGAATTTTTTCAGGTCCTGGTGTAAGTCCTCAAGTCCACCCAGCTTTTAATGGGTACCTGACTTTATTTTTGGGGAGTAACGGCGGCTGAGCGTTGTGCTAACCACACAATCCCTTTATATGCCGATGTTACTGAGACAGATCATCTACACTTCATGTGCCCCGATGAGTCCTTTGGGGCTTAAGGGAACATAATATTACCCAAAGTGAAAAAAAGTTTAAGTAATAGTTAAAGAAAGTATTCGTAACAATTTTGTTTCTGTCAACAATTTTTTTAATGAGAATAAATGCTTTCAACATGAAATGAATGTAATACTTAATGAAACTGATAACTAATAAGAAATGTCAAAAATATTATATATATATATATATATATATATATATATATATATATATGGATTTATTTCAATAGAAAAAATCCATTTGACGACAAAATGAAATATTTGGCATGGTCCAATAAAAGCTTTACGAAATCATAATTAAAATTATTAAAACTACAATTACATTTAACTTTAAACCATTTTAAAAAAAATTCATGAAAAAAAAAACAGAGTAGCGAATGTGTGGACATGATTTTTTTTTCAAATATTTAGCTGTTAGACGACTTTTGGTTAACACGTGTTGTAATAGTTGAGATAACATGGCAACATGTTGTGTAACGTTAATCTCAGAATATTGTCAGCTACGACGATTACTGGTTTCTTATAAAAAACAACACAATTTTAAAATAGATTCCTTTTTTAAAACTTCTTACAATATTTAAATGTTCATCGAAGAGTTAAAGGAAAATTTGGTCAACTATTTCATTTTGATGAACAGCTATTTAACATGAGACGTTTTTTTTTAAATACTCTTTATCTAGATTTACTTCACATATTTTACATACTATAGATGTTCTACAGAAAAAAAAATATTTGCCGTAAATCTGCTATATTTTATAAAAACCGATAAGTAATTAAACGATGTCGATATTCTTAGAGCTCTGTACATTTATTTCTTTGTCAAAAAAAAAAAAAAAAAAAGAAAAACATAATTTAACAATAGAAAATATTATAGACAAATTTTATGATATATATGTAAAGAATATGTTTTTTAAAATAAGTTTGCTTATTACAGGAGGCGTTCGTAAAATATTTTGTAAAAAAATATCTATGCCAATGAAATTTTAAATTTTACACTACACTATTCTTAATTGACTTTAACGTCTGCCGGTACACTGAATTGTGGCAGACACTGCAGATATCACAGACCCCGTCAAGGCATCTAAAATCATAATATCGCAAATGGAGGACGCGATCATATTAAACCCTGACGTTACCACGCTTTCTTGCTCGTGTACAAATTTGGCGGGAGGTTTACGAAAGAAGAACTGGATTCCGTCAGGATGTTAAAACACATTTTCGGCGAACGTTTTTTGAAAAGTTATTGCATTTTGATTATTACCGGTGGGGATCATTTCTTTAATGAGATCAAATCAAAAGGTAAAAGTTTTAAGACATGGAGACATGAGCAGACAGGTGAATTTAAAGATTTGATCAATGAGTGCGATGATCGGGTCATTCTGTTTGATAACATGACACAGGATGAAAGAATACAACGGAAACAAATGTCCAAACTTATTAAATATGTAAACAGTCTAAAGACCTGCGGTATTAGATACACAGATAAATACTTGCGACTTGCTCATAGGAGCCGGGTTCGTTTCTTGAGTGAGATAAAAAGTAAAATAATTAATAATGACTTAGAGGAGATGTTCTTAGTACTGCTAGGAATGGAATCGGCCGTTAAAAAAATGACCTGGACGAACGAGGCGCCATGTTGAATATTTTGTTAAATGGTATTGAGACCATAGCTAAACGATTTCCCAATGCTTCACCTGCATCACCTATTTAATCAGATTCCTTTCGGAAGTGAAAAATAGTATTAGATCTCATTGGGGAAAAATTAAGAGCGTATTAAAAACGATTGCGGAGAATTAAAAAAAAACTTCATGTAGAATCGAAACGGCTTGCTGACATTCTTTACTCTTACACAAAAGCTAAAGATGAACTTGAAAGTTTGAAGAAAGTCATCCGAAAAAATTAGTGAAAAACAAGGGAAAATGAATGTTACTCTCATGAAAAGCCATTTTGAACAGAATAAAGACTATTATAATGACAGTCGTTCCAAGAGGTATCTGAATAATTACACAGAGAAAACTGAATTGAGTGATGTCGAATTTTTTAAAATGAAATTCAACCCACAAGCCAAAAAGCGTAAGGTTGAACAATTAAAAAAAAGAAGTTGCAAATAAAAGAATAATTAAAATTTACAATACATTGTTGATAGTGTAAATATTAAGGAAAAAACAAAATCATATGGTATTGGTCTATTTTTACATAATATAATTTACTGAGTATTGTAAACTAGTTAGATTCCGTATTTGTGTTCTTCCATTCAACCATTTGATGACATTATATCGGTAAATATACCGGATTCTTCACTTTCCTTTTATAGACGTACCTATAATAATATACTATATGTATTTAAAAAAAAATGCATGTATTTCCGAAAAAACATGGGCGTATACAAAAAGAAACAAATAGTATATTCTAAACTGTAATCTTTATCAGTGATTTGTCAGGTTTATGTAACACAAGACCAATGTATGTCAACAGCTCCTACAGACATCAACAATGAAGAACGAAGTACTCGTATGCCAAGTTGTAAATGGCTAATTAATATAAATTTCTTTAAAATGTAATTTTTATGTATTTGATTGCAATAATGAAAACTATACAAATATCATGCTTTTTTTTCTATAGAATTAAATAACATAGAAATTTGTTTTTAAATAAAATCGGAAACTACTCATGACACACATAGATTTTGTGAAATAATAAATCTTTTCATGATCTTTTTATTTCATCAATGAGATTGACTCTATTTAATTTAAATAAATCATTGGACAGTATGCAAGACGAAAGAGACTTGTATAAGAAAGTTTTTTCAAAACAAATGATGAAGTGAGTAAATTAGTTTCACTCCATTTCGGAAATTATTTATAAGTATAAATGTAATTTTCATTTTGCATTTACAGTCATAACTTTAAATAAATTATATGTGAAAGGTAAATTTGTAAAATATTAAGTGTGTGCATACATCTTAGTCCCTGTAGGTCTGAGATGTGTGTCTCTTATTTCCTGTTGATCATCAATAGGACAGTTCCTTTCACACCACCATAGCCGATAGTGCAATGGCCTTGAAGGCACAACGGGAGATATCATAGGTGACTGAACATATGTAACGTAGCTTTAACTAAATGGGAATTTGAAATGATGAAAAAATATAATAAGCTGGACAATACAAATGTTAGTCATTCCCTAATTAGACCCACATCAATGTTAACGTAAAATCGAAACAATGTAAGTACCGTGATATTAGCGGACGATTTACAGATTAAAAAGTCGTAGCTTAAATATCAACTCGAAATTAATAAAACTGAACAATGTGAAATTTGGGAGATAACACAATCGATAATTTTATTTTAATGATTGATAAATGGGGAGCTGCTAATGATGTTTTTTATTTCGTTTCATGGCACATGACTTTTTTTATTTACATTCAGTCCTGAATATTCAGAACTGAAATTTATGACATGTCAAAATAAAAACTTCAAACTGTTCTTATTAAATTGTGTCTTCAGAAAAAAATTCCCTTCAACAAATTTGATTGTTGGGTGGCAAGATAGGCTAATTGGCGATCTTTTTAATTTATTTAGGCCAATGGATGATCTTTTTGATCAATTTTGGCCAAAGGATGATATTTTGATCTTAGATGAAAAACACAAGCGGATAAGAATGTACATAACATATATATAAATATATTTAATATTCTTCATTAAGAGAAAATTTAAATGCATGCTGCTTTTTCGTAGTGATCTCTGCAACAATTGTTGTGACAGTTGTGCAATAAAGAAGTGTGACAATTTGTTGTCAATTTTTTGTCTGCTTGTTAAGGAAATATATTATTAAATTTTTAAGGAAGTTAAAAGTTAACTACATACACTGGCAGATAATGAACACCATCATCAGTCAAAATTTAAATGTTATACCATTTTCTTTTGAAAAATAGAAAAAATTGTAATGCTGTTGTTGTTGTAAATGTTGTTGTTGTTGTTGATGTTGTTGTTGTTAATGTTGTTGTTGTTGTTGTTGTTAATGTTGTTGTTGTTGTGTATGTTGTTGTTAATGTTGTTGTTAATGTCGTTGTTGTTGTAAATGTTGTTGTTGTTGTTGTTGTTAATGGTGTTGTTGTTGTTGTAGTGCTTGTTGTTGTTGATAATATTGTTGTGGTTGTTGCTGTTAGTGGTGTTGTTGTTGTAGTTGTTAATGTTGTTGTTGTTGTAGTTGTCAGTGGTGTTGTTGTTGTAGTTGTTAATGTTGTTATAGTTGTTTTAGTTGTTAATGTTGTTGTTGTTGTTGTTAGTGTTGTTGTTGTTGTTTGTGTTGTTGTTGTTGTAATTGTTAATGGTGCTGTTGTTGTTGTAGTTGTTAATGTTGTTGTTGTTGTTGTTGTTGTTAATGTTAATGTTGTTGTTGTTGTGGTTGTTGTTGTTGTTAATGATGTTGTTGTTGTGGTTGTTGTTGTTGATGCTGTTGTTGTTGTTGATGTTGTTGTTGTTAATGTTGTTTGTTGTTCTTAATGTTGTTGTGTTGTTAATGTTGTTAATGTTTTTGTTGTTTTGTTGTTGTTACTTTTGTTGTTGTTGTGGTTTGTGTAGTGGTTGTTGTTGTTGTTGTTTATGTTGTTCTTGTTGTTGTTGTTGTTGATGTTGTTGTTGTTAATGTTGTTTTTGTTGTTAATGGTGTTGTTGATGTTATTGTTGTTAATGGTGTTGTTATTGGTAATGGTGTTGTTGTAGTGGTTGTTGTTGTTGTTTATGTTGTTCTTGTTGTTGTTGTTGTTGATGATGTTGTTGTTGTTAATTTTGTTGTTGTTGTTAATGGTAATGTTGTGGTTATTGTTGTTAATGGTGTTGTTGTTGTTAATGGTGTTGTTGTAGTGGTTGTTGTTGTTGTTTATGTTGTTCTTGTTGTTGTTGTTGTTGATGTTTTTAATGTTGTTGTTGTTAATGGTGTTGTTGTGGTTATTGTTGTTAATGGCGTTGTTGTTGTTAATGATGTTGTTGTTGTTGTTAATGTTGTTGTTGTGGTAGTTGTGTTGTTAATGTTGTTGTTTTTGTGGTTGTTGTAGTGGTTGTTGTTGTTGTTGTTTATGTTGTTCTTGTTGTTGTTGTTGTTGATGTTGTTGTTGTTAATGTTGTTGTTGTTGTTAATGGTGTTGTTGATGTTATTGTTGTTAATGGTGTTGTTATTGGTAATGGTGTTGTTGTAGTGGTTGTTGTTGTTGTTTATGTTGTTCTTGTTGTTGTTGTTGTTGATGTTTTTAATGTTGTTGTTGTTAATGGTGTTGTTGTGGTTATTGTTGTTAATGGTGTTGTTGTTGTTAATGGTGTTGTTGTTGTTGTTAATGTTGTTGTTGTGGTAGTTGTGTTGTTAATGTTGTTGTTTTTGTGGTTGTTGTTGTTGATGTTGTAGTAGTTGTTGTTAATGTTGTAGTTGATGTTGTTAATGTTGTTGTTCTGGATGAAGTTGTTGATGATGTTGTTGTTAATGTTGTTGTTGTTAATGTTGTGTATGTTGTTTTTGTTTTAGCTAATGTATTGTTGTTGTAGTTGTTTTTTTTTTGTTGATGTTGTTGTTTTTCAGACAAACTTTAAAAATATTGATTTTGTTTTTCTAAACATTGTGTTCATTTTTATAAAAACAATTAAACTCCAGAAAAAAATTGTAGTAAGCATACAAGTGTCAAAATACTAGTATTATAATAATATGACTACGTTTTAATTAGTCCTTTTTCGCTAAAATAAATACAAATCTAAGATTATTTATATTACAAAAAAAGTTTAAACAGTTATAATGAAATTTTATGTTTCAGTGTTAAGCAGGATATGCTTACATTATTCGGAGATTGAGCCACTTGAAACTAAACGTTGCCTTGACTCAGTAAAGAACAAAATCAGACATTATGAAAATGAGTAAGTAAATCGTCTAACACCTTTTAGAAAATATTTATAAATACTAGACAAGAAACCAAAGATCCGATTCCCCGACAGGGCGGTAGTCACGAAGTTAAAGTTAAAATGTGTGATCTATATTTTTAAGCTTATCACAAAAATGTAAAACATTAGAAAATTAACGCAACTTGCAAAAGGGCGTCTCTAGCAGTGCATGAGATTTTGTGTATAATTACCTAACTTGATTATTTTAAAGCACAAGCTGGCGTCAACAAGGGAAAACTTTCGATTTTAAATTAAAACAATTTTGTCTACTGTCTGACACGCTATTCTGTATATTCCAAAAGTCAATGCACCAATATGCTCTGAAAAAAAAAAAGAACGAACAATATTGCACACCAGATGCATTACGTAAAAATATATATCCGTAACTTATTTGCCAGCACTGGTTATATTTACTCCCCCCCCCCCCACCCCATTAAATTCATTTATTTGACGTATTTTTTTTTTTATTTTTCTGGCAAGCAGATTTATTCGCGGTGTATTTAATAGATAATTTATTTTTTTTTTACTCATTCACTATCTTTGTGTTACAGTAATTCACGTCGTACCGAAGAGACATCAATACGTTAATACGAAACCGATGCACTTTTTATTACAGTCATCATCTAATATAATAATAGTGTTCAAAATCTGCCTTGACGAGAAAGTTGAAGCCTTTCTTGTTAGCCCATAAATCATAAACAAAAGAAATACTTTCGACTTATAAACTGAAATGATAGAGCTCAGTACACGAATGAGAGTAAAGAAAAATCTAAAACATAAATCCAAATCATAAATGCTATTCATAATTAATAATGTATTGTAAATTATTTTCATCGGGTTATCGCGCGGTGTAGAACGCTCGACTTTCGACCGGAGAGTCCTGGGTTCGAACCTTGGATTTTTTCAGACCCTAATGTGTCTAGCCTTAAATGGATACCTGACTTAAAGATGGGGGAGTAAAGGCGGCTGGGCGTTGTGCTAACCACTCAATCCCTTCATACGCCGAGGTTATAGAAACAGATGAATTCTACACATCATCTATCCCGATGAGTCCTTAGGGGATTGAGTGAGCCAAATGTCTTCATGGTAATGTTAAGTGTTACAACTAAACCAAAATCAAACTTTTTTGTTAATAGGAATGAATAGGGGATACCGAATGAATAGATATTCCGCAAGTTACAACGAATAATCGTTTTTGTGACTTCAAGAGTACATCAATTCGCTAAAAATATAAAAATAAAATAACATATCACTTAGTGTTGCTGAATGCAGTGCTCATAAATTCGCGTTAAAATAATAACTAAACAAACAAATGTTACGACGTTAGAGGCTAACCCGATACAGGCAGTTGGCGATGGTGATGGATGTAGTAGGTGTAATAATCAGATTAGGCTAGAGAATTTACAGTTGGCACAGAGATGGTTTTAATTATCTGGCCACTTAGTAGCGGAAGTAAAAATATAAGTTTAGAGCAGACGAGAATTATTAAACGATAGATTTGGTAGAGACAAGCAGACGGACTTGATTCCTCATCTCACATCATTTTATACCATGTATGTATTTTCGTGAATAAGAATAAATAAATAAACATATATATATATATATATATATATATATATATTTATACAACCAAGTCTACTCAGTGCTTTATACATGTGATTCGTCTCATACATGTGGATACTTAATAATTTAATATACACCCAAGTCAGTCTACAAGAATAACTCCGAAGAGACAGAATTACAGAATTATATAATATACCAGTAATATAAATATACACTTACCAGAAGCAGAAGTGCCACGGAAATAATATATATATATATATATATATATATATATATATATATATATATTACATACAACTGATCTACACAAAAACGTACACATGGCAGTAGGTAAGATACACTTCAACTCTGTAAGGTGTCTCATGCACACTCTTACAGCATGCCTCTCACTTTGTCCGCTGTGGAGTGGTAAGCCCCATGCGCTGGTAGTCTTGCCGATAGGCAGCACACAACATGTTAGTTTTACCAGTTTTTATTCCTCAGCAAATTATTTTCATGAACATGTGAGATAGAAAGTCTTTAAAGAGAGATGTCACGACTGAAAATCAAATTGTTGATTACAATACATTTTATTGAATGATTGAAACTTTAGCTTTTTATTAGTTATTTAAATATTAAACAACATAAAGTACGGTATTGTATATACTAAATTATAAAGTAAAAATCATCTCTAGGTAAATTAATTAAATAAATATATTATTATATCACCATGAACATATATGTAATAATCACATAATTGTTTTTAAATTATTTATTCTGACATAGCTCATCATACAAACGGCTTCTTTTTATTGGCTGGGATATATGCCTAATGCAAGAGATCATGATTTCAATATTCGACAGAGACATTCGTCCTCTTAACATTTTTAATGGTAAATTGTTTAAAATTGCTAGTACACGTCAGAAAATATATTTTTATTTTGGCTACATTCCCAATCAGTCATTAGCAGGTTGGGTATCAGAAGCTAAAGTGTTAAACCCAGTAAAATTCAACTGCTGCATAGTAGTTCTTGGATGTTTATCTACGGATTTTCTTGTTGATGTTAATGAGGATTTTTTAACACAGTACAGCGTAATTATTCGTTATGCGATTCCTCATTCGTTTCAACGAAAAGTTCTAAAAGACATTGTTTGGAAACAGCAGTCAGTGGGTGATTCACTTTACAGACTGAACAGAATGCGTCCATCTTGTCGTGGTGAGATTCTTAAGATAATTTTAGATCTGCCTCAAGCCAAATCATTCGAATTGAAAGAAATCATGCTACAAAAACAATTAAAAGTTCCAGATCTCAAAGCTCTATGCCTGAAAGAAGTTGTAGACAAAGCGGGATTCTTTCAAGAAATGCAAAAGGTTGTAATTAAAAGGGGGAAAATCACAGATTACATGCTAGCTAAATTACAGAAACATTGTCTTATCGATGGACATGAGGCAATAGCAATGAGAAAAATAATTGAAGAAGACAACTCATTCCTGAAGATGACAAAACTGATGACATTGTAACTAATGCCACAGAAACTAAAAAAAAGATATCTTTTGCTCTTCCTGTAAAAATTAGTGTATTGATGGTTCTTTTTTTTAATACATATTGAAGATTTATGTAACTTTTAAAACAAATGGATAAAATTTCAGTGTCATGCTGTATTGTATATAAATAATCGATTTTCTTTTTCCTTTGTCTCTACAGCCCCATTCAGGGCCCTGCCCTGCCGTACTACTCTGTTCCCGATCCATGGTCTTCTTCCACTACTCGCTTTAAGTTCTTTCTCCACCTTCTATAAACATCTGCTACTCGGTCTGATCATAGGCCTTTTCTCATTGTGTATTGTCTATTATATTCCCCTCGTATCTCTGATTTTGTCTATTTGATATATATATATATATATATATATATATATATATATATATATATATATATTTAATACAAGGATTTTTTTTTTAAATATTTGTTTTGACATATGTTTTATAGTATGTGAAACATTATTAATAACTATTTGTTTTTCCCGTTGGTCAGCAAAAAATTTAGAAACCTTTGTTTGTAGTTTTGAGCCTTATGGATTGAAGCCCTTTAAATGCTTTATTTTTTTTTTTTGACTGGTAAACAGCTGCCTCTTTCACCTTCAAAGTAATTATCCGGTCTAGTCATTTAGTCTCCTATTTCATCATTTGGAATGAAGTTCTTTAATGATTATTGCTGTAATATTTTTTATTTTCTATTGTTATGCAAATCTAATGATTTCATTGCAGGAAAAATATTTCCAAAACTGAATTCGTATGGATTTACAGTGAAAAATATCATGGTAGATGAAGTATGCTTCACCTATTTCTAAGAGACACTTAGAATTATGGAATTCAGCAACCTGTACAACCTAAATATTCCATTAATTTACCGAAAATAAATATCAGATGCAACATTTACATTGGATTGACCTAAGTAATTCGGAAAATAAGGGCTTCAGTCCGTGTTCTTTAGTTTATCGTCAGTCTGTTATACTGTTTAATGTTTGAATGGAGATTTCCTTCCCTGCTTTAATGACCTCCTGTATGTTTTCATTCTATACGTATTAAATATGTACCATTCCTCCCAAATAATATGCAATATATAATGTCCTTTCAAAAGTATTATAGCAGTATACTGTACTGATATAATTGTATTTCTAAAAGTAAAATGTTTAATGAAACTATTACCAATTCTATGTACATAAAATATGCATTTTTATAATTTCCTTTAAATTGTAAAATAGAGTTCTATTAAAGTTTATATTTCTTTCAGTGGTATGTGCTTGTTTATTAATTAAAGAGAATTATTTATTACTTTACATCAGTTTTTAATATTACCCTCTGGGAAAAAAGGTTTAGTAACAGCAAAAAAAAAAGTACAATCGCCACGGTTTTGTTTCTGTCAACAATATTTCATTGGTGGAAAAAATTCTTTGCACAAGATATAAAGACAATACAAAAACGTGATATAAGTAATGCATTTTTAAAATTTTTTTTAATACGTAATGACACGAAAATGTAACAACAAATGTAAGAAAGGTGATTATTAAGAATTTATTTCAATACAAAGAAATCAATGTGACTACCGAATACATTATTTCCCATGGTCCAGGAAAAGTATTACGAAAAAAAATTAATTAAATGTGTCTTATTAAAATAATCTTTTTTTTTTTTTTGTTTATGAGACATGGGTTAGAAATGTATCGAGATAAAATGATTCAAACTACAAATGCTTTATAAACTATCTTTAACAATGGCTTTAAAAAAATGTAGCATTGTAAAATCTTAACACTTAACAACATTTAAAGACGATTGGTGAAATAGAACTGTGTAGCGAGTCTGTGCGTACAGATTTAATATCAATAATATTCAGCTGTTAGACGATTTTTGGATAAGTGTTTTAGTATTTGAGATATCATGGCTACTTGGTGTTATGTTACGTGAGTCTCAGAATATTGTCAGCTACGACTGTTACTTGTTTCATTTGAATACATACAATTTAACAATGTATTCTTTTTTTTTTAAAAATAAAACTGTATTTTAATGTACTCTAAATTGTAACAGAAAATTTAACAAGACCTATAAAATAATATCTGGATGAACAGATATTTACATGTTGTCATTATTTCAATAGGCTTTTCCGAGATTTGACTCAAACATTTCACATAAAGTCTATAAATATCCCTTCTTTTTGTAAAAAGGTCACATTTATCATTTACTGTTTTATACTGAAAACATCAACTAATGGTCTACTTGGTGAATTGTATAATGATGCGCCTTTCTAAAAAGACATTAAATTTTTAGAAAAATTAATGTAAGTTTGATGAATTTACTTAAATTCGAAGTGTGCAAACAATACGACGTCATTAATACAGCTTTAGGTTTCTTTCACAATATCGTACATGCGCTGTTATTTGTTAGCAGATAATTACATTTTACTTTTAAATTATCATACATCTTTTTATTTGCATCCGTTTTTCTTTTAAAGTCTTTTTCAATTGTTTCCAATTTTGTTTTATGCAAATCATGCTCATTAATAATCGTTTTCAGATGTATTTCACCTTTGAACTCATTGATAACTTTAATTTTAGCCTCCCTTTCAGAATGAATCATTTCCCTAGAGTGAATGCTAGTTTCCATTGTGGAAATCTTGGACATATCATCACTGTCATCAGTCGCATACCTGTATAGAATATCTGCAAGTCTTTTCGACTCATCTTTCATACTCTGATCGAGTAATTTTACGCGTCTGACATTTTCTGTCATCTCCTCGGAATATGTTCGAACCGATTGATTTATTTTTGAAACGAGCTGGCAGAAAGTTCGATGCAGTTTATGATCGTGATGATTCTTTTCTAGTTTTTCATTCAAAAGCTCAATGTCTGCCAATAAACTCTTTAGGTTGATTCTACATTCCTTCTTTAGGTCCGGTTTAAAAATATTTTCGATTCTTTCTAAAATTAATTCAATGTTTATCAGCTCTTCGCTAACCAAACCAAATAATGTTATGTCTAAAAGCTGATTTCTGCCTTTTTCAGCTTGTTCGAAATGTGTATCACGGTATCGTTTCCCACCTGTGTCTAAACGTTCAACGCAGTTTATAAGCTCGTTCAGTTGGCTCTCTTTAATTAAATTATCGTCTGTGTAATTGTCAAACAAAACTGCCCTACCTTGACATTCTTTGATCAGGTCATGAAAATGTTCTTTTTGTCCATTAAGCCATTGCCTAAAACGCACTTCCCTCCCATCGTAGTTTTCAAAGTGGTCGCCGTGTGTAATAACTATTATACAGTAGGTTTTGATAAAATTTTCTCCAAAAATATGTTTTAGTCGTTTGACCACTTCGTTTTCTTCCTTGGTAAATCTCATGTTGTATCTAAAAACCAAAAGGAATGCGTGATATCCATCTGGGTTTAATATCACGGCGTTTTTCATCTGTTGCATGATTTTCTTGGAAGCTAAAACGGGATCATATATTTCAGCAGTATCGGCCATGCCGGGTGTGTCCATCACCTTGATGACGTAATTATTATGTTTGGTAACCGAAAACTGTACTTCCTCTGTAACAGATGACGTAGATGGATTAGACTTGAATTCTTTATTACGTAAGATTGAGTTCCCAGTTGCACTTTTTCCGTGGCCAGTCTTACCAACTAATAATAAATCAATATGTCGGATTGACTGAAAATAGAAATAGATTAAAAAAAATGAAGAATTTAATGTAACATTCTATATTTAAAGATGTAATTTAATCTTTTTAAACATACAATTTTAGACAGTATATTTTTTAAGGACCAGTTTATTTCGCCAGAAAATTATAAGTATAACATAAATATTTCATTGGAATTAGTCACATTTGACGAGCTAACGACAACTGAAAAAAAATTCTCGATGGCGCTTTCGAATCTTTAAAGAATGTCATCTGCTGATTCTATCGTGCGTTTCAATGATGCATCCCATTTAGATAAACCGTATCTGCCTACAAGCAAATGTATTTTTAACTTACTTGTTGAAGAGTTTGACGATTCTCATCAAGTAAAGAAATCTGGAGAGAGAGAGAGAGGGAGACAGACAGACAGATACAAATAGTACAATTATCGTACCAGATAATTAGATTTGTTCTGCCTACGATTATTGCAGTAAAATAAACCTCTAGTGAAAGTTTTAAATGGTTCCATACAAAGCTAAAATTACAGTTTTCATATAAGAACCTGAATCATGTGTATCAGTTAATGATAAAATAACTATTCTTACATTTTCCACCGCCTCGTCTGAATTTCTAGAGAAGTTTACATAAGACATCTTATTTCATAAATGATGTTCGATTTTTTCGAGACGATGTCATAGAAACTGAAAAATATGAGATTGATTAAGAAAAAATAGATCACATTATTAGATAATTCACTCGTGTAAATAGAGTGTAGTTACTTTATTACATATCTCACTCGTGTAAATAGAGTGTAATTACATTATTAGTTATCTAACTCGTGTAAATAAAGTATAATTACATTATTAGTTATCTCACTCGAGTAAATAGAGTGTAGTTACTTCATTACATATATCACTCATGTAAATAAAGTGTAATTATATTATTAGTTATCTCACTTGTGTAAATATAGTGTAATTACATTATTAGTTATCTCTTTCGTGTAAATAGAGTGTATTAGATATCTCACATATGTAAATAGAGTCTTAGTTGTTTTTTTACAATGTATTCTAGAAACTCTTTGTGGAAGTAAATCCATATTTCACCAAGATGCAGACAAATAGTGTCCCAAGGGGAAATATTACGGCCCCTTGCCTGTGTTCCAGTTCCCTCCACCTTTAAGGCGGATTTGACACAAACCAAGCGATAATAATTAAAAACATTTTCGAAAAGCGAATTTCATTGACTTTATTTACATGTTTTTTTTTATTCAATGGATATGTTTAACAAAAAAAAATCGAATTAATATATATGTCAGATTCTCACTGAGGTTCAAACGCTGGACTCTCTAGAACAGTCAAGCGCTCTACACGAATTGAAGAAAAGAATGTATCTTTTTATTTTGCAACGGAATATAAAAAATGTTGTGTGGTCTACATTTTTCTTTAATCCCCAAACTAAACTATGTACTGTGCGGCTTGAATAGAAAGATTTAGTTACTAACGCTTGATAATCATATATAAACACAATTTTCAAGAGCATATTTTTTTTGTTTCAAAATGTAAAACCATATTCATATATTTGTAAAACTACAAACGTATTGAATATAGACAATCTAAATGATCTATTTTTTTATGCTTTAATTTTGGTTGAGTTAAATAAGTCTGATTTCTACTTGTGTAAATAGCTATATTTAAAAATGATGTAATTACACGAACTTACATTGCAAAAAGTAAATTACATTTCACATGTTTAGAACAATTGTAAAAAAAAACGTGTTCATCAAATTTATTTGGATGCAAAATAAATATTTAGTCAATAATAAATTATCACAAAACTTTGTCTCAAATAGAACAAATTATTGAGAGATACAGTAAAACTGTATTTATTTGTTTTTTGTCAAATCAACCTTTTTTTAGTATTTAAAAAAAAAAATTCGCAATAATAAACTCGGTGGCTTTTACTTTTTAAACTTATTTAAAGTGACATTCGTTGATGTTGACAAACCGTTATGTTGTTATTATCTTTTTTTAATCTAGAATATATTTTTGTTTTTAATTATTATAGATAACTGAATGACTTGCCATTTTTTTTTATGGTTTACTGTATCCACAGCCCTAAAAAAAAAATGTTTTTGATTTCTTATCTGATAATTAAATTATTGTAAGGTTAAACAATGATTTATTTATCATGTGTGTCTTTTTTTAAGTGCTCGTGATGTTGTTGTTTTCGTTAATAACACAAGCATTAGAAAAACAATGTTCGGATGGCTGAGTGGTGTAGATCAGTGCTTCTCAAAGTGGTGGGCCGCGGCCCCCTAGGGGAGCCGTGGACTGTCCGCAGGGGGGGGGCATGGAATTTCGAAAAATGTGACACATAAAGTACAGTAATTAAATAAGACTAAAACGTGTATAATTATGATAAAATGTAGATAACGTGTTGAAATGTTGAGAAAAAAATTTATTAGTGTATTAATTTCATGCAGTACGTCTTAACAGCGTAGATTCAAGCTTCGTAATTCTATCGCATACGGAGCTGTGTTCATCCGAAAATACTTTCGTAAATCATCTGACAGAATCAATTAGTTTCTTTGAAAAGAATTTCCCAAATTTGAATAAAAATAAAGAGCACGACTGGATAATGACACCATTTAGCGCTAATTTACAATTCGATCACCTTTCTTGGAAAATGCAAGAGGAATCAATTGAATTGATATCCGATTCTACACTTGAATTGGAATTTACTGGAAGATATGTTTCAGAATTTTGGATAAAACGGCAAAATGAATATTCATCGTTAACTGAATTAGCTTTAAATATGTTGAATCAATTTGCAACTACAGTCCTTTGCAAATCGGCATTTTCAACTTTACTTTTAATTAATAACAAGCATAGGTCGTCCTATCAGCAGAATCTTTAGAAAACAGTCTTTTAGTCACAATTTCAAAGATAACGCCGGATCTAGATTTGCTGTGCAATAACATTCAAGCACATCCGTCTCATTAAATTAAATAAGCCGTTTGTTATATTTTAAAGCTTTTTTCTCATAGAACTTAACTCGTTGAAAATTATTCCTATAACTTTGTCGAAAACATATAGAAAAATAAATGAACCTAATGTGTTGTTTTGCAAATAGTTTTAATATGTGTTTAAAATAAAATATAGTTTATCTTATTTTATATGTTGTATCCTTTCACTCTTTCATTGTTAACTTTAGAAAAAAGCATGTATTGACTAGTAAAAGTTTGCATATAGCAGTTTAAAATTATAAATTTAAGCAATCTAAACTAAAAAAAAATATAGGGGGGTCGTGACATATTGATTTGCGTTCCAAGGGGGCAGTGACTTGAAAAAGTTTGAGAAGCACTGGTGTAGAGGGTTTGCCTGTCACCCTGAGTAGGGTGGCACAAAATCATTTGGTAAAAAAAAAAATTTCTCACATCTAACGGGGCACCCTCTTGTTGAGTTCCATTTGTCTTACTTAGTAACTGACAACAATTTCAGCTTCTTACTGCTATTGGAAGGGGATGCTCAAGAGTTACAACGTTTTGCTATATTAATTTAAAAAAAACGCATTTTGGTTGAATTTTTTTATTACATTTTCAAACCATGCCATTACTGTAATGTAACTGTTAAGTAACGAAAATGTCAACATAAAATGTAAATTGTAGAGTGTTGAAGAGTCAGAGTACATTGTCTAAACATTGTCTACACGAAACAGCACAGATGGCAGACTTCTTTGTAATTTGTGTAAGGATTACTTTTCTGTTGGCTTCAACAACTTGCAAAGTAAATTGCTTTTCTTCCTCATTTTTTGTCAGCAGTCTATTATATTCCTCAAAAAGTTTGAGTCCACGTTCTGCAGTATCGATGACCACACGCAATTCGTTAATGCGTTGCTTACCATTGTGGTATTCAATATTATCATTCCACTATTTTGGAGGAAGAACTAGAAACGAGTTGTCCATGTGTAACTTTGTAAGCAGGTTCTGTGAACGCCTTGTGGAAAAGTGACCCAAGCTGACGCCTTCATTTTTGAGCAATAATGGATTACCTCTAACATGTAGCTCACTAGGTTCTATTCCAAAACCTGTTATTATTTTCTGTTTCTCAATTGGTGACACTTAATCGGAAAACAATGCCAGGCTGACAGTCTCATCAGACAGATACTACATTTGATTCCACCAGTCAACAAAATCGAGTAAAATGCCGTAAAAGGTACAACTACGAGGCCTGTGAGAATCCTCTTCTACTTGGAATTTAGTTGCAAAATTTAAACAAAAGTAACACAAAAAAGAATGTCCCGGTATGTGAAGTTGGATTTTTGGGCCACCCTAACCCTGAGTGTCTTTTTTTTTGTTCCTCTGGAATTTGTTCAGGTCTTGGGGGAAAGTTCCCAAATCTACACATCTTTAACTGGATACTTGACTTTAGTTGGAGTAAATTAAAGAAAAATGTAAACTACACACTATTTTATATGCCATTGCAAAAGAAAAAGACAAATTTATTTTCTTAAGTTTCAGGGACGGGTGGTCGTGCAGTGTAGAGCGCTCGACTGTTGACCGGATAGTCCAACGTTTAAGCCTCAGTGAGAACCTTGAGATTTTGTTTCATATCTCTATTAATGAACCCTGAGGGGCGCTTGCTTCATCTGCCCCGATGGCCCTTACAGTCTCTAAGAAAGTTACTTGAAAACAAGGGACATTTATTTTTTCAATAATTTTTGTCTTAAACGGAATAGTATTGTTTTATTTATAAAATATTCCTGACACAGAAATACAGATGCATTGAACTCTTTATATATATATATATATATATATATATATATATATATATATATATATATATATATATATACTAGTTGCAAGTACCCGGCTTTGCCCGGGTTTAAAATAATGTTTTCTGTTTACCATTTGTTTTCTCCCTCCCCCTCTCTCCCTCCCTCCCCCTCCCTCTCCCTCTTTACCCCTCTCTCCCTTTCTCTTTCCCTCCCTCCCTTTCTCCCTCCCTCCCTCTCCTTCCCTCTCTAACTCTCCCATCTTCCTCTCTCTCCCTATCGCCCTCCCTTCTTCTCTCACCCCCGTCCCCCCGTCTCTCCACCTTCTTCCCTTCCTCCTCCCCCTCTCTCCTCCCTGCCCCCTCTCTCTCTTTATCTCTCACTCCCTCCCATTTCTCCCATCCTCTCTCCCTCCCTACCCCCTCCCTCCCTCCCTCCTTTCTACCTCGCTCCCTCTCCCGTCTCCCTCTCTCTCCCCCCTCTTCCTCTCTCTCTCTCCCCCCCCTCTCTCCCTCTCTCCCTCCCTCCCTTTCTCCCTCCCTCCCTCTCCCTCCCTCTCTCCCATCTCTCTCTCCCCATTCATCCCTCCCCCTCATTCCCTCTCTCCCTCCCTGCCCCTCACTTTCTCTCTCTCTCCCTCTCTCCCACCCTCTCTTTCCCTCCCTCCCCTCTATCTCCCTCCTACCCCTCTCCCTCCTTTCTTTTCTCTCTCCCTCTCCCCCCTGCTCCCTCTCCCATCTCCCTCTCACACCTCCCTCCCTCCCTCTCCCCCTCCCTCCCTCCTACCCTCCTTTCCTCTCTCCCCCCCTGCCCCCTCCTCTCTCTCTCTCTCTCTCTCTCGCTATATATATATATATATATATATATATATATACACTTATTATTATGGCTTCACACTTCTTCTAAAATCCTTCTTCATTCCTTTCTTTACCTTCCTCAAACTGTAAAACTGTACATATCAGGGAGCATGAAAAAACAACAACAATTCTTTGCATCACAAAGGCACAATACAGCACCAGCGCGCAAGTTCTATTCGATCATAAGGAAATGACGTCACAGAGGAATTTTATTTATGGCGCCGTCGAGATTACTTTAATATAGTAAAATACTAAAATAAAAAAAATTAATTACAATTAAACTACCCATCGAGATGAAACGAAACCTGTCCTATAACATTCCCCATGTAATTATGTGTATGTGTAACAAATTTCACGTTATTTGTTTTTCTGGATGTTGAGTTATAAGGGAACAGAATGACAGACAGACAGACAACAAATGCGTCTTATAAGTATATATATATATATATATATATATATATATATATATATAGATATATATATATATATATATATATAATTAAGGTTATTTTAGCTTAATATGCCATCGGGGGAGATGAAATGTACAATTCCTCTGTAATCTCGGCATATGCAGAAATAGTGTGGTTAGCACAACGCCAAATTTCATCAAATAAAGATCATGTACCCATTTGAAGGTGGGGGAACTTGCGGGATATTACGCCATATTTAACCTGGACAAATTCCATTGGTTCTCACTGCGGCTCGAACCCGGGACTCTCAGGTCTACATACAAGTGTTCGGCAATTCGTTATATATTGCAACAAAAATAACCACTTCACCTATTATCGTGTTTTTAATAAAATTTCATGACAGGCCCGTAGATTTTGCGGGGGGGGGGGCGGGGGCGGGCCTCCCCTGCGTTTTTGTCTGCCCCGCCCCCCTGCTTATTTGCTCTACTTAGTAAAATGTATTAGCTGGCCCCCCTGCTATTTCCTGGCCCCTGCTGTAGAATGTCTGGCCCCCCTCCTGTAGAATTTTCACGCTACGGGGCTGCTTCACGATAATGACGTAAGCTTGCCAGGGAACGATTGTGAAAGCCAAAAATGATATTTATATATAAATATATTTGTATTCGAAAAACATTGTCAAAGTTGAGAGTAATCATACTTCGATGATAGATTATATAATGCAATGAAACTAGGTCAAAACTTCATACTAGTTTAAAACAAAAAAAGAATAATTGTATCAATATAATCTGTGTAAAGGTCAGAGTCGATTAACTTTATGTTATGCTTGTTATCGTAAATAGAAAAAAAAATATTTGCAGAAGTATTTAGGACAATAGTTTTGTTTTTCTATATGATAGATAAAATGAAATATTACATAATTAAACGTACGTGTAGACGTATTTTGTCAAAGTAAAATAATTTTACACCAATGTTCCCCCCCCCACCCCCAATAATCAGGACTTATATAGCGGAAGGGGTTACCACGCATTATACAGCAGTATATACCACATGCATCTTACATTTTTTTTGTCAAGTCCCATGGAAGAATGGCATGTTGATCTCTTAGCAGTGGCTTAGCGAGGGGGGGGGCGGGGGGTACATATGTCTCCGGCGCCGAGGTTCAGGGGCGCCAAATTGTATATTTTACATATAATATTATATGGTTTTCGAATGGGGAGGCGCTAAATAGGTATTAAAAATGTTAAATGCCCCGGGCGCAAGTTGCCTTGCCCCCCCTCGCTACGCCACTGTCTCTTAGATCCCCAAAATCAACTGATGGGATGTTTTTTTTAAAGAACCCTTCCCCTACACCCCACCTAGCCCGTTAATACATAGGTAAAGCAGGCACCACCGGAGAGATAGGTAGGTTACAGGAAGCGTAACTCAGATCATTCGGTTCGGACTGCAGCATGCATATTGGGCTACACCATGCAGATCGGGCTACACCATGCAGATCGGGCTACACCATGCAGATCGGGCTACACCATGCAGATCGGGCTACACCATGCAGATCGGGCTACACCATGCAGATCGGGCTACACCATGTAGATCGGGCTACACCATGTAGATCGGGCTACACCATGTAGATCGGGCTACACCGTGCAGATCGAGCTGCACCATAACGATCGGGATACACTGTGTAGATCGGGCTACACCATGCAGATAGGGCTACACCATGTAGATCCAGCTCAATACTAAAGCACCAGCCCCCACCCCGCACATGCATTTTATTTTGTGTTTTAAATGACATTTTTTAACATGTTACATACAAATAGATATTTTCTTTCCTAAACCTAGCTCTTATATTATTATCTCCAGTGGCTTACTTAGAGGCGGTATTGTTATGAAGTGACAGGTTGATAGCCTACTTTATACGATAATATTACACTATGTTTATTAAAACAATTTCATGCTGATAGTGATTAAAATGTTATTGATAAACTGTGACATATTAAAATGATATTAATGAAGAACAGAGCAGTTAACTGCTTACAATAAGTTGTAGCAAATTCTAATGACCCAGTTGAAATAAAGAAATGTGTGCATTTAAAATTGGAGAGCTACCCATCCACTGTAAGTTGTTTTTTCACACATTCTTTCAGCAAGGTTTAATTAAAATAGTGATTACAAAAAAAAAACTGTCCAAAGTCGACAGATAGGAAATAACTTTTAAATATAATTTACAATATCAAAATTGTTACGCCAGTGCGCAGATATTAAAAATAATGTTAGTTCTAATACTAACAACTATAATATTGTAAATTAGGGCTTATATTGTATTATGTAATTGACTTATTGAGGAATATTCTTAAAAAACACGAAATTGAAAAGTTTTAAATTATTAGATTACATTTTGTATAGTGTAAATTGTATATAGAATATAAATATAAATACAAACATACTCATTGGGATATTTCAGCCTCTATATGGAACAATCAAAGGAAAAAGGTTTGTTTGTTATTGTTTTTTTTTCATACTACCACGTAAATTACCGTATTTCCCCTTGTATAAGCACCCCCCCCCCCCCGGACTGTGAAGTTTTGAAAAAAATTTACAAAGAAAAAAATTCAAGATTCATAATAATCACTCACACACTCATCATCATTGTCTGGTCCATCACATTCCACCTCTCCTAACCGCTTTTTCCAGCGTTAACTCATGAACCTTATTTTATGCATTTTTCTCGTTTACAATGTACCTGCTTTGTATATGCCCCCCCCCCTACTTTTTGGGCTTGGACAATTTTGGAAAAAAAGGGGTGGCTTATACATGGGGAAATACGGTATCTCTATATTCTGAAGTAGATTTTTATGAGTTCTATTTTTCAAGTATAAAATAAGTTGTATGGCATTATAACTGTTTAATGTATGATAGACTCGTCTCTTTTATAAAATAATTCAAATTCTTGTCTATATTTGTTCTTTCCTTAGCTAAACCTTTTAATCGTGGGCAAAACAGGGAACGGGCTTAGCGCAACAGCAAACACCATTTCGGGTCTGCACCTTTTTGACAGTTCACTAAATGTTTCATCTACCACTACGGAAATCTCCAGTCATCAGATTCGAATACAAGATTATAATATCACAGTTATCGATACGCCAGGTGCCGCGGCAACAACTGAAATGAATTATCTTTCCAAGGCGAACACCAAGTACGCAGAACAGTTAGAGAGATGTGTTCAATTCAATGAGATACACGCATTTATTCTGGTGATGAAGTTCGGTATCAGGTTTACCGAAGAGGAGATCTATTGTGTATCATTACTTAAACACATATTTGGTAGAGATTTTATTAAACGTTACTGCGTGCTAGTAATGACGTACGGAGATCAGTTTGTTGAAAAGCATAAAAGAATCACCTTTGAAGAATGGTGTTCAATTCAAGAAGGGTTTTTTAGTGAGCTTTACAATGAATGCAACCACAGAGTAGTCCTGATTGATAACATCCGCTTGAATAAACGTCATGAACAAGTGGGTGCACTGTTAGCTAATGTTGAAAAATTAGAAACGCTCAATGACCCGTACACAAATCAACAACTTGAAGCCGCTAAAATGTCCAACAGAGAAATTGTGCTTGATATCAATGAAGAATTATGTCAAATTACAAATGATCTGCAGCTTCTACGTGAAAGAACGGATGGCGACAAAACGTCAGAGTACAGTTGTTTAATTAACAGATTGGAAAATGTTTTGCATACCATTTCACATGGAAACATTGGAAATGACGTTATATCCAGAGCTTTGGAATTGATGGACAACCTGATAAATGCCTCCTCTGGTTCATCACATTCTTAAGAAATGCAGCAAAACAATAAGGAGATGTCTCAAACATTAAGTTCCATACGATTCAGTGGTTGGTTGTGCACAGTTTATAAAATCATCCAAAGTATGAGAATTAAAAATTAAAGCAAATATTGTGTTACTTATAAAATATAGACAAAGCTTTATAATAAAGACATTCGAATATTGATTATGGTTAATGAAAAGGCCAACAATGTGAATGTGTTTAGTTTATTTATGTTTGCTTTTTGCATACTGAGATAGATTTGTATCTTATGTTAATTAGAGATGAAGGCTTAGAAGAACATTACATCATTTTTAATTATTTGTCTATGTTAACTTAAAATAATAAATATGTATGAGTGTTCATTGTTTATATTAATACACGAATGCCAATGTATGTTTGTGCATATATATATATATATATATATATATATATATATATATATAAAACTATATTTTGTAATCGCTATTGCTTTATATTAATGATAAAGATAATGAGTATTAATTGAAATGGTTGTCTGTTAATTGCTCTTTTCTTTATTTCAACAAATCTTCAACATGGTGCGGCCCTTAGTAGAATTATCCATATATAAAAAATAGGACTCGGGTACACAATTTTAATGGGTGTAGCCAACCCCTGGTACATACAGCCAGAAATAATCTAAACTCGTCAAAAACGTTTTTTTTTTACATTTAGTAAATACCTGATGAGAAAAAAGAATGTGTAAAAACACAGATGGAAATTATTTTATAAGATTGCCGAAAAATAAAATGTCACCCAAGGATAGCAGCCTAGTTTGACCAAAGGGAGCAACTTAGTTTGACCTAGAGTCCCACCCTAGTTTAAAAAAGGGGAACAGCCTAGTTTGACCAAAGGAAGCAGCCTAGAATGACCAAAGGGAGTAACTTAGTTTGACCAAGAAGAGCAACCTAGTTTTAACGAGGGGAACAGCCTAGTTTAATTTTCGAGAACAGCCTAGTTTGATCAAGGGGAACATCCTAGTTTTACCAAGGGGAACAGCCTAGTTTAAACAAGGGGAACAGCCTAGTTTAACCAAGGGGAACAGCCTAGTTTTACCAAGGGGAAAAGCCTAGTTTTACTAAGGGGAACAGCCTAGTTTAACAAGTGGAACAGCCTACTTTAACCAAGGGAAGCAGCCTAGTTGAAAAAAATAGGTTTCAGGGATGGGAGGGTAAAAAATAAGTTTATTATGGGTGGGGGGGGGGGATAATGCAAATTAGTTTCGTATCCCCCAACCCCATAAGCTACGTGATCGTGAAGACCCTGTACCGATATATATGTAAGTGAAAAATTACTATAGTAGTTTCTACTTTTCTATTGGCTGATTACCGGCTAATAAAGTTTCATTAATATAACACTGATATTATCATATTCATTACACCATATTTCGCCTATACACCATATTTCACCTACACATTGAGCTATATATATATATATATATATATATATATATATATATAGTGCATTATATTAATGAGTGGATGTACCGTGTTGTACCCTCTACTCCGCCCCCCAATACTCACCTGTCTTGTGTTTGGTGTCAATCGCTGATGTAAAGCACTCGAGTCGTCAGTTCAATCAGAGCCAATGACATTTTTTCTAGCACAGTTCCTTCTACGTTGTCTCCCGCGGCACCTCCTTGCATGACCTTTGCACTATCGGTCATAGCGGGGGGGATGATTGATGAATGAAGGGGAAAAACAGACAAAAAATATCAGTATTGATTTATTGGATATGAGAAATGAAAAAAAAAATCATACTTGCATTGACCTCACCGATTCACTGATACAAATGCTGGTGTCGGCAGTCATAATCTCCGACACTTTAACCCTGAAATAGTTAGATAAAATATCTCAAGAGAGATAGATTATTAATTGATAGAATAAATTCCTACGCTGTGCAAATGTTAGTGTTATTTTGTGTGGAAAAAATGTCAACACACTTGTTGTATGTATGCTACAGGGGTGTGTTGGGGTGAGATACATACAACATTCGAGTAAAATGTGCTGTTAAATAAAGGTAAGACGACAACTGATATCATTCAAATAAGTTTATGAACTTTTCCATTTTAAATGCATTTCTTTTAAAAAAGAAATATTGCTATTTATAATTGTGTTACAAAATAAAATGACAAACATATTAATTTTATACTTTGAGAAGAAAGTACACACTTAGTTGTGTTAAACGTATTAGCTCTTTCGTAATCTTTCTTTTGTAAGATAAAAACAGATAGGCCTAATACTTAACATTGTAACAATTAAAATGACTTGTTATCATCTTTGTGTAGACTTTTTATAATCAGTAAGAATTGGAAATATATTCACGAGTGTATATTAAAACTTTTTTTAATGGCTGCTCATCTCAATCGATACACTTACATGTATTTTTTGTCATATTTTTTTACTAGTAAAATGTATTGCCTGCTCCCCCCCCCGCTATTGCCTGGCCCCCTGCAGTAAAATGCCTGGCCCCCTGATATAGAATTTTCCCGCTAATGCACAGATGAGCTGTAATATAAAACATAAATCTACTTGGAATAACCATATGTGTATTTTGTTGGTTTTATATATATATATAGATTTTCAACAAGTGTAATGTGTAATATCGCCACACAACCCAGATGGATGTTGAACAAATACAATAATGTGCAGTTAACCTAAAAAGTTGAACTCTCATAATCCAGGTATACAGCTCTAAATGTACGTTAGATTTACTGTAATTGGAAAGCCCGAGCATTATATATACAACCAAAAAATAGTAGATATTTTGTAGCTGCATTTTATCTGTCATGGTTTAAGCTGACTAAGGGGGTAAAAATCATCTCTTCATTGTATTACAGCATATCTTTCGTAAGATCAAGGAGTTTTGGAGATGCAGGTATTTCATGTTTGTTCCTATCAGTTTCTGTCTCAACAATTGAACTATTTATCTTTGTTCATGTTTAATGAAAATTTAAGGACATATATGTTTTATTTATGTATAGCATGAACGAAATGTTCGATTCTATGAATGTATCAGTTTTTTTTTGTTGTTTTTATTTTCTAGACAACAAGAGATATCGATCTTTTGCTGATTGGCAAAACTGGTCACGGTAAAAGTGCAACGGGTAATACAATATTGGGCCATCGCTTTTTTGAGTCATCTACTAGCACGACATCTGTGACGAGCGACATCCAGCTTGAAGTTGGCAGATACAAAGACGTAATCTTTAAAGTAGTTGACGCACCAGGCGTAGCGGATACGTCATTCATAGCAGACGACGACCGGAAGACAGCCTTTATCATGAATGCCATGAAGAACGCCGTATTTGCGAACCCCCGGGGCTATCACGCTTTTATTCTGGTTTTCAGATACAACACGAAGTACACAAAAGAGGAGCATGATTCGATCGAGCAATTAAAAAAGATTTTTGGGCAGGACATTGTAAGGAAATATTGCATACTCATTTTAACTTTCGGCGATGACTATAAAAGACAAGCGACAAAGCCTTTTAAAACATGGATAAAAGAGCAAAAAGGCCCTTTCGCCAATCTGTTAATGGAATGCGAATACAGGTTTGTGCTGTTCGATAATGAGACTGGTGATAAACAACAGATCGAAGAGCTAATCGAGAAAGTAGACTCTCTTAAAAACGAAAGACGGCGTTATACCGACAAACATTTTAAGCTAGCTGAAAAAAATAGAAAGTTAATCATGAGTCAGAACAAAGATATAATTCCAGATGATGAGCTGCGTGAAATTAGTTTAATATTGCAGGATGCAAAGTCGAAGTTGCCTTTCGGTGAAGACGATCAGTTGTCAGAGAGTATTGCTGAGCGTATTAAATGTCTAGAATTAAAGTACTCCTCTTCCGATGAGACTGACACGGAACAATTGGCCACATTTTTATCCAATCTCAAAAAATCTGTATTATTGTTTTCAAATGGGTTGAAAAGCGTTTTCCATCAGATGAATGAAAATAATGAAAAAATTGATGGAAACTTAAAACGTCTGTCACAAATGATGAACACGTTTGGAAGCAATAAAAATTTGCATCAAAAGCGTCTGGACGAAATAGAGGAAAAAAGACATAAAATTAGTGATGAACGGAAAGAATTGAGAGAGAAGCATAATAAAAGTTATGAAAGAAGAAAACGTGACCTGGAAGTAAAACTTGAAAAGAAAATAGACCAACTTGAAACCATAACGGGCAACAGCACATCCGATGAAGAAACAGAGGAAACCATTATACAAGAAGATGATTACGTAAAACAACTGAAAAAAGAAATTGCCGCCATCGATGAAGAAAAAACAAATTTAGAAATTAAATGTCGAAATAAGTTTATGGGAAAAGATGACAAATATAAAAAGCAACAAGAATTGCTTGAGCTCGAGTATAATGAAAAACAGCAATTGATAAAAAAGGAAAGAAAAGCCATCACTTGTGAATTTGATGATAAAGCCGACTTGAGAACATTGATAAAAGAACAGAAAGAACTAAAGTTAACGAAGAGAAAACTATTTACAGATTTTTCGGACGAACTGAAACATCATTTTCTGAACTATTGTAGAATACGTGATGCGAACAGCACCAAAATACTCAAGAAGTCTTTTTGTACCATTCTATAAACATAATTTAACTATCATATACACTGATTCCATAGCGTATTCTTATCAACGCATTCATGTTAAACAAATCGCAAAACCGGACTTTACACATAAGATAAATTGAACTGATGGTGTAAAACCCGTTTTGTATCAACACTTCACATCACAGACTATTTATTAATTATGTACTTATTCAATGCAACTAAACTTTGGTACTTAACTTTATAATGAATTCTCAATTGCCAGTAGAAAAATTCTGCACAAAATGATTAAGTCAGAATTATATATTTTCTAAGGCTGACTGGCATTTGTTATTCCTTCGAACATGTAGTGTTTCATACATTAATTTTATAGTGATTAAACTATTTAACCTTTGAGAAATTACTTTTTTATTTTTAATTCATTTTTTATTTTCTTTGTTTTAAGTACATGATTTCCAATATATATATATATATATATATATATATATGATATAATTATATGTGTGTTGCATTATTGAAATTGAAAGATAATTTTAATATGTTCTTTAAAAAATGTTATTAATTGAGCATGTGATTTTTAAAAAATACAGACTTTCGTTATGCTCATTTGTGCACTAAGATTTTAACGACACACACACTTACAAACACATACCAACACACACACACACATGTGCACACACAGCCACACACACACACACACACATACACACACACAACTCACAAACACATACGCATACAAACACACAATATATACACACACAGACACAAACACACACCCAAACAAACACACACACACAAACACACACAACTCGCACATATAACCATATACACACAAACAACAACATACAAACTAATAAACACACACACACACACATACAAACGAAAAGTGTATTTCTCTATGTAATGTAATAGGAATCATCACGATCAACTGTATGTACATACGGAACGGAAGTGAGGGGGAACTTAGCGAGGTTTGGATATTTCTTTTCTGTTTATCGATTACACTTTTCTGTTATCGATTACGCTTTTCTGTTATCGATTACGCTTTTCTTGTGATTTATGTTGTGTCGATAGATTTAAACGATTTTCCTATAAGTATTTTACTAGTGTGAATACTCCTTTTATTTTTGTTATTATTTTTTTTTCATTATATTTATCATGGTTTACGGAGAATTAAAAATACAAAGAAATATTGGCAATACTTGTTTGTTTATTTTTATTTGACATCATATGTGATACTTAAAAAATTAGGACTTATGGTTGTTGAGATCTAGGGTGATGACGGACAGACGGACAGACAAAACGGGGACAATAGAGCATTTTTTTTCGAAAATGCTCTAAAAAAAAAGAACATGATAAACAATTTGTGAATTTTGATGTTTTAAAATCAATTGAAGTGCTACAGAAATTAAAATAACATTTTTTTGGATTTAGACGACCAACTATTTCATAGTACACCTGATAAACTCGGGTATCAAATATTAGTTTATTCTGTTGACTAGTGTTATCCAAAAGGTAAAGAAATCAAGAAAATCATTTTTTTAACATAGTAAAAGGCGAAAGTGGTTCCGTGGGAGGAGGGGGGAGGGGGAAAGGAATCCTAATTATCTTTTCTTTCTTCCTTTTGAATATTATTAATTCTTCACCGAGTTAAACAAAAATCGCACAGGCAACCCGTCCCCCCCCCCCGCCATCCACTGCTCTTTACTCATGCTATATATATATATATATCCTATACAAACATAAGTCATTTCAACAAGGAATCAAAATTGGTTGTCAATTTATTAATTTGGAAATATGATAATTTTGATTGTCATCAGGAGAAAGTTTATACAATTAATGAAAGCTTTCCTATTTTATTTGTTTTTTGCAATTAACACCATCTTTTAAATGAAACAGCTAAAAAGAAGCATGTTCTTCAAGCAGTAAATGGTATTTAATGGGAACTGACATTAAAAAGACAAATGATATGAAATATTACAATTTTTTTCTTCTGATATTTCATAATGGCTGTTCCTTACATAATTCAAGTAATGCCGATTCATCACAAATTTCGTTTTCAATACTGTAAATCTTCTTATTTTTTACTCCAGTAGGCACACACGCTTTCAATGATATGGTGCCAGCTGACATGATGTACAGGCGTTCTTTTCAGCTGTGCCATGAACATCCCTGGCTCTATTACTTAATTTTCTACTGTTCTTGTCTATGTTTGTGTCTGCTTTTGGTACAATGTAGACCCCGTTATTTAAAAATGAATTATCAGGCTATTTTGTTTAATTCATAGGAACTAAATGAGTGGGTTTTTTTCCCTTAGCGTCAACAAAAGCTGATTTTATCCATAATCAAGTCTTATAATTTTCTTGCATTCAACATAGTTTTTCAAAGATTCAATGGGAATTGAAATATGTATTGCTCCGTTTTGTAAAATTTGTACTTACAATATTCACACCTGAGACAAAAATATTTCACAACACGTTCATACAGACCACAAGTATTTTACACAAAATGGGAGATTGTGTCATACATTATTAAAAAAAAGCTTTTAGATTTTTGCCCTCTAAAAGACCTAATGTTGTATACTTCATTATGTTTCGGCTTTAAAGCCTGTGAATAAATATGGCCTGACGTCTGCTACTACTCTTCACATTTTTTATCATGGTTATTTTATTCCACTATCTCTCTCCCTCTCTCTCTCTCTCTCTCTCTCTCTCTCTCTCTCTCTCTCTCTCTATCTATCTATCTATCTATATATCTATCTCTATCTCTCTCTCTCATTATCTCTCTCTCTTTCTCTTTCACTCTCTCTCTTTCTCTCTCTCTCTCTCTATCTCTCTCTCTCTCTCTCTCACTCTCTTTATCTCTCTCTCTGAACACTCTCGGTGATACCTGCAGTCTGATAATTAGTCTCTTAGAGCCCGTGAGACTAAACTCGCTAGGTCCCTCAACATCTGGGATCTCCGATAAAGATCAATGGACTGGGCACTGAAAACCACATGATCCACTGTTTCCTCCACTTCTCTGCAGTGTCGACATTGTGCTTCGATCTCCCAAAGCAAGAACCTAGACGACAATGCCGAGTGCAAAACTGAGCAAGTGTGCCTGATAAATCCTCATGAGCCCTCATCGCGGTTCAGTTTTGGACGGCCGCTCCATCTGACTGCGGACATTTCTGCCCGTCATCCAACTGTCCCAACTCGAGAACCACCGATTTAGCTCCTAAGTCATTAATCTTGGAACACGCTGCCTCAAATGATCTCTTGTCCGCACCCAACGGCTGCGCTAGCACCTCTTATCGACTTTGCAAGGAAAATGGCCCGGTCATTCCCGGCCACGTCCATATGCTGAAGAGTCACTAATGCACAATGCAGGGACATAAGATCTTGCGTGGCCTCCACCATGGCTTCCAACCGCTCGGCTCATTCCCCCACCCCTGTTATAGCTTGAAGAACAGAGAGCGCATCAGTCGGGATAGCAATGCTTGAAGTGCCCCCCCCCTCCCCACCAATGTGTGCCACTATGGTTGCCATCTTTGCCTCGTACGCACAGAGTGAACCACATGGCCCTACGAGATCTTCGACAAATCGGGTTTGTGTGAAACTGATGTGGACCCCCAAAATAGGCGCTTGTTTTGTCATCATTAGTGGTCACAGAAGCCTCAGAGTAGACCAATATAGCGTCAATATAATAATCACTGCCTGCTCCCTACGATGCACTAGAGGAGGCACGTTTGCCGTGATTTCCGCCGTTGTTGGTGGCGCCGTTAGAAAAAATGCCTGTAATCAGCCGGTGAGCTCTGTTGTGTACGACACCATTTGACTCCCCTATCTCACTCCATAAGCTTTCTTTTTAGCCTTTTTATCACTCTCTTTTTAAGACTGTACTAAAAATGTGCATTTATACCATTTGTTTATTTTAATCATCAACATTCTTTTAGTGATTTCTCCCCTAAATCTTTTTTTTAATCCAAAAACATTATTTATTTCTTCAAAGAAAATTGTTTTTTTTAGATTTTCAAATGAGCTATTAAAAAAAAATAAAAATGAAAGTAATCTGTTTAGGTCATAGAATTACATTTTGCCTGACATAATAATTGTAACAGAGTAACATGAGTACATAAATCAGGAGTTTTTTTTTTTAATAAGGCATAATCTATTCTTTGTTTCTTATTTATAAATTATTATGCATGGACTCCCTGACAGATGTTTTTCGAACCCCTAAACCAAAGTACGGTATGACCTGCAATTAAGTTTGTCTAGAAATGTAAAGTGGTTAGAAGGCCATAATTTGGTCCAGGTTTGCTGCCAACTTTTTTTGCTTAATTAATTACCTATAAAAGTATCTTATAATTAATTAAAAAACATATTCGAAAATCGTCTAAATACTTTACTTCAAAATCAATTGACCCAATTGACAAAGTTCTTTTAACAAATATGAGTCTTATTCGGGCATTGTTATGAAATACAATTATTAAAACTTCATGCTTCGATGGGGATGAAAGACATTATCATGAAATATATTACTATTTGTCTATTTAGCATTGTTGCGAGGTTGTTTAAAAAAAAAAAAAAACTTGCAGTAGATGTTCCAACAACATTGAACAACATTAATAAACGAAGTCGACTCCAGTTGAAAGTAACAATAAGAATATTTAATTCTTATATATAACTGCATGAACATGAACTGACATAAAATGGTGAACTCATGAGGAGTACAGTAGCTGCTGTATAGATAATACTACAACATGCAACCGCATACTACGATGCTCAAAGCTATACTGATTTCATAACTGCCAAAATAATACACACGCTCCCCACTGTCGGTTGTAGTATACGCCATTTTGTTAGAAATGGCGCATACAACTCAGAATAAACTTCAACGCGATGGAGGAATGGCGTCATGGAGGCTTTGGTGGTTGGAGCCTTACAAATTGCGTCATCAAATTTCGACTATACTATTTCTACACAAGCATGTCAGATATTAACATCTTATTCTTGCTGGGACTTAACAAAAAATAAAAAGAGGAGGAAAGTGGTTTTTAGATTTAGGGCTTAGGTTTTATATTTTTTTTTTATTGTAATGGAAAATGTCTGCAGCTTACTATGTGACAAAAACAGATTTAAAAACATTATATGTACACATATGACATATTTATAAAATAAACAACACAAATGCTGTTGGCTTTGAATTTGTTAAATTACAAATATAATAAATAAATGAAACGTAGAAAAAAGATTTCATTAATGGTAATTATTATTTAAACAGTAATATCGACTAAAATGTATTAATTCTTATGCTTATATGACAGTTTTAAATTTGTGTTAATTGAAAAAAGAATGCTAACATTTCAAGTTTAAGAGGAAAAAATATGGAAGAAAATCGATAATCAAACAATCATAACTGAAGACTGTTTATTGCATTGAGATCTTTAAAATCATGTGCTCAAACATACAATTTATCTTTTTTTCTTTATTGCCAAAAAAAATGAATAAATGAGATATCAAAGCACTATCAGTTGATCATACGTCATTTTATTTTTAGCAGATACATTTTTCTTTAAAGACTTGATTACCTTCGACTTTATCTTTTTCAAAACAGATTTGTCATACTTCGTTTTAATCTGTTTTATTTCATTTTGTAAATTACAGGTTTTTTGTCTTTCTGTTTCTAGTAACGTTTTTAAAACTTTCGTTTCTATTTCAGATTCATTTTTGGCTTTGTCTGTTTTTATTTTTTCAATCGCGACCATTAATTTTTGTTCCGCTTCACGTTTCATCGCTTCGTTTAATTTGCTCACTATTTTTAATTGGTTTTTAATAGACTCTTGTATTGACTTGACATTATTTATCACTTCATCACACACTGTTGTATCAATGTCCTCATTTGTAAGTTTTTCATAAATGCTGTTTGTTGTCTCTAATAGTTTCTCTAAATTTTCATAGTTTTTTCCATCTTCAATGTTCTTTTGGCAAATTTCAAACTCTTTTACAATTGTATTAATGTCAGTAAAAATATGTGATAATATGGACTCATAAAGCAATGCATTTCTAGTAGTTTGGGCTAACTCAAATTCATCATTAGTGTAACGGCAGTTTTCCAACACTAGGTTTTCCACTAGGTCTAATAGCTCAACCCTCTGTTTTTCTCTGATGTCTTCGTCGTCCGTTACATTATCAAACAGAACTGCGCGGTAATTGCATTCTTTCACAACATCCGCCAAGGGCTTTTCCTGTTCACGGAGCCAATCTTTAAAACTTCCATCACATTGCCTGGAAAAATTATCTCCAAACGTCATAACAATTATACAGTACTTATTTACAAAATGTTTACCAAATATCTCTTTTAAAAAAAGTACAACTTTGTAGTCCTCAATTTTGAGCCTGTCTCCGAATTTCAGCACAAGAATAAAAGCATGGTATCCTTGAGGATTGGCGGCTATAGCATTGGACATTGCATCTATTATAAACTTATTTGCATCATCTTCACTCTGTTGAATGTCAGGCTCGCTGTCATCATAATCATCGCAATTGCCAGTATCTCCCACACCCGGACTGTCAAAAACGTTGACGATTCTTTCACATATTTCAGTACTTCCAGAACTTATTTCTTTAGTTACCGAATTGGCTGCAGGTTTGCTGATAAAGGTTTTGTTTTTCAAGATTGAGTTTCCAAGTGCACTTTTACCATTTCCTGTTTTTCCAATGAGGAGAATGTCGATTTCTTGTTTCGGCTTCTTTAAAAACGTTCTAATGAAATAGAAAGTATGTAAAATATCGTGAATAAGATAATCTAATTGAATAATAGCGATTTGGGTTCTGCGTTAAATCGAAAGTAAAAAAAAATTAATACAACACTATTCCAGTTTTAAAATGCAATCATGAATAAATCGGATCCGCCCCAAAAAATAACCTAGCCTACCGATCAAGCCTAAGGGAATATAAAGGTTTTACAAAGGTTTTGCAGGGTACAGCTAGTATCTATCAGTGTAGATTCCATTCAAACATTGTGCAATAATATATTAAACAATAATAAAAGGTTGTGTGACAGACCTTCAAGTCATAAATGATATCAACATTAACTGATCTGTTTTTCAAAGAGTAGTACAATAAATGTCACATTTATAATAATGTAAATAATTCCAAATTTACTATCAAAGGATTTGCTCATATTTTTCTTTTTAAAGTAAGTGCCGTGAAGATAGGAGGACGATTGGTCATGCGGTGTACATAACTCGACTGTCGACCGCAGGGGTCCCGGGTTTGAATCTCAGTGAGAACCTTATGTTGTTTTCAGGTGCTGGTGAAAATCCTCAAGTCCACCCATTTTTAAATGTGTAGGGTACCCGACTTTCAGTTGGTTGAGTAAAGGCGGCTGGGCTTTGTGCTAACCACACAATCTCTTTGTATGCGAGTTTATTGAACCAGAAGTGTTATACACTTCATCTGCGCCGATGAGCCAAAAGGGGCTTAAGGAAACTTAACCGTGAATATACGCACAATATGTGTACCTGTTTGCAGATTCCGTTTGGATTTTTTCCATCGTCTTTATCTTTGGGAAAATCCGTTGTACAACTATCCCTAGTGGTGTCCTATGAAAGAACAAAAAAGAAAGAGATAAAACGACATAGTATTTAAAATACATTGAGACATGTTCAGCTTTTTTTCTTTTTGTTGCACATAGTTACCTAGGAGTTATATGCTAGCAAGAATATCTTGTATATTTGTGTATGGCTTTTTACATTTACAATTATAATAATCAACCAGTTCAGTAAATTGGAATCAAAAATGATAGGCTACTTGATTCATCTAAAATAAAGTTTGTAATCGAAGTATCTTGACGGACTGTTCTCAATGAGGAGACAAGATTCGCACCGAGAGCCAACGTTAGCCCCAGGGCAGGACATCATTGCAGGCCCCTTAATAAACAATGAGTGGTGAAAAAATTGACATGGTCGGGGCTGCCGGGCCCCCCTTTATGCCCCCTTACAGATGCGGGCCCCCTGGCAATGACACCCCCTGCCCCCCCCTCTCGGCGGCCCTGCTCGTACCTGTGAATCACCAGTCAACAACTTGTTCAAAGAAGAGACTGGAATGTTTTCTGACATTAATGTACTAGGTGGGTTGCTTTGAAAAGAAAGTAAATGACTATCAGACTGTCTCCTCCATTTCACTTCATTATCAATGTCCGTCTTCGAATCTGATGCGCAAAACCCACGTTGCCTGTCCTTTTTGTCTTCTGGTATACGTGAGATTGACCTCCTTTTAATGGCTGTCAATCCATCCCTTTGAATCTTTCTGTCATTCGGAGTTGACGATTTGGTTTCTGGCTTTTTTTCGGCATTACTGTGAGTAACTTGTGTAATCTGTGGTACTTTAGATATGGGCATTTCTAAGAGAATAAATGTTAAGCATTTTGTATTCGGGAAAATAAAATATGCAAGATTTTGTAGTTCAAATTTCATAAGAATTATTCTTTTTTTTGTCAATAATAATTAAATAAAATATACACATTTCTCACTTTATTTGCTCTATAATTTATAGAGATTTGATGACAGTGTGTGAATTCCCTTGTAAGGATGAAATGTTTATCTCTTAGATCATAATGGGACGATTTAATAATGCCCTCCTTTCATCCCCACCATTGCGTGGAGTCACCATGGGAGATATAGCCCAAACCTAAACCATCACCTTAAAAATCATTTGGTCCTCACCGGAGATCGAACCCGGGAACTTCACATCGACCATCCGTCCAGTGGTATAGTGAGGGATGGGCAAGGGGGCATCTTGCCGCGGGCGCTACTGACAAAGGGGCGCCAAATGGTAAATTTTACATATAATATTAGGCTATACGTTTTCGAATATGGGGGGGGCGCTAATAAGGTATTACGCCCCGGGAGCGAGTTAAGCTCGCTACGCCACTGCATCCGTCTTCACTCGGTGACAGTAGAGCGCTCGACAGCAAATCGTAAGGTCTCGGATTTCATCCCCTGTGAATGCTGGGATTATATTATCGGGTCCGACCAATGTAGACTAAATGATGTTATAACACTGTCATTTCTATTTGTGATATTTGAGAGCCTTGTGTTTCCGTTTCAGTCAAATATAGTCATTCAGTTTTCCACAATTTCTCTTTGTTAATAAGCTGCCAAAACAGAACGAATATATATTATCGTTCAAAGTGCTGTATTTCGACATTTCGCGTTTCTTAAAAAAACATACAAAGCTATTAATACTTTTTTTTAAAATGTATGGTTAAAATGAGCAGGGGAGAACTAAAGGAATTAGACTGCGCGCCTATATAGTCGTATTATAAATATGCATAACGCGGCTATATAAAAGAATGGAAAGGGCTAGTAACGCATGCATTAAGGACAGATGATCAGAACAGGCGATCATAATGAAATATGGCTCTTCTGTGGATTCCTGCGCCGATTTCCTTTGCGAAGTCGTACAATGCCCAAAGCGTTTCCTGTGTGTGTGTGTGCGGACAAGAGCTCACAAGATCAGAATCTTTGAGCGAATTCGGTGGTTCACGAGTTGGGACAATGGGCTGTTGGGCAGAAATGTCCACAGTCAGATGGAGCGGCCGAATAAAACTGACTTGTTCTGGGGGGCTCAAAAGATTTGAGCAGACACTAATTGTCCAGTTACCATCTCCTACCAAGCGCGTCCCCAGCTGGCGGATAAGGGAAAGACCCTTAGATATAAGGGTCAGCCGTGAATACTGAATAAGCGGCCGCGGACCAACTGGTTTGCTGTCATGGAGGGTGAGGTGAGGTATCCCGTGGTAAGGATACCTTTATAAAAAATGCCTCAAAAACCCTAAGAAATGATAGCAAAAAAGCGAACATAGAGCGCTCAAACTCTAAACCCGGTCAGATGAGGCCGTTAGCTAGGGATAGCAGACATCTAGGAGAGAAAACTCCGAAATTAAATCAACTGCTGCCTTGCAGATGGTCTTGGATGACCAAAGGCTATGGAAGCAAATCCAGAAAAACAGCAGGCTGAAGGCGGAGGCAGTGGGCCTTAATGGCGCAAAACATACAGCCACAAATCTCGACGAATATGGCTCGAGAACAAAGAAGAAGAAGTCCAGTTTCGCACTGGACAAGGTCCTATAGGTGCGTACGTTGAGAGATTGAGGCCCAATGTCTATTACCTTTGCTGATATTGTCGTGGAACGTGAGCTATTGGAGTGCCCTGGGCTGGTAGTGCACAGTGTGGACCAGACGGGATTCTTGCTTGTCATGGGCCTGTAAGTTTGACTTTACGGGCTCAAAGAGTCTGAGTTTCAGCCTGCAGTTTCACTGAGAGAAGTCAGAGAGAGAGAGAGAGAGAGAGAGAGAGAGAGAGAGAGAAACATTGAGGGAGGGAGGTAGAGAGAGAAATATGTCTCCTGATGTGTCCAGTCCCCCCCCCCCTCAAAGAGTCTGAGTTTCAGCCTGCAGTTTCACTGAGAGAAGTCAGAGAGAGAGAGAGAGAGAGAGAGAGAGAGAGAGAGAGAGAGAGAGAGAGAGAGAGAGAGAGAGAAACATTGAGGGAGGGAGGTAGAGAGAGAAATATGTCTCCTGATGTGTCCAGCCCCCCCCCCTCAACGACCACATCGGTTAAGGGTACGGGGATACTTATATAAAATACGCAAGCAAATGTAAGACTAAAAGACAATACCCAAGTGTCTTTTGTGGAAACTAAAAAGTATAAAAAAAGCATAACAATGAAAAGGCAAATGAATTATTACTGATATGTACGAAAAAGAAAGGAATTTCAATAGATTATAGTTAAACATTCTACTGATATGTACGAAAAAGAAAGGAATTTCAATAGATTATAGTTAAACTTTTTACTGATATGTACGAAAAAGAAAGGAATTTCAATAGATTATAGTTAAACTTTTTACTGATATGTACAAAAAAAATTTCATTAGATTATAGTTAAACTTTTTACTGATATGTACACAAAAAATTTCATTAGATTATAGTTAAACTTTCTACTGATATGTACGAAAAAGAAAGGAATTTCAATAGATTATAGTTAAATTTTTTACTGATATGTACAAAAAAAATGTCATTAGATTATAGTTAAACTTTTTACTGATATGTACAACAAGGAGAGGAATTTCATTAGTTTATAGTTAAACTATTCCTATCAATAGTAATAATTATTAAATAGAAAAAAAAAGAGTGAACAATTGAAGCTAATTCTTGAATAAAGATCCGGCTTGCTACTTGAGTGCCACTCAGCAACCCATTAATAGTTTTTAGAAATACGTATTGTTTAGTACATGAAAGTTGATTCTTTTAATTACCGACGAGCTTTGTGTATAGTACATATTTTGTGAAAATGACTTTTAATTGGCAGGAAAAAAAAACTTGCGATACAAATTGAATGCCTTTTGCCCTGCAAATGAAAAACGCAATCTTTATTCAATGCGGATAATATAAAAATCTGGTTAAGTATATTACGATTTTTTTTTATTTAAATGATTGAATATTTCCCGATACAAGCTAATTAAGTTCTATTTATAGCTCAGTGGATGACACTAGGAGGGGGGAGAGGTAGCCTTAATTATTCCTTCATTGTTTTGATTCTTATAAGATATCCAGTTTTATTGATCTCTGTGAATACACACGGCAAACTGAACTCTTCAATTATATATTTTAATAACTCTACGTCACACCTCCCCCCCACACCCACCTACTCATCATTTTTTGACAAGTCTTTATACATCGATATTCCGGTCACTCACCTTCCTTGCCTTGATACGAAAGATCAGAATTGTTTCATTTGCCTCCTACACTTCGAAAACCCACATATTGACCTCCACTTAAAAGTTTTGGCGAAGAAAACTGCCCAGATCATAAGGTGACATGGCCTTTATATCACAGAGACAATGCTGTGATTCAGAAAAAAAGCCAGAACAGACAAACGCAGAGAAGACACACACACACACACGGTGATTGAGACGAGTGTCAGAGATCGGGAAAATGCAAACTGAGAAAGGATAGACAGAACAGTGTCAATGTTGTTGATTTTTAAACAAAAGATCATTCTTTTCAAGCGGATAAGCTAATTAATTATAACACACACAAAAACACACACACACATCTAAAAATGGTGTCGAAAGTACGAAGTAATTATTGGCTACGTAAAACGAACAGGGTTTTAAATGTGTGTGAGTATAGAGTTTAGATTTTTTAGAGGCTACACGACATGGGGGGGGCCAGACACCATGGGCGGCCTTAGGCAGATTTGACCAATTGCTCTAAATTAGTGTCCGCACCTGGGAGGGGGGGCCCCTGTAATTAACATTTATCATACCACTATCAGTCATGGCTCTTGTCAAAGGCTTTTAAAGAATAGAAGAGGGGCCTTGCATGCATCCGTTAAATTGAGCCCCGAAATCCGTAAGGCTAGCCCTACCAGACACACACACACACACACACACACACACATATATATATATATATATATATATATATATATATATATATAAGGAGAACGATTGTGTGTTATCTAATTTGTTCGAGAGTAAAAGTTTAATTTATTAATAATTATATTTTATTCAGTGTGTATCTATTCTTTTTTGATTTCACTAAACACATACGAGGTTATGACTAGGATTAACGTTACATTGAGACTTTTGCTTAGATTAAGAAATCATTTTAAGTATTAATAAAAATAACAACAAAAATAAAACCATTTCAGTTCAGTTAAATTTATTTAGATAAAATTATAACGGCAAACCTTTTGGAAATCAAGAAATGAACATAGATAAAAACTTTCACAATCTGAAACAACCAACGTAAAATATAATTACTAACAACATACACACAAGGTTTAAAAACCAATGCTGCTCAACGAAAAATGTGTATATATATATATATATATATATATATATATATATATATATATATATGTAGGGATGAGCTAGCTGAAGTAAAAGTTTCGCCTTGGAACCCATATATCATTTAACGGCCCTGATTTTTTTACCGCGAAAGAACTAAGAAAATCTATATTTAGCTCAAATTCGGACCTATAGTTATTTACTGAGTATACTCAAAATTTGGTGTTATTTTTTTTTTGGTTTGCTTTTTACATTTTAATAAAAGCTTTTTTTTTTTTAAAAAAAAAAAGTTGTTTTTAATATTTTTTTAAATATTTATTCATTAAAAAACCTACAATATATAACAAAGAAATTTTTTTTTATTCTTTTTAGTCACCTCGTATTTGTTAGATTCACTCTGTTTTTCCTCAGAACATATTGGATTCGGTTCTTGATATTTCTTTTTCACTTCCAATGAATTAGTTCTATTCGCTAAATGTTTAGGACTGCATTGTTTATTGATATCAGACAGTTTCTCCTCGCATTGTTTTAAATCGATTTTAGATTTTATCTGAAGTTTCAATCCTTGCAATAGGTTTACAGGATGCATTGTTCCATCACGTATTTCACCAACTTCTTCTGTGATTTCACCTTCGAATTCTTGCAGTTCGTTGAGAAGCTTTTTCAATTCATCGATTAAAACAGACAGGTTATCTTTATGTTTCATTTCTACCTGTGACAATTCCGACCGTTTGTTTGTTAAAAAATCGATTGTCATTTGTCTCATCTTTGGTAAAGCGATCTCATTTTTCAATGGCTTTAGCCATTTATCAGCTTCCTTAAAATCATCTAATGAATATTTTTTAGTTGACCTTGTTAACGTTAGGAGCTCATTTACCTGCCTAGTCAAGATTTCCTTCTCTACTGCAACATTATTAAAAATTAGACATTTATAATTACATTTCTCGAGCAGACCCTTTATTGGACCTTTTTGTTCCTTACACCAACTTTCAAACGTTAAAATGTCCTCAATGTACTTTGCATCCTTTTCGAACATATCTCCATGAGTAAAGACGCATATTATATTGTTCTTTATCACGTCTTTACCGAAAATTGCCGTAATGAATTTCAGTGTGTCTTTTTCTTGTTTTGTAAACCTCTGTCCGTATCTCAGTACAAGTATGAAAGCTGTAAATGTATTTCCACATAGAGTAAAGGATTTTTCAATATAGGTTTGTAAAGTTAGTAAAACTTCCTCGCTGCTGTTGTCTGTGTCAATGCCTGGAACATCAACAACGTTTACAGTGAGGTCGTTGACTTGCGCGGTATGTATGACAACTGATGCATTTTTCACAGCTTTACTACTTGAAGAGGGGATACATCCTTCACGACCGATGATGGAGTTGGCAGTAGAGCTTACTCCATTTCCTGAAGTCCCAATCAGCAATAAGTTAATATTTTTTTCATCCACCATTATTAGTTTCTAAATCCTGCAAAGAAAAACAGCACAATGATGTAATTATGTCAAAATAAAATTAATAAGTTGCAGTAATATAGATTTAGTCTAATTTTAAAATTTGTAATTGTTAAAGCATATTTCGCTCATTTTTATCTTTTTTGTGTGTGTGTGATGTCCCCGTAAGGATGAGATGAAATCTCTTAGATCCTATTAAACACTAATGGGACGCTTTTTATGGTGCCCTTCTTTCATCCCCAACATAGCCGATAGTGCAATGGTCATGGAGACACCACGGGAGATATATCGGGAACTTGAGCAAAGACCTGAAAATTTCCTCGACGATCGAGCGCTTTACCAAACGTTGCCAACTCCCCTCTTTTTTGTAGATTTATTTATTTTCTCAGTCATTTAGTTCTGTAAAATTCTATTTATTTTTTGTTATTTTACAGTCTTTGAATCTAGTTAGTTGGTGTGTTTTGTTTTTTTTTTAATCAAAAAGATCAAGTTTGACTTTTTAAATAACAAAGATATCAACATTAAGGTCTCAATCGCCATGCTGAGCCGGCGGCGTAATTGCTTATATTTATGTTATTTAAAAATAGGAAAGCTTTTTTTACAAAGAGTGTATATAATAATAACATTAAATTAATGATCTTACCTTTTAACTTAAAAAAAAAAAGTCTTAAAAATCAAAATCTTTTTTCAATGTAGATTTTAATATACCACATTATGAATGGAATGTAAAATTTGTACAAATCTTTGTCATCCATTAGTTTTTTTTTTTTTTATTTTTTTTTATTTTTATTGTTATCAGCGATTGGTTTATCTCAGATAAATTCAGGTCATTGATCGAATTAGATTATCTTGCTTACGGAATGAAATAGACCCGACCAACTGATAGGAAATGTTTATCGTTTCTAATGTTTTTATTTTTTTTTATGTCTGTGCAAATATGGGTTTTTACAATTACACATTCTTAATTACATAAAAGTAAGCATTTTGAGAGTAGGTCTATAGGTCAAATAAATAAAACGGGATATGTCTTACCTCCAATGTACTCTACCTATTGAAAACATATTTGTACTAGCTGTACCCTTCAAAACCTTTGCATAGAGTTATATCCCCCTTAGGCTTGATCGGCAGGCGAGGTTATTTTTTTGGTTTCGGGCAGATCCGATTTTTTTTTCATGATTGTATTTTAAACTGGAATACTGTTGTATTAATTCTTTACTTTCGATTTAACGCACACTGGCAATGAGTATTATTATATATATATATATATATATATATATATATATGATTGAAGAAACATCAAGGCTCTTAATGAAGACCCACAGTCGATCTACATTATGATTTTAACAATATGTTACCTTTTCACTATTTGTGTTACTTAGTACACTTAACGTGTTATATAATAGTATAGTAATGTAGATCCCATGATATTATTCCGCCGGAAAAAAAAAATTAAAAAGAAAACAAAACATTTTCATGTTTATTTTAATGCTTTGCATATTTTAAGTATGCTAAGAAATATGAAATGGCAACCATGTTTCACGTGTAATAAATGTAATATTATTAGTTTCACATGTAATAAATGTCATATCATTAGCTTCACATGTAATAAATGTCATATTATTCGTTTCACATGTCATAAATGTAATAGTATTAGCTTCACATGTAATAAATGTCATATCATTAGTTTCACATGTAATAAATGTCATATCATTAGTTTCACATGTAATAAATGTCATATCATTAGTTTCATATGTGATAAATGTCATATCATTAGTTTCACATTTAATAAATGTCATATTATTAGTTTCACATGTAATAAATGTCATATTATTAGTTTCACATGTAATAAATGTCATATCATTAGTTTCACATGTAATAAATGTCATATCATTAGTTTCACATGTAATAAATGTCATATCATTAGCACAAAAACTCACTCAAAGAAGGCACCTTTCACATTTAAATGTTAGCGCAATATCTAATCAATAATTTGCTCATAATCATCAACAATTTCGCAGGTGACTATCTAGACCAGTGCTTCTCAAACTTTTTGAAGTCACGGCTCCCCTTGGAACGCCAATCAATATGTCGGAGCCCCCCTATTTTTTTTCTTTTTGGTTTAGATTGCTTAAATTTATAATTTTTCGAAATTCCACGCCCCCCCCCCTCCGGACAGTCCACGGCCCCCTTTGAGAAGCGCTGATCTAAATCAGTTTAATCCTGCGGTTCTCAATCATCTTCGCGAATGTACCCCATAAGGTACATAGGTATGTCAGCCGGTACCCCCTCAAAACTTGAACTCTTCAAACTCTTGGTTATTTTGAACGAGTACTCCTGCATCATTTTTTTCCGTACCTCTTAGGGTAAGCGTGCCACCGGTTGAGAGCAGCGGGTTTAATCACACTTTGACGCTGATACATTTGACGCTGATACATTTGACGCTGATGCATTTGACGCTGATGCATTTGACGCTGATGCATTTGACGCTGATGCATTTGACGCTGATACATTGGACGCTGATACATTTGACGCTGATACATTTGACGGTGATACATTTGACACTCAGCATGCTCGTCCTGGCTCAATACTTAACTGGTTAAAAAAAAAGTATATATATGATTTTTTTATTTAAAGATATCTTTTTAATGATATAGTTGAACCAGTATTTGAATGTTTATAGAGCCTATTCCCTGCTGGAATACCAAATGATTAGTAGACGATAATGGAAAGATACTCCCAAGAGAGGCTCAGCTCCCAACCAGAGAGAGAGAGAGAGAGATCAAAATGCTAAATGGTCCCTGATATTTGCTTGGGCTGCTCCACTCTCACGACGAGCTTAGTATTAGTAGAACTTTGACCTATCCAAACGGTGCAGTGCCTTGTGACCTAATTAAGTCAATCATTGGAAGTCTACAGTCATCTACAATGATCGATCTAAAAATCTAAAAAATATAGTCTCATACAATTAATATACTACCTATAATTAAGTATTTACCACAGGATACAGGTCCATGTACGCGCATATGAAACGAAACACATGATCTTAATTATTCTTGAATTTCACAATAAGAATTATTTTTTTCGTGAAAGATATTATTACTAAAATGTTTTTTTTAATTGTAAAACATGATTTGAAACATAGAAAATTAGATCGTCTTTATACGACATCAACAAAGTAGCAGAATAAAACATATTTCGTGAATAGTAAAAATAATCTAAACATAGGCACATTGCATCTCGTAGACTTAGTAATGCAAGTCACTCTGTTTTGATGCTGACCTTGATGAGCCTCCCGTCCGCTTGCTCACGCTCATAAACCCCAAGCTGACAAGATTTAGTTCACATAAACACTCCCGCCATCTGCTTTACGTCTTAACCTTCTTTCAAATTCAAGAGATCGTTGTGAGCCTCGGGTCAAAACGTTTGCCCACCCTTAGGTTTAGCATTAGCCCACCAACACTATTGTGGGTACGCGGGCTGCATTTCAGGTCACGGCCGTGATGAGGTATCTGGAGCATGGTATGGACTGAAAAGTGTCAGATGTCAGTTGATATAGTCTGGAGTATTCTTATTCATAACTAGCTGTACCTTGCAAAACCTTTGCATTGAGTTATATGCCCTTAGGTTTGATCAGTAGGTTAGGTTATTTTTGGTTTCGGGCAGATCTGATTTTTTATGATATTATCACAATTTAAATATGCACTATGTTGTAGAAATACAAAAAAGAAACAAACAAATATTGAAATAGAATTATTTCACATTTCGGCCTTTGCGTTTCATGCTTGTAAATCACGCAAACTATTAAAAACTATAGATTTTTCAATTTTTGTTATCGAATTGAGACGTCATTTTGAATTCTTGATTTCTATTTTTGATATAACGCAGACACGAGATCGCTATTATTTATATATATATTCCTATTTAAGTTTTGCTGAAACAATGCACACATTAAGATCAACATCGAAAAATGAACAACTTCAGCGGTAATTTTGAACTCTTTATTTATCAAATACTCCTTTTTTTACTCCAAAATTTAACAATCAGATTTAAATAACAATCTAAACAATAATGTTAACTCATAGAATGTTTTATGTTCACGTTTTAGAACACTTTATTATATTTTACAGTATTTATTTATGGACATCAAATTTTTAAAAATTATTTCACCTTAATAATAAATTGTTGGCTTCATACCAGTTAGAAAAAAATTAGGATAGGAAAAATATTCCTCACACATTACACATGAAGTCCATAATTTATCTCTCATTTTTTGAAAATGTTCTACAGATAATTAAATGTACTTGCAGTTTTCAAAAGCAGAGGAAATGAGAGATTTGGAGAATAACTGATATAGAGCAGATCAGAAATTATATGCCTAAATGTGGTTTTTGAAGATGGTAATTATTTTTTTTATGGAAAATTGCTTATTTTTTTCCAAAAGCTGATAATGCACGTTAATTAATTTATTTTCACTGCATAAACATTAATGTTGTTCTGAACGATCTATAAAATTTTACATTTGCATGTCTGTTTTAAAATATTCTGACTTTTTTCTTTTAAAATATTATAAGTATAATGAAACTTTAGAATTTCTTTGTTCAAATCTGTGTCGATGTGTTCCATCAGTTTGTGAAGTTGTACGTCGGCCGTTGTAATTATTTTCAACGCTGTTTCAGGTTCAAACTCTTTCACCAATTTCTCTTTCAATATTTGTATATCAGCTTCTTCTTTTTTAAATTTTTCAACCTTACGCTCTTTGGCCTGTGGGTTGAAATTCAATTCAAAAAATTCGACATCACTCAATTCAGTTTTCTCAGTGAAACTATCCAGATAACTCTTTGAACGAGTCTCATTACATCTGCCTTTATGCTGTTCAAAATGGCTTTTCATGAGAGTAGCATTCATTTTTACTTGCTTTTCACTAATTTTTTCGGATGACTTTTTCTTCAAACTTTCAAGTTCATCTTTAGCTTTTGCGTAAGAGTAAAGAATGTCAGCAAGCCGTTTCGATTCTACATGGAGTTTTTTTTCATTCTCCGCAATCGTTTTTAATACGCTTTCAATTTTTCCCCAATGAGATCTAATACAATTTTTCACTTCGGAAAGAAAATTTATAAGGTCTGATTCAATAGATGTTGCAGGTGAAGCATTGGGAAATCGTTTAGCTATGGTCTCAATACCAACTAACAAAATATTCAACATGGAGCCCCGTTCGTCCAAATCATTTGTTTTAACGGCTGATTCCATTCCTTGCAGTACGAAGAACATCTCCTCTAAGTCATTATTAATTATTTTAGTTTTTGTCTCACTCAAATAACGAGCCCGGCTCCTGTGGGCAAGTTTGAAGTATTTATCTGTGTATCTTTTACCGCCGGTCTTTAGACTGTTTACATATTTGATAAGTTTGGACATTTGTTTCCGTTGTATTCTTTCATCCTGTGTCATGTTATCAAACAGAATGACCCGATCATCGCACTCATTGATCAAATCTTTAAATTCACCTGTCTGCTCATGTCTCCATGTCTTAAAACTTTTACCTTTTGATTTGATCTCATTAAAGAAATGATCCCCACCGGTGATAATCAAAATGCAATAACTTTTCAAAAAACTTTCGCCGAAAATGTGTTTTAACATCCTGACGGAATCCAATTCTTCTTTCGTAAACCTCCCGCCAAATTTGTACACGAGCAAGAAAGCGTGGTAACCGTCAGGGTTTAATATGATCGCGTCCTCCATTTGCGATATTATGATTTTAGATGCCTTGACGGGGTCTGTGATATCAGCAGTGTCTGCCACACCGGGTGTGTCCATGACTTTTAAAATGTAGTCTTTGTACCGGCAGACGTCAAAGGTGACGGTCTTTGTCACAGACTGTAGACTAGCCGAAGAGACTAAAACACTGCGTCCTAGAATTGTGTTTCCGGTGGCACTTTTGCCATGACCAGTTTTCCCAACGAGAATTAAATCTATGTGTTTAATCTTCATTTTCTGGGAGGAAAAAAAAAGCAACAATTTGTCAATTTATAAATACATCATAATCTATAAATAATCAAAAATGTAATTTAAAAAAGTATATTTTTCGTCAATCAATCTTAAGGAAATTCTTATAAGATCTTATAAAGTATAGAAAAAAAGAATTACATTCTTAATGGTCACACTTAAAAATTTATATTTATCCAAAATCAGAAATATACAATCCATAATTGTTATTTCATTTGTAAATATCTGATTAATTCAAAAATTTCCAACTTTCTGAACATACAAATGAAATGAAAGGCAAAAATTATTCTTTTTAAATAAATCATAATATTTTAATTTGATTATTACGTTGAATGGCCAAATGAAAACTTAAAATACAGCATTCAAAAGTAACATCAAGACATTTTTCAATGGTTAAGAAATAATAATAATCCGATAATATAACAATTATAAAACTAATGAAACACTAGTTAAACGGTGAATTAAGGGCCACAACTGTTTGAAGGAAAGCTATTGGAGTCAGCCGATAAAAGGTTTGGCATGATTTCACTGTAATAATCTATTTATTTTCAACATAATGTGTATTCTAGTGAAATAAGCAAAATGTTTAAAACGTACTCAACATAAGTTTGCAGCCTGACCATACTGTTGTGGAAACGAATGATTTAAAGGGACACTCCCATTGGAGCCACTGCAGGCATGGGCGTCGCTAGGAATTTTTCCAGGGGGGGGGCAAAAATTTTCCAGGGGCGGGGGCAAATAACAACTTTATGACATTTTTTTAATGTAAGGGGGGGGGGGAACAAATGCCCCCCCTCTTATATGACATTTTTTCAAAATGTAGGGGGTGGGGGTAAGGTAGCGTTGATTTTGAAATGTATTTATAAACATGTTTAGCTGCAAAGAAGATGGGCTCTTATTGATTACGGGAAGGAAACAGAAGTGGCCACCAGATGTCAGGGCCGTAGCGAGGGGTGGGCAAGGAGGGGAATATTTCTACTAAATCTTTATATATATATATATATATATACTTCCAATTGAATAAATAATAAGGTTACAACAAATTTAGCTGAATGATATTGGGTTCGAAACGTTGCTTACATCCGTTTTTACTTCACTTGTTGCTGTATCGCTGTCTGTCATAGATTGAGCCATGCTGGAAGCAGCCATCTAAATTTAAATAGCAATGGTAAATTAAATTTTTTTTGTATAAATTAAGTTTAAAATGTGGTATTTTTGTTTTGTTTTTAAAGCTCTTGTAAGTATGAGATGTTTACTCTTATGTCGTATACATCACTTAATGGAACATTTCCCTTAACCCATCCATAGCTTATAGTGCAAAGGTCGTTGTTAGTGTCTTACCTCCCCCCCTCCCATAGCTGATATTGCACAGATTATTTTTATTGTCTTTACTCCCCCCCCCTCCCAATAGCTGATAGTACGAAGATCATTGTTAGTGTCTTACCTTCCCCCCCCCCATAGCTGATAGTGCAAAGCAGAGCAAGTAATGGGTCACTGAGCTTGACCCATGACCCATATGACCCATGAAGTTCTTGACCCAGACCCATCATGACCCATGGCCCATTGACCCATTGAAGCAAGCTGCTAACATGGGACATATTAAAATTGTTTTGAAATATTTTTTTTTTAAAGTCATTATTCCTCTAATCACATCACACCTAATCATATATATGAATTTGATTTGGTTTGAGTCAATAGTAATGTTTTTTTAGAAACCCAGATAAGGTACCCCCTTTAAATTAAATAATAATTCAATAAAATTATAACTAAATTGACAATATCACTGCAAGTGTTTTACATATAATTTCCTATACAAATGTATAGAGACAAGGGCCACGTTATGTTTTCGACGCAAATAAAAAAAATAATCGCGCGACGACGGGTTTTTTTATATTTTTTTAGGGTCGGGCGGAGACTAAGGATGGGTCATGGGTCAGGGAACATTGACCCATGACCCATCCAATTTTGCGACCCATTTGACCCATTGACCCATGACCCATTACTTGCTCTGGTGCAAAGGTCATTTTTAGTGTGTTAGTGTCTTGCCCCCCCCCCCCAAAAAAAAATTAGCCGATAGTGCACAGGTTATTATTAGTGTCTTACCTCCCCTTCCCCCCCCCCCCAATAGCCGATAGTGCAAAGGTCATTATTAGTGTCTTACCTCCCCTTCCCCCCATAGCCGATAGTGCAAAGGTCATTGTTAGTGTCTTAGTCCTTTTATTTCTCCCCATAGGCGATAGTGCGATGGCCAAAGCGACAACATTGATATAGACATAGATAAGTGACAGGACATGCAAGAGATTTAAAACCAGCGTGTAGTTATCGCCACATTAGGTAACTACGGTTCACTACCGAAGCTCCATACCACCCACAGGCAACATGTGTTGTCTTAAACTCACATAAGCTTCTCGGTATGATTCATAGCTCTTAGGTTAACATGTGCTGTTAATATAACTATCAATACTTCCCTCTTATGTCTATAAACACACAGATTAACGTACAAAACTTTGTAAATAACAAGATCGTGTGGCAAAATAATCTGTAAAAATGTACGCATGGATCATCGCACAATGAATAATTCAAATTAAAGTATAACTTTAAAAATATAATCAACTTAACTAGCAAACCAATGAGAAACCAGAAAACTAGTTTTAAATAGTAATATAAATGAAATCTAGTCTTGAACTTGTGAATACCTGAATGAAAATAAAATATGTAAATTATTTTTTTTTTTAATTACATAACATGATTGTATTTAGATAACCCTAAAAATATCACCAAATCTTGACATTTTGTATCAGTATGCAATGCAATTCACGAAACTGTTTTACCAGAGAGCACAAATAACCCACGAATAAATTCTTGATATTATTTCATATACTAAATGTGTTGTTGTTGTTTTTTCACTTAAAATAAATATGTATCACCTTACAAATTATAAATACAGCTAAAAGTAAGTAATAATTGCTTCACTGATCTAATACATCATAATTTCATTATAATAACAGAAATAATGATATACTGACCTTAGCTTTGTATACAAATGGCCAAACAGCTAACAATATTAAACGCACTAAGCTAGTGATATGTATTGTGTGGAAAACTCTCACTGAAAATACTTTAACTAGACATTACATACTGGCTCATAACAAACCTTTCTGTGTGACATCTGTCGCATGAATTCAATACTTGATGAACGTATCCAATGAAAGAAGTTGTTTTCCACTTGAAGCTTAGTGCCTATCGATTCATAAAGCTTTCTAGCTGAGCAATATGTAGGCTAGTGAGTATGATGGTACATGGTACAGCATCAGGAAGAACTGTTCTTACAACGTTGTCTATCTGGGCCATATTTAGTAAGTATAGTGGTACTTTGCAACATTATTAAGCAGAACTGAGCTATATTTAGTAGTTTGGACTGTACTTTGCAATATTATTAAGCAGAACTGAGCTATATTTAGTAGTTTGGACTGTACTTTGCAATATTATTAAGCAGAACTGAGCTATATAATTAGTACTTTGGACTGTACTGTTCACATTATTAAGCAGAACTGAGCTATATTTAGTAGTTTGGACTGTACTTTGCGCATTATCAGACATTAACTGTTCTTACAACTGTGTTTTATCTGGACCATATTTAGTAGGTTAGACTGTACTTTGCACATTATCAGACATAACCTTTCTTACAACTTTATTTAGCTAAATCATATTTAGTAAGTAAGACTGTACTTAGCACAAATCAAGTAGAACTGTTCTTACAACTTTGCTTAGCTTAATTCTATTTAGTAGGTAGGACAGCACTTTGCTTAATATAATTTAGAAATGCTCTTAAAATCATTTTCGGAGAGTATCCGAATGGGCCCTGGGTAAAGAATTATGAGTGTTAGACCCTAGGCCAAGTTATATTTCAACGCCCCTAAAAAAAGAGAACACAGTAAATACGCTGCTTGTAAATACTGAGCCCTTTGAAACATCTCTAAATATGTTGACACCTCTAACTCCACTCACCTAATTGTTAAGTTTTCTTTTAAGCAGGGGGGGGGGTAGGGGGGCTGAAAAGTGTCTCTACGTGGGGGTCCCTTCACAATGGAGTATTATTAGTTTACCAATCTGTAACAGTGACCCTGTTTTATAACTTCATATATAAACTTTTTTAAAAATAAAGTTTTTATGTGTGTGTGTGTGTGTGTTTAATTCGTAGTTAGTGTTTCCCTAGAAAGTGCATATAGGTAAGCTTCACCTTTGCCCTCTAAAAATCAATATCACTTCCGGGTTAATTATGAAGTGTACAAAAATATCCATAAATGCCTGTAGACGTGGTACTCGTTAAACACAATACTTATGAAACATTTCTCAATATGTTGCACCAAATTTCTTTTAAACCATTGGTTTTGGCGTAACGACGTTATGAATATAGTAAACCATGGGTTCCCTTATGTTTACAATATGAGAATCATTGTAAGTAATTGTTCGGTTTTCGCGGCCCATAAAAAAAGGTTTTTAATCATATTTGTTTGTACTGATTTCTTTTTCTTTCTTTTACACTCTACTTTCTAACCTCTGACCTGCACGTTCTACTCCTATGTAACCTCTGACCTACAGTTCTACTCTTATTAACTTTTCCCGATAGATTTTCGTTTTTCTATTACTCCAACTCACATTTTTTCATGTTTGTTTTTCAATAGGCTCTTTTTTGGTTTCCTTCTGTCTTTTCTCATTAGGTGTTGTCTTATAGGATCATAAAGTAAACAACTCATTCTTTCAATTTAGAATTCATCTCTTTCTGTAACCGCGGCGTATAAAGGGAATGTGTGGTTATCACAGATTCCAGCCGCTTTACTTCCCTAACAGATCATTTAAAGATGGGTTGACTTTAGCGACTTAACCTTAAATTTCACCGGACCAATGGTGGATTTTTTAGGTAATATCTAAAGTTCATGATATATCTCCCGTGGTGCCTCCATGATCATTGTACTATCGGCTATGGAGGGGATGAAAGAAGGGCGCAGCGAAAACAGTCCCCAAAAATATTAATAGGATATGAGAGATTTCATATCATCATTACAAGGACTTCACAGGCAAACCACTCGGCCATTCAAGAGAGCTAACCATGTCCAACTGATTGGTTGTATCACTTGTTTAAAGTTACTGCCCTTAAACGCAAAGTTTGTTTCTTTTATACAGAAATGTTTTGTAAAGAGTTGTTTATTTTTTGTTTGTTAGTATTTTGCAGTGTACTTTATTTTTGTGTTTATGATAGTGAGTACTTAGCCCTAATTTTTATTTTAAAGTAAGTATTAAAAGTAACTAAAGAAAGTAACTACGAAATACAGTTTTAATTGTATGGATGTCTTGAGAATCACGGATGGTAAAGCAAGTTTTTTGTAGAGTGTTTGTTTTGTCAATATGACTATAAATAATTTAGTTAAACAGAAAATAATATGTTAAAAAAGGGTGGTTTTGTAAGATAATATAACATATAACATTCGTTTTTATAGCATAGGCTGCTAAATGATTTCACGACTTTTCGACCGGACATATTAAAATAAATAATAATTAAAATATTTTTATCAACGTCGAATAGTCCGGGGTCGAACTGTCCCGGGGTTGAAATGACGAGGTCGAACTTTCTGGCCACCAAGGCATCCGACACAAAAAAGATGGATACAATAGGAGACGCACTTGGTACGTACCTTGGGCTCTTAATTTTAAAGAGCCACCCAAAAAACTCCGGCTTTACTATTTGGCCTTTGGCGCCCAATATTTATTCTTCTGCGTCCACGGGAGACAAGTGACCTTTGACCCGCCCTATGATGACAATGCATATTTTTATTAGATGTTCATTTCGATCGTTATTGTAGCCTACATAATGTCAAGTCCGAGTTAGACAGAGGTGTGTAGAAGAAATTTCGACATGATTTGGCTAGGGATGGTGAGGTGTGTGGGGGGGGGAGGTCACAATACACACGTGACCTTGATAGTATGTATAATAGACAGTCAAAGTTTGAACTACGATAATTGCCTGCGAATAGATTTAATGCCGCTCATTGAAATATTTCATGGTTGTGGTATTGAACATCAACCATAAGGTCATTTCAAATTGAAGTTCAAGGCCAATGCTTGAAGAAATACACAAAAACATTCCACTTTTTTTTTTATTTTAAAACTCAACTAGACAAAACGAAACAAAACTAGATAAAGATACAAAATGATAATAATTAGAGAATTCAGTTTAAACTCATGTTAGATTGCATCTCTCTTCACAAACGAATGCATTCGTCCGTCTATCATATTACAAAACATTTGTCTCGCAAAATGTCATTAGCAACTCATTGTTTTCAACTACCAATGTCAGCGGCGCTTGACTACTCGTCATTAGATATTTATAAAACAGAAATGTCACTATGAACTGAAAAAAAAATAATAATAAAACAGCTGGAGTTCATTAATTGGACTATAGCCCCCCTGTTCTAAAATCCCCAGACAAAGCGCTCATCCGTATACATACCAATGTCCTGTGGAGTATTCGGCATTATAAGCGGGGTATTTCTAGCAACTTGAATGGGTTTTTATTTGTCTATGTTATCCGGAATACGTAAGTTGTAATAAGTGCAGGAGTTGTAAAAAACCAATAGCAGTTGTACAAGAACCGAGAACTGTACAATGTTGCGTCTGGGAGCATTTTTCTTGTGTTTTGCTCTGAGTAAGTGATTAAATGATGAAAAAAAATTTATAGTGAGATTTAAAACCATTCATAATGTATTGACTTATTTGTTGTATTTTTTATGATTATTAATAATTTCTAGTGTAATTATTATGTATTGATATATATATATATATATATATATATATATATATATACCTATCTAACTGTCAAGCTATTAATATTTCTATCAATCTAATTTAGGTAATGTCACTTCTTAGCTATACGCAGCTATATTAATAAAAAAATATAGATATTGTTCTCTGGACATTCATGAGAAGTCGACCAATTCTTCACCTTTACAAACATGATATGTCGACCAATTCTTCACCTGTACAATCAAAATAAGTCGACCAATTCTTCACCTGCACAACAATAATAAGTCGACCAATTCTTCACTTGTACAACAACAATAAGTCGACCAATTATTCACCTTGACAATCATGATATGTCGACCAATTCTTCACCTGTACAATCAAAATAAGTCGACCAATTCTTCACCTGCACAACAACAATAAGTCGACCAATTATTCACCTATACAATCATGATAAGTCGACCAAATTTTCACCTGTACAATCATGATAAGTCGACCATCCCAGTAGTGAAGAATTGGTTTTTTCTACTCGTTCACATACAAACTTAATTTACTAAAACAAACAAAAATGTACCTTTTTACGTGGTTTTAATTATGATTTTCGTTTCTTTCCGTCAGGTTCCGTTTGTTCATTTCCATTAAAAAGTTGCAGCCTGGACAGTAAAGAGATTTTATTTGTGATAGACTGTAGCCTTGAGGTCAGAGAACAGCTAGATTTCATCAACCAGACAGTGGACTATCTTCGTTATAAAAGAAACTGGACGTCACTGAATGCATCTTATATGACGATTTACGATAGAGAGCCAACTAGACTTGAAGTATTGACAGAAAACATCTCAGACAAGGCGACGGAGATATCAAAACAGTGCAACGGCACCGTTACTGTTGACGAGCTGTTTCATAAGACGAAACAAAGTGGGACAGCAAAACATTCTATTCTGAGATTAACTTTTTTTTTCATAACAATCTCCGACGACAAAAAAGATGCACTGATCCTTGCGCTTAACAATATTCAACACAAATACAATGAAGATGATCGATTTTTTATACTAAATTACAACATAACAAAGAGGGACAAAGCAGTATCAGCGAGCGCTCAGGATATCTATACAGACAAAAAAAGTCAAAGTTTACGGAATTACTTTTATCACACCTACTCTTTTAAGAATCTTCAAATCATCAATTTGTTTCCAAAAATCTGTGATTTAAAATGTATCGATACTGATCTCTATTTTGATTCACAGAATTTTCAAAGATCATTTTATCACTGGAAATATACAAATAGCAGTCACAATAATGCAGTGCAGTATTGTGATATATTATACAACAGTTATTTAGTTTCATTCGAGACATACGAGGAGTTAGATTATTTGGTACCTCAGCTACTGAAAACATTCAACGTATCATCTTTGAATGATATACAATCATTAAACATACTATTGGGTCTTTTCCAAGAACCAGGAAAGTCAACATTCTGGTCATCTGGCAATCCCTTTACTTTCTACCATCAGCTTAAAGACGATGTGTCAAGTCAATGTATGTTTTTCGGTTATGACAAAAACGCAGAAACTGACAATTTGACTTTCAAAGATAAAAATAACTTTTGGGAATATTTGTCCCAAATTAACTGTGCCGACATTTTAAATGAGACATATGTTGTCTGTGAGTGCCACCATCAAATTAATCAGGAAGTAGATTTTATCATTAAACCCTTGAATAAACCGGACACATTTGGTTTGGTATTTGAAGAAGATATTGCAATTCTCTACAAAGGATACCTTGCTCACAGTAACGTAATACAAAATATAAACTGTAGCATTTCCAATTATGCTACCTACGAGGACAAATATTTTTGTAAGGAAACTAAACACCCGCCTTCATTATCCACCTATGTAGGCGTGTCAATCTTGGAAGAGCTGAAGAATACTTCGTGTAAATCTCGTTGCGTGAGAGCCTTTACATTGCATAGTGAAAGATATATACATCCCAGTGTCGCAATGTATGAGTCTCACTGTTATTCAAAGCGACCATATGAATGTATTTTCAAAAGTATTAATACGTTCCAAAAGGTTCCTATGGTGTCTTGTAGAAATAGTGAGACGGTTTCTCCCAAATGTCTTCATTTTCATAAAATTGGATGTATGGATAATTCCCATCTGGAAAATTGTGAAAATTTTACATGTCCTGATGATTTTATAAAATGCCCTAATTCCTATTGCGTCTCACTCGCCTTAGCAAGTAGAGAACATCGGCAGTGTCCATTAGGTCAAGAGAAGACCTTATTTACACAGACTAAGATAATATGTGCCGCTAGTATAGCCATGAAATTTATAGACATCTGCATTCACTCACATTTTATAAATTTTACTAGAAGGCATCTTGACAATTCTGATCTAAACGTCTGTAACAGCAAATGTCCGTGGGGTTACAGCTGTTTGACTATGAGAAGCCAAGATAATCTAATACCTATACTAAAATTAAACGTGGACCTATACAACATCTCTAATTCATTGTTTCCTGATGGAAATAGTTTTTTTTATCTTCCTTATGTACAAGCTATAGAGATTAGTGCACCTAAGTGTAAAATAAAAAGTGTAGACAAATCTTTGGAAAGCTGGATAACAACAGAAATTGTTATATTAGACCTGAGCAGTAATGAGATAACAGATAGCGACAAATTCAGCTGCATACAATCAATGACAAATTTACTACTTGTAAATCTTTCACATAATGCCCAACTGACTGTAAATGATAACTTTACATTTCCGAGCTCTTTGGAAGTTATTGATCTATCTCACACGTCTATTGAGTCACTTCCTGTAAACAGCTTGAGAAATCTACACAATCTAAGCACTCTAGATCTAAGCTGCACTCGGATAAAAACATTCGAAAACATGGGATTACCAGAGTACTTTAGACTGGACATACTTAATTTAGACGGTCTAATAATAACAGGGATAAAGTCTGATTTCTTTCGAGGGCTTACCGTTCGTTCCATGTTAAGGTCAGGTGATTTTAAAATGTGCTGTCCGCAAATACTAGGACATAATATTTCAACGAGTATCTGTATTGCCCCTAATGACACGATCTCTTCATGTAAGCATATAGTAGGGGACGAATTAAAGAGATTCTCGGTTTGGGTCGTTGGTTTGATGACAATAGCGGGTAATGGCATTGTGTTGGTGTACAGAATTGTGTGGAGCAGAGAGAAAATATTTCAAACAGCTTACGGCCTTTTCGTCACAGGTCTGGCCGTCGCTGATCTTCTAATGGGCGTCTACCTGATGATCATTGCAGCTGTTGATAGGATCTATGCTGATGTTTACGTTGTGTACGATGAAAGCTGGAGAAAAAGTTTTATGTGTAGCTTTTCTGGATTTTTATCAACTCTCTCCAGTGAAACGTCGACATTTTTAATTGGACTGATTACTTTGGATCGTTTCATTATTGTCACTTATCCATTCACTGCGCGTGACATTTCTTCAAGACTGAAATGTGAATGTTTCCTCTTATCTTGGGTGATCGGCTTCGTTTTGGCTTTGGTCCCTGTCCTTGTACCTGATTGGCAAATCTATTCTTCCAACGGCTTATGTCTGGCACTGCCTCTTTATACCAATGAAGCTGATAATCTTCCTGGTTGGGAGTTTTCCATGGCTGTTTACGTCATCCTTAATTTTATTCTATTTCTATTTATAGCTCTGGGTCAAGTGGGTATTTTTGTGAACGTAATCAAGCAGAGTAACATCCCATCCATGAGGAATTGTTCAGAGAGGAGAACCCAGGACATGAACATTGCCAAGAAACTTGCTTTTGTTGCCGTGTCTGACTTTCTGTGTTGGTTTCCCATCGGCATAATGGGAATACTGTCTCTGGTTGATGTGAAATTCGACAAAGAAGTGTACGCATGGATGGCTGTGTTTGTACTGCCAGTGAATTCTGCATTGAATCCAATTATATACACCATCCCAGCCATTCTTGACATTTTGAAGTGTACAGCTGACAAATAGACAACAGCTGGTTGATTTCGAATCATTTAATTTATTTTAAAATCACTTTGCCTGTTAGTTTTATTTTCATTGTGTTTTTTTTTGTTGTATTTTTTTTTGTTGTATTTTTTTTTGTTGTATTTTTTTTGTTGTATTTTTTTGTTGTATTTTTTTGTTGTATTTTTTTGTTGTATAATTGTTTACCCCAGTTTATATTTTGGGTTGATTTAAATCTAATTGGCTTATCTTCTTTGTAATAAATATTGCTTATTAACGTACGTCTACACTATTATATGTTCGCTCACTTTGTTCTGCTCAGATACTAGTAGTGGTCAACTCCTGTGTACATGTCTACTTTAAAAAAGATTTTAATACATACAAATATATAAAGTGAACATTTAGGCAATTGATTTGTTTTGGTTTATTTTTTAATCAAGAATGTGAATTCAAGTTTTCTAAATACAAACATTCAGCGTTACAAACAAACAAAATAATATAACCTATATTCATTTATATGTAGAAATATAGCTAGATAGTTAGATATATATATATATATATATATATATAGAGAGAGAGAGAGAGAGAGAGAGAGATAGAGACAGAGAGAGAGAGAGAGAGAGAGAGGGAGGGAGGGAGGGAGGGAGGGAGAGAGAGGGAGAGAGTCAGTCGACCACCCACAACACTGGTCACACAACCATTCTTACAAATTTTGTCAACCCTTAAGGCAGACGGCAACTCATGCCAGTCAATCTGCTGTCTGCTACACATTTATCTTTAATGCTTCCCCCCCTCTACACTATAAATGTTCGCAATCGATGTCATCTCTTTCACAAGATCCAGTTGACATGGTCACTTCGACGTTGTTCGGTCGCACCCAGCCATAGTTCACATTGCACTGTCGGTATCAGTCAGTCATTTGCCATTTTCAGTCATTTGCCAGTGTCAGTCATTTACCAGTGTCAGTCATTTGCCAGTGTTAGTCATTTGCCAGTGTCAGTCATTTGCCAGTGTCAGTCATTTTCCGACATGTGTTGCTGGCATACATTGACCGTAACATATATGGATTGTTCAAAATGATTTCCTGCGCTTAATTTTTGTTTGGTTCCTTAATGTATTGTAGCCACTCTTAAATTGTATTTATTAATATTAATGTATTAAATATTATTACATATATAACATTGTATGTAATATTTTGTATGTGCTTAGTTTTAAATTGTACATTTTAAGAATGTCTATTACTTGTGTTTATTTCTCCTTAGGTGCTTTTTTTTTTTTTAAATATTTCTACATCTTGTATATTTACATACATATATAACTATTGAATGTATTGTCTTTTATATTAAATAATAATCATCAATAGGCTGTTTTCATTGGTTTTTCTAGGATACTCGAGCCAGTGGAAGAAATCTAATCACACCCCCTTTCCCCCCATTTCCTCCCACCCGCTTATGACGCCACTGCCTTTCCCCGCCCCTCACCCCCATTTTCCTATCTGTAGTTTACAAATAGAAATAAATGTATAAAACACCGTGTCCCCCCCCCCCTCCCCATCAATGCCATACTCAGAGTTTTGATCAGTGTTCGCATTGCCTCGTCTTGTCGTGGACATGAAAGGTGAAGACAAAAGGGATATCGTCACATCAAAGTCTAATTAAGTCCCTTGAAGGGTACAATGTTTGAGTGAGATTTTATTTTATTGTGGTATTGTTTCTAAACCATCACCAAAAACTGAGGCTTTGATGGTAAAGTAGGTTCCGAGAATGATTTGGTTGATGGTACTTACGGTCGTGTGGTAAAGCTCTCGACTGACGAATTGAGTATCGATCCTTGGTTCGATCTCCAGTGAGGACCGATGAATATTTCATTTCATGGTGACCCCCCCCCCCACACCACCACCACACTATATTGCCCTTGGTGCTTTCAAGGCTATTATTACATTATCGGCTATGTTGGGGATGAAAGAAGGGCACCATATAAACAGTCCCATTAGTTTATAGAATCTAAGAGATTGCATCTTATCCTTACAGGGACTTCTAAAAAGAAGAAGAAGAATGGCATGGTAACTGGATTACACTCAGGCTCGAACCCTTACCCTGCACCACAGTAATGGCGCTCACGACCAAAGAACCATGAGCCGACAAGCAACAAACTTAGTTCATTCACAATGTATTTAAGAAACACAATACATTTAAATTAAATTCTATGAGAAAATTATTAAAAATAACCTAGGTTTTCTGATGTATTTTTTGTGCACTTAAAATATCATATATTTAGTTGTGACTAAGAGAACATGAAAAATATCCCAAAATCATTAAAAGTATTAACAAATTCATTCATCTCTGACATTTTAGTCGTGAGATTGGCATGTCGCTATGACATCACTAACTCACTGGGGTCAAATTATTAAATCTGTGACACGTAACTAATTAGTAGATGGAAAATACAAAACAATTTGCATGCTAAATGAGAGAAATTGATTATGTGCCAAGCTATTAATAGTAGCAAATAAGCCGCACCCCCTGACGAAATATTTTTGTCCGAACATAATTGTGTCAATATATTTCTAAAATTGAATGCAGACTCGGGATTTTCAAAACAGTGCTATATCCGGCCTGTTGTATAGTGTCTCAGAAGTGTCCTACAGATAAGGCGAGTAGATAAACTCAACAACGAAGATCTTTGACAAGTGTCAAAACAAGAGCCCTATAGACCTACAACTATCCAGAAAGAAATGGAGACGGACTGGTCATTTACGCAGGAAAGCACCCGGGGACAAAAAAAATGACTCTGCAGTGTAACAAGGGTCGGATTTAGATCTGTTAAGGTCCTAGGCTTTTTGAGATATGGGGCTCTTTATAAGTCCAAATATTATATGTATTTGCCAAATATGTATGCATATACATATACAACACTAGAATTAATTTTACATACTCATATGTTTTTCTTTTTATCTAGACTAAGTTCTAATAAATGATCTGCAATATCGTGATATTTCGAAAACCTTCTGTAATAATTCTTTTGGGATTTAATTGTTAACATTTGATGATTCTAATACTGTAATATAAACATTCACATAAATAAGATTCATGCGCCCAACGTTTTTCGTTTTTATAAAAATCAGAAGCTCTTATAAAGTCTATTACTATTATCATCTTAACAATTTATTCTGAAATTATTTTCTGATTTTTAGTACGCAAGAAAAACGTTCTTTTTTATAAAAAAAAATTATAATGTAATTTTTTTTTACTATAGTTTGAAAATAAGAGTGTTTATAGTTTAAAAAGACTAGGTTTGAGAGTGTTTATGGTTTAAAAGACTAGGTTTGAGAGTGTTTATAGTTTAAAAAGACTAGGTTTGAGAGTGTTTATAGTTTAAAAGACTAGGTTTGAGAGTGTTTATAGTTTAAAAGACTAGGTTTGGGAGTGTTTATAGTTTAAAAGGACTAGGTTTGGGGGTGTACTTCAGGCCCGTAACGTGCAGGGGTGGGGTCCGCCCCCCCCCTGCGTTTTGTCTGGCCTCCTCTGCTTATTTGCTCTACTTAGTAAAATGTATTACCTGCGCCCCCCCTACCCACTGCTATTTCCTGGCCCCTGCTCTAGAATTTTCACGCTACGGGGCTGGTGTATTAGATCTGTCAGCAATTTAAAAGATTCGGTTTGAAAGTGGACTTGTGTATCAGATCTGACAGCAATTTAAAAGACTAGGTTTGAGAGTGGACTTGTGTATCATATCTGACAGCAATTTACTCCATCTATTATTTATATCAGTGATAACGTGTTTTAGCTGTGATATAACTGTGTTATCTCTCTATTATATCTATGTAAATATCCAATATAGCTATATTATATCTCCGGGTTATTTATGCATTCCACAAAAATGTCAATAAATGCCTGCAGACCAAGAAGGTAAGATCACATGACGGAGACTGCTGCAATCAAATGGTTCCTAGCGGTTGAAGCCAGTGGGCGGAGCCTATCGCCATATTGTTCGACTCAAAACATTGGAAGTTGTGTAGTGTGTATGTTATATTATTGTAATATTTTGAACGTTATAAAACACTGTGTTATAAATTTTAAAGAAAAAAACGTTATAAATGCCCTCTTGTTATGTCCCCTTAAAGTATTACGTAAATTACGTACAAGTTTGATCACGTGACATAGATCTAAAACTACAGTGCAATATTTAGATCAGTACTTGGATGCTTAAAAAAGCTTTTAAATTGATTACCGGTAGCATCAAGATTACAGCCAAGATTTTTACCATGGCTAGTGACGTCATACCGCTTTCAGTAATCCATCCTCCTTGCTGCAGACGCTTTATTTGCTAAGCACAATAGTTATGAATCATTTCTCAAAATGCTGCACTGCATTTGAATATTATGAGTATCATGAAGATAGTAAACGAATGGTTCCTTAATGTTTACAATTTAAGATTCATTGAAATTAATTGATTGGTTTTAGCGCCCGTAAAAAAAATGTTTTTACTCATAATTGTATGTACTGATTTCTTTTTTTTTTCTTTAGATTCTACTATCTATCCTCTGGCCAGCAGTTCTACTACTATGTAGCCTCTGACCTACAGTTCTACTCCTATGTAACCTCTGACCTGCAGTTCTACTCCTATGTAACCTCTGACCTGCAGTTCTACTCCTATGTAACCTCTGACCTGCAGTTCTACTCCTATTTAGCTTTTCCCGATAGATTTTCGTTTTTCTCTTACTCTCAGCCACATTCTTTCATGTTTGTCTTTCATCATGCTCTTTTTTGGTTCCCTTGTGTCTTTTCTCATTTTTGTCTTGTCTTATAGGATCATAAAGTAAACAACTCATTCCTTAGAATTTAGAATTCAACTTTTTCTTAAACCGCGGCGTATAAAGGGATTGTGTTGTTATCACAGCTTCCAGCCGCCTTTACATCCCTAACAAATCATATTAAGATGGGTTAGCTTAAATGACTTAACACTAAATTTCACCGGAACAATGCTGGATTTTCAGGTGATGTCTAAAGTTCATGCTATATCTCCCGTGGTGCCTCCATAATCATTGTACTAATGGCCATGGAGGTGATAAAATAAAGGGCGCAGTGGTTAATATGATCTGAGATATTTCATCTCATCCTCACAGGGACTTCACAGGAAGACTGCTTGGCCATTCAAGAGAGCTAACCTTGTCCATTTAATTGGTTGAATCACTTGTTCAAAGTTACTTCCCCTTCAATATGCAAAGTTAGTTTATTATATACCGAAATGTTTTGTAAAGAATTGTTGTTGTTTTTGTGTGTGTGTGTGTGTGTGTGTTTATAATAGTGGGTACTTAGTCCTGATTTTTTATTTTAAAGTAATTTTGAAAAACTGTTTTAATTTTATGGATGTCTTGAGAATTACAGATAGTAAAACAATTTTTTTTTAAATGCTGTGTGTGTAGAGTGTTTGTATTGTCAGTATGACTGTAAGAAGAAAAAAAAATTAACAGGAAACAATTATGGAACAGAGAGTCGTTTTGTAAGATAATATAACATTCGTTATTATAACATAGGCTGCTAAGTAATTTCTGCTAAAAGCTATGATGTAACATTCGTTATTATAACATAGGCTACTAAGTGATTTCTGCTAAAAGCTATGATGTAACATTCGTTATTATAACATAGGCTGCTAAGTAATTTCTGCTAAAAGCTATGATGTAACATTCGTTATTATAACATAGGCTACTAAGTGATTTCTGCTAAAAGCTATGATGTAACATTCGTTATTATAACATAGGCTGCTAAGTAATTTCTGCTAAAAGCTATGATGTAACATTCGTTATTATAACATAGGCTACTAAGTGATTTCTGCTAAAAGCTATGATGTAACATTCGTTATTATAACATAGGCTGCTAAGTAATTTCTGCTAAAAGCTATGATGTAACATTCGTTATTATAACATAGGCTACTAAGTGATTTCTGCTAAAAGCTATGATGTAACATTCGTTATTATAACATAGGCTACTAAGTGACATCAGCTAAAAGCTATCTGGTTCCAAGACTTGTCGACCCCAGACATATTTAAAACAAAGAAATTATAATTCAATTATCAATTATTATCAGTTGATAAGGTCAGATCGTCCGGGTTGAACTGTCCCGGGGTTGAACTGTCCCGGGGTTGAACTGTCCCGGGGTCGAAGTGTCTCGGGGTAGAAATGTCCGGCCTCCAAAGAATGCGACACAAAAAGACGGATACAATAGGGGTCACACTAGGCTCTTAATTTTAACGAGCCACCCAAACCTCCGGCATTACTATTTGGCTTTCGGCGCCCAATATTTTTTTCTTCTGCGTCCGGGAAGGGGGGAGGGGAGAAACAGAAGTGACCTTTATCATCCTATGCTGACAATGAATATTTTTGTTAGATGGAGATCGTTTTGATCGTTATTATACATGACGATAAGTCCGAGTTATGCAGAGATATGCACAAGACTTAGTTTGGCTGGAGAGTTGAGGAGGGGGCGGGGGGTGTCACACTACACACGTGACCTTGATAGTATAATCTGCAATCATTGCATGCCGGATTAGTAAAAAAGTTCGCGAATTGATTAAATGTCGTTCATCGAAATATTTCATGATTGTGGTATTGAACTTCAACCGTAATTAAGGTCATTTCTAAGTGAAGTTTAAAGCTACTGCAATAAAATTTTAAAATATATGCATAAAAACATTCCACTTTTTTTTTTAAAAACTCCATTAGACATAACGAAACAAAGCTAGATACTAATACAAAAAAATCATATATAATAATACTCATTTCCAGTCTGCGTTAAATCGAAACTAAAGAATTAATACAACAGTATTCCAGTTTAAAATACAACCAGGAAAAAATCGGATCTGCCCGAAACCAAAAAATAACATAGCCTACCGATCAAGGATAAGGGGATATGACTCTATGCAAAGATTTTGCAGGGTACAGCTAGTAATTGATATAATTCAGTTTAAAATCAATTTATAAATCGCAACTCTCTCTCTCTCTCTCTCTCTCTCTCTCTATCTCTCTCTCTCTCTCTCTCTCTCCCCCCCTCTCTCTCTCTATCTCTCTCTCTCCCCCCCCCTCTCTCTCTCTCTCTCTCTCTCTCTCTCTCTTCACAAACGAATGCAATTATCCGTGTATTATATTACAAAACATTTGTCACACAAAATGTCATTAGCAACTCATTGTTATCAACAAACAACGTCCGCGGCGCTTGTCTTCTCGTCATTAGATATTTATAATACAGAAATGTCACTATGATATGAAAAGCACATCGGGTGTTCGTACATTCATTCATAGATTTGGACAACAGCACCTGTTTAAAACCTCTGGACGATGTGCCCATCTGTATATATATATATATATATATACATAGCAATGCGCTAACAATAAGACTGGGTTTTAATTTGTGTATGTTTGACGGAGTACTTAAGTTGTGATAAGTGCTGTAGTTGTAAACTGTGATAAGTGCTCTAGTTGTAAACTGTGATAAGTGCTGTAGTTGTAAACTGTGATAAGTGCTGTAGTTGTAAACAGTGATAAGTCCTGTAGTTGTAAACTGTGATAAGTGCTGTAGTTGTAAACAGTGATAAGTGCTGTAGTTGTAAACTGTGATAAGTGCTGTAGTTGTAAACTGTGATAAGTGCTGTAGTTGTAAACTGTGATAAGTGTTGTAGTTGTAAACTGTGATAAGTGCTGTAGTTGTAAATTGTGATAAGTGCTGTTGTTGTAAACTGTGATAAGTGCTGTAGTTGTAAACTGTGATAAGTGCTGTATTAATTTTAAACTGTGATAAGTGCTGTAGTTGTAAACACAAATAGATGCTGTACAAGCTGTACCTGTGTACAATGGTGCTTCTAAGAATATTTTTCTTGTGTGCTGCTCTGAGTAAGTGAAGAAAAAAAAAAGTACAATGAGATTTAAAATAATTAATAATAAATTGACTTATTGACTTATTGTCTTATTGACTTATTGTCTTTTTGACTTAATCTCTTATTGACTTATTGTCGTATTGACTTATTGTCTTTTTGACATATTGTCTTAATGACTTATTGTCTTATTGACTTATTGTCTTATTTACTTATTTGTTGTATTTGCTATAATTATTAATAATTTCTTATTTACTTATTACTGTATATATCTATATATCAACCTAAAAAAACCTACCTATCTATCTATCTATCTATCTAACTATTAATATATCTATCTATCTATCAATATATCTATATATCTATCTATCAATATATCTATCTATCTATTTATTTATCTATCTATCTATCTATCTATCTATCTATCTATCTATCTATCTATCTATCTATCTATGTAACAAACATATAAGAGGGATGGTTAAGTAGTAACTAATGACATGAGGGTTCCTGGTTCGATCTCCGGTGGGGACCAATGGATATTTCTTTTCATGGCTGAAGGTGTTGCTCTGTCTCCTGTGGAGTCTCAAAGGTCATTCTTGGCTGCCGTAAATAAAAGGCCATTCTCGGCTGCGGTAAGGGTGAAAAAAGGTCATCATAAAACATCAGTCCCATTTTTGGTTTATAGGATCCAAGAGATATCGTGTGATCCCTAAAGTGACTTTACACACATCTAATTATCTATCTTTCCATCTATCTAACCCTTTAACTCTCTCTGTATGTATATATATATATATATAAACTATGTTGTTATTATGGCTTACATGTCTATAATTTACAAACTCAACATGATAATGCATGCTTGTTCTTTGGTAACATTTTAGAATTAATTAGGTTGCATCTCTTCTTGTGTTATGAGTTACTGTTGATTTTTTAAGGTGGGACTAAAAGTGTCCCACCGTGCTGCAAGTGTATTCAAATAGGTGGTGGGATGGTTATTATCCCACTATACTTGCAAGAGTTAACAGAGAAAAATGTTTAAATCCAAAGATTAATGTCAGTTCTTAGTTCAACGTAGTTAGCCTAATTATATATATTGCTCTCTGCACAATGATGATGAGTCGAGCGATTGCTCACCTGTATAATTATGATATGTTGATTCCCTGTTACATGAAGATCCCGGCCCGTATTCCCTATTGCGTGGAGATACCGGCCCGAATTCCCTGTTGTGTGAAGATATCGGCATATATTCCCGGTTGCGTGAAGATATCGGCATATATTCCCGGTTGCGTGAAGATATCGGCCTGTATTCACTGTTGCGTGAAGATATCGGTCCGTATTCTCTGTTGCGTGAAGATATCGGTCCGTATTCTCTGTTGCGTGAAGATATCGGCCTATATGCCCTGTTGCGTGAAGTTATAGGCCTGTATTCCCTGTTGCGTGAAGAAATCAAACACTGTACGATATTCAGTTATTCTACAGTCATATTATTGCTTAAGGAAAAAAAAAGCAATATTACATTTCAATATAGCTGTTATGACTTAATTCAGCTTTTGTTTCGTCCCTCGTCAACTAAAAGGAATGTTGGCTATAAGGAATGAATCTAGGATACATATAATGAATATAGGTTAAAGGGAATTAAAATAGGTTTTTATTTCCACTAGTGATAAAGAGTTAATCAAATCACAATTATTTATAACTACAAATCATAACGCAACGAAAAAAATCGAATTAAAAAAAAAAAATGATCAAAATGCTTGTTGAACTTATACACTAAATATATCAGACTAGTGTTATTGAACTCAATATTTGCTCAGTAAATAATAAGAACTTCCTCTTTATAATTAAAAAAGAAAGGACCATGCTAGTAAAAAATAACAGGTTTATCAATGTTTTCATTATTTTTTTCTGCCCGTTCACATGTATGCATAATTTAATGAAACAAACAAAAATGTACCTTTTTACGTGGTTTTAATTATGATTTTCGTTTCTTTCCGTTAGGTTCCGTTCTTTCATTTCCATTAAAAAGTTGCAGCCTGGACAGTAAAGAAGTTTTATTTCTGATAGACTGTCGCCATGAGGTCAGAGAACAATTAAATTTCATCATCCAGACGGTGAACTATCTTCGTTATAACAGAAACTGGACGTCACTAAATGCATTTTATATGACGTATAACGATAAAGAGCCAACTAAACTTGAAGTGTTGACAGCAAACATCTCAGGCAATGCGAAGGAGATATCAAATCAATGCAACAGCACCATTTCTGTGGACGAGCTCTATCATATGACGAAACAAAGTGGGACTGCGAAACAATCTGTTCTGAGATTATCTTTTATTTTCATAAAAATCCCCAACGACAAAAAAGAGGAATCGATCCATGCGATTGAAAATATACAACACAAATACAATGAATATGATCGATTTTTTATACTAAATTTTGATACCACAAAGTTGGACAAATTTGATCTAGGCGAAAAAAGTCCAAATTTACGAAATTATTTTCATCACACGGACTCTTTTAACGATATTCACATCATCGATTTGTTTCACAGAATCTGCGACTTAAAATGTATCGATACTGATCTCTATTTTGATTCACAGAATTTTCAAAGATCATTTTATCACTTGAACTATACAAATATCAGTCACAATGATGCAGTACAATTTTGTGATATACTATACAACAGTTATCTAGTCTCCTTCGAAACATACGAGGAATTAGATTATTTGGTATCCCTCATTTTGACAAAAATTAACTTATCATCTTTAAATGATACTAAATCATTACATATACTTTTAGGTCTTGTCCTAGCACCATCTAAGTTTATATTCTGGTCATCTCACAATCCATTTACTTTTTATCATAAGCTTAACTACGATGTTTCCAAACAATGCGTGCTTTTCAGTTTTCACAAAAAAGCAGAAACTGACACATCGTATTTCACAACTAAAAGAAACATTTGGGAATACTTGCTCCCGATTGGCTGTGACGACATTTTAAATGATACATATGTTGTCTGTGAGTGCCACCATCAAATGAATCAGGAAGTAGATTTTATCATTCAACCTATGATTAAACCCGACACGTTTGGTTTGCTAAATGAAGGAGATATTATGCATTTCCGTGAAGGATATGACAGTAAATCTTTACGAAATATAAACTGCAGCCTCTCTAATTACACTTTCAACGCAGAAAAATACTTTTGTAAACAAACCAAACATACACCTTCCTTACTCACCTATGTACGTATATCATTCTTGGAAGAGTTGAATGCATCTTTTTGTAAATCTAGCTGCATGAAATTCTTTACAGTTCATAGTGAAAAATATATACATTCCAGAGTCGCAATATATGAATCTCGCTGTTATTCAAATCGACCATATGAATGTATTTCTAATAATATTACTACGCTCCAAAAATTTCAATCGGTGTTTTGTAGAAATAACGAGACAGTTACTTACAAATGTCTTCATGCTTATGATACTGGATGCAGCGATAACTCGCATCTGGAAAATTGTGAAAATTTTACATGCCCTGATGATTTTATAAAATGTCCGAACTCTTACTGCGTCCCACTCGCCGCAGCAGTTGGTGAACATCGAACGTGTCCACTGGGACAGGAGAAAACGTTATTTACACAAACTAAGGTTGTATGTACAGCAAATATAACACTGAAATTTTTAGATATATGCATTCATTCGAATATAATTAAACTTAGAAAGAGGGATCTAAACATATCTGATCTAAACATCTGTGATGGCCAATGTCCGAGGGGTTACAGCTGTTTGACTATGAGAAGCCAAGATAAACCAATGCCTGTACTAAAATTAAAACTGGAACTGTATAACATATCTAATTCATTGTTTCCTGTTGGAAATAGTTTTTTTTACGTGCCTTATTTACACGCTATAGACATCAGTGCACCTAAGTGTAAAATAAAAAATGTAAACAAATCTTTTGAAAGCTGGATTACAACAGAAACTGTTATATTAGACCTGAGCAGTAATGAGATAACAGATAGTGACAAATTCAGCTGCATACAATCAATGACAAATTTACTATTTGTAAATCTTTCACATAATTCCCAACTGACTGTAAATGATAACTTTACATTTCCGAACTCTTTGGAAGTTATTGATCTATCTCATACTTCTGTTGCGTCACTTCATGTAAACAGCTTGAAAAATCTACTCAATCTAAGCACTCTAGATCTGAGCAGCACTCGGATAAAAACATTTGAAAACATGGGATTACCAAAGTACTTTAGACTGGACATACTTAATTTAGACGGTCTAATAATAACAGGGATAAAGTCTGATTTCTTTCGAGGGCTTACCGTTCATTCCATGTTAAGGTCAAGTGATTTTAAAATGTGCTGTCCGCAAATACTAGGACATAATATTTCAACGAGTATCTGTATTGCCCCTAATGACACGATCTCTTCATGTAAGCATATAGTGGGAGACGAATTAAAGAGATTCTCGGTTTGGGTCGTTGGTTTAATGACATTGGCGGGTAATGGCATTGTGTTGATTTACAGAATTGTTTGGAGCAGAGAGAAAATATTTCAAACAGCTTACGGCCTTTTCGTCACAGGTCTGGCGGTCGCTGATCTTCTAATGGGCGTCTATCTGATGATCATCGCAGCTGTTGATAGAATCTATGCTGATGTTTACGTTGTGTACGATGAAAGCTGGAGAAAAAGTTTTTTGTGTAGCTTTTCTGGATTTTTATCCACTCTCTCCAGCGAAACGTCAACATTTTTAATTGGACTGATTACTTTGGATCGTTTCATTATAGTCACTTATCCATTCACTGCGCGTGACATTTCTTCAAGACTGAAATGTGAATGTTTCATCTTATCTTGGGTGATCGGCTTCGTTTTGGCTTTGGTCCCTGTCCTTGTACCTGATTGGCAAATCTATTCTTCCAACGGCTTATGTCTGGCACTGCCTCTTCATACCAATGGAGCAGATAATCTCCCTGGTTGGGAATTTTCCATGGCTGTTTACGTCATCTTAAATTTTATTCTGTTTCTATTTATAGCTCTGGGTCAAGTGGGTATTTTCGTGAATGTAATCAAGCAGAGTAACATCCCAACCATGATACATTGTTCAGAGAGGAGAACCCAGGACATGAACATAGCCAAGAAACTTGCTTTTGTTGCCGTGTCTGACTTTCTGTGTTGGTTTCCCATCGGCATAATGGGAATACTGTCTCTGGTTGATGTGAAGTTCGACATGGAAGTGTACGCATGGATGGCAGTGTTTGTACTGCCAGTGAACTCTGCATTGAATCCAATTATATACACCATCCCAGCCATTCTTGACAGTTTGAAGTGTACAGCTGACAAATAAAAAAGATCTGGATTTCAATTATATCTCTAATCAATTTTAATGTGTTTTAAAATTACTTTGCCTGTTAGTTTTATTTTCTTTTTTTTTTTGTGGTCGTAAATTTTTATATAATTGTTTACGCCAGTTGGGTAGATTTGAATCTCAATGTATTATAAACTTTGTAATAAATATTGCTTATTAAAGTAAGTGTTAACTATTATCAATATGCTCACTTTGTTCTGCTCAGATACTGGTAGTGGTCCATTCCTGTATACATGTCTACTTTAAAAAAAGATTAAAATACATAAAAATAAATAAAGTGACTAAAATAAAAATAAAATAAAATGTCAGTCATCTGTCAGTGTCAGTTATCAGTAAGTGTCAGTCATCTGTCAGTGTCAGTGTCAGTCATCTGTCAGTGTCAGTGTCAGTCATCTGTCAGTGTCAGTCATTTGCCAGTGTCAGTCATCTGTCAGTCTCAGTCATCTAACAGTGTCAGTCATCTTCCAATCACAGTCATCTGCCAGTGTCAGTCATCTGTCAGTGTCAGTCATCGGCCAATGTCAGTCATCTGTTAGTGTCAGTTATCAGTAAGTGTCAGTTATCTGTCAGTGTCAGACATTTGCCAGTGTCAGTCATCTGTCAGTGTCAGTCATCGGCCAATGTCAGTCATCTGTCAGTGTCAGTCATCAGTAAGTGTCAGTCATCTGTCAGTGTCAGACGTTTGCCAGTGTCAGTCATCTGTCAGTGTCAGTCATCGGCCAATGTCAGTCACCTGTCAGTGTCAGTCATCAGTAAGTGTCAGTCATCTGTCAGTGTCAGTCATCAGTAAGTGTCAGTCATCTGTCAGTGTCAGTTATCAGTAAGTGTCAGTTATCTGTCAGTGTCAGACACTTGCCAGTGTCAGTCATCTGTCAGTGTCAGTCATCTGCCAGTGTCAGTCATCTGTCAGTGTCAGTCATCAGTAAGTGTCAGTCATCTGTCAGTGTCAGACATTTGCCAGTGTCAGTCATCTGTCAGTGTCAGTCATCTGCCAGTGTCAGTCACCTGTCAGTGTCAGTCATCAGTAAGTGTCAGTCATCTGTCAGTGTCAGTCATCAGTAAGTGTCAGTCATCTGTCAGTGTCAGTTATCAGTAAGTGTCAGTTATCTGTCAGTGTCAGACATTTGCCAGTGTCAGTCATCTGTCAGTGTCAGTCATCTGCCAGTGTCAGTCATCTGCCAGTGTCAGTCATCTGTCAGTGTCAGTCATCAGTAAGTGTCAGTCATCTGCCAGTCTTAGTCATCTGACAGTGTCAGTCATCAGTAAGTTTCAGTTATCTGTCAGTGTAAGTCATTTGCCAGTGTCAGTCATCTGTCAGTTTCAGTCATCTACCAGTGTCAGTCATCGGCCAATGTCAGTCATCTGTCAGTGTCAGTCATCGGCCAATGTTAGTCATCTGTCAGTGTCAGTCATCGGCCAATGTCAGTCATCTGTCAGTGTCAGTCATCTGCCAATGTCAGCCATCTGTCAGTGTCAGTCATCGGCCAATGTCAGTCATCTGTCAGTGTCAGTCATCTGTCAGTGTCAGTCATCGGCCAATGTCAGTCATCTGTCATTGTCAGTCATCTGTCAGTGTCAGTCATCTGTCAGTGTCAGTCATCTCTCAGTGTCAGTCATTTGCCAGTGTCAGTCATCTGCCAATGTCAGTCATCTGTCAGTGTCAGTCATCGGCCAATGTCAGTCATCTGTCAGTGTCAGTCATCTGTCAGTGTCAGTCATCTCTCAGTGTCAGTCATTTGCCAGTGTCAGTCATCTGCCAGTGTCAGTCGTTTCCCGATCTATGTGCACATTGGCCAGTTTTGCTGGCAGATATTGGCCGTAACATATGCAGATGTTAAAATGATTTCCTACGCTTAATTTTTTTTTCTTAATGTATTGTCTACACTTTTAAATATTAAATTAAAATTGTATGTATAAGTATTAGTGTATAAGATGTATAAAATACCAGCACATAGAAATTTATATGTCATTTTTTAAATGTAATTTTAAAGTGTAACTTATAAGAATGTGTATAACTTTTGTTTATTTTTATTTCTCTTTAGGTGGTTTTTTAAATATATTTCTACATTTTGTATACATATTTTCTTAAACAATTGAATTTATTGTCTTTTTTTCCAATTAAAAGTAAATAACAAAAACAAAATGTGCTGTTTCTTCAACACATTAATCGAGCAAGAGGAGGAATCTGATCAGCCAAACTAACCTCCCTTTCATGTTACTGATATCGAATCACATCAGCCACACTAACCTCCCTTTCATGTTACTGATATCGAATCACATCAGCCACACTAACCTCCCTTTCATGTTACTGATATCGAATCACATCAGCCACACTAACCTCCCTTTCATGTTACTGATATCGAATCACATCAGCCACACTAACCTCCCTTTCATGTTACTGATATCGAATCACATCAGCCACACTAACCTCCCTTTCATGTTACTGATATCGAATCACATCAGCCACACTAACCTTCCTTTCATGTTACTGATATTGAATCAACTCAGCCACACTAACCTCCCTTTCATGTTACTGATATCGAATCACATCAGCCACACTAACCTCCCTTTCATGTTACTGATATCGAATCACATCAGCCACACTAACCTCCCTTTCATGTTACTGATATCGAATCACATCAGCCACACTAACCTCCCTTTCATGTTACTGATATCGAATCACATCAGCCACACTAACCTCCCTTTCATGTTACTGATATCGAATCACATCAGCTACACTAACCTCCCTTTCATGTTACTGATATCGAATCACATCAGCCACACTAACCTCCCTTTCATGTTACTGATATCGAATCACATCAGCCACACTAACCTCCCTTTCATGTTACTGATATTGAATCAACTCAGCCACACTAACCTCCCTTTCATGTTACTGATATCGAATCACATCAGCCACACTAACCTCCCTTTCATGTTACTGATATCGAATCAAGCGCTGCCAGGGTGATAGGCTTGGCAAACGAAACACCTCCATCTCTTACTCTACAATACAACGATGGCGCTCCCAATAAAAAAAAAACATGAACCACCGAGCAAAAAACATAGTTCATTTGACAATTTATTCACGAACATTTGTATAAAAAAAATATTGAGAGAAAAAAAAAAGATTTAAATATAATATAAAAATATAATTTATAACTTAAGTTATCTGTTGTAATTTTGTTTTTTGCGTTTAAAATATCATACATTTTGTTTTAACTAAGAGAACATGAAAAATATCACAAAATCATTAAAAAATTTTAACAGGTTCATCTCTGACATTTTAGTCGTGAGATAGGCATGTCGCTATGACATCACTAACTCACTGGGGTTTGAATTATTAAAACTGTGACATTTGGAGTAATACGACTAATTAGTAGATGGAAAATGCCCAACAATTTTAGAATGCATATTTAATGAGAGAGGTTGATTCTGTGCCAAGCTATCAGATACGTCGCACCCCTGTAGAAATATTTTCGTCCATACTTAATTGTGTATAATGATTTTTTGGGAGTAGAATATAAACTCTGGATATGCAATAGCGGTTTTAAAACCGGCCTGTTGTATATTGCCTCAAAAGCTTCCAAAAGATTAAGCGACTAGCTAAAATTACGAAAGAAAATATCTGGCAAGTGTCAAACCAAGAGCCAAATAGACCTACAAATATCCAGGAGAAAATGGAGATGGACTGGTCATTTACTAAGGAAAACCACCTGGAGACATTAAAAAAAATGGCTCTGCAGTGTAATTCACAACACACGTTGACTGCGCAAGGACAGCTTGGAGAAGGTCTTGCTAGCAGGAAATGAAGTGTTGAAACCTAACATGGGGTCAACTGAAAATAAATCCACCCAAAAAACAAGAGTTCGCTGGAGAGTTATTGCTTAGGGCCTTTGCTCCGCACGGAGTCCAAGGAATTAGGTCAGCTGAATACGTTTTTTAACCGATGCATGATATGTGTAGGATGTATGATATGTGTAGGATGTATGATATGTGTAGGATGTATGATATGTGTAGGATGTATGATATGTGTAGGATGTATGATATGTGTAGGATGTATGATATGTGTCGGATGTATGATATGTGTAGGATGTATGATATGTGTAGGATGTATGATATGTGTAGGATGTATGATATGTGTAGGATGTATGATATGTGTAGGATGTATGATATGACATTCACAAGATGACTCTACAATGCCTAGAATAGATGCACTTTGAGAGAAACATGATTTCAACTCCAAATTTGCAGCTGTAAAAGCAAAGTTCATTTGTCCTACTCAATGATGTGACTAAGATAATTAGCTTAAATGGGGTTGTAAATACATTCAGCCTGATCTGTTCGAGCAATAATTAACAAATTCACATATTAAAACATACATACTCAAATGGAAAACTATATACATATATGAAAAAGGTCTATATTTTTTAATACTGTACAACTAAATAAATGTTTTAAAATACAAATCAAAATAAGCTAGAGCCATATTGCTATGTAAATTACAGAAACAGTCGAACTTTTTACTAATAATACAAGTAAACCATAAAATATAATTTACATATCTCGTACAACAATAGAACTTCCGACTCCGCAAAAAAACAAAAACAACACAATTTAATTAAACTGCAGTAAACAAGCCTATGAATCACTAAAAAAAAAAATTGTCTCTTAGAATATCGCTAGATTGACAAAACGGTTCGATACCTCGGAATCGGCAAACTTGTGAATTGCAGTAGCATTCGCATAATTATAACTTCACTTTCAATTTATAGATTGATGCGTGGAAATGAATCTTAGTTTCTACCCTCCTCTCTCTGTAAATTCTATGTATCAGAAAAACTGAGCACAACCTCCCAGCCGTTTCCAAGAAGCGTTCCTACATTTTCGTTGAACCTTACAAATACCTTATTAGGGCGAATATGTCAACTTGTGTAGTCATGGTAACGTTTGAATAAATATGATTGCTAGCACACATTGCTAAAGCGATAAAGGGCCATAATAAGTGACGATTAGCTTTAACTTTACCAGCTGAAATAATCAGATTCCTCACGAAGATTAACTGATCAATTTTCACCTTAAAAGGGAGGTAATTGCTTACATTTTTTTTTCTAATAACGTTTACATTATTTATAAAAGTTTATAAAATATCATGAATTAAATATATATCAAATTTAAATAATTAATACTTGGAGAAATAACATTGAAGATTAAGTAAAATATAATTGAGAAATAGATTACATTTGGTTATAGACTGAAAATAAACATTTTGTGTTAATAGTTATACCGACTGGGCTTGAGGGTGTTTATAGTTTAAAAAGACTAGGTTTGAGAGTGTTAATAGTGTAAGAAGACTAGGTTTTAGAGTGTCAATAGTTTAAAATGACTAGGTTTGAGAGTGTTAATAGTTTAAGAAAACTAGGTTTGAGAGTGTTAACATTTTAAAAAGACTAGGTTTGAGATGTTATTAGTTTAAAAAGACTAGGTTTGAGAGTGTTAATAGTTTAAGAAGAATAGGTTTGAGATGTTAATTGTTTAAAAAGACTAGGTTTGAGATGTTAATAGTTTAAAAAGACTAGGTTTGAGATGTTAATAGTTTAAAAGACTAGGTTTGAGAATGTTAATAGTTTAAAAGACTAGGTTTGAGAGTGTTAATAGTTTAAGAAAACTAGGTTTGAGAATGTTAATAGTTTAAGAAGACTAGGTTTGAGATATTAATAGTTTAAAAAGACTAGGTTTGAGAGTGTTAATAGATTAAAAAGACTAGGTCTGAGAGTGGACCTGAAGCAATTTACTCCCTCTTCTATGTATATTTGTGATAACGTGTTTTTTAGCTTTCAGTTATATCTGTGATATAACTGTGTTATATCTCTATTATATTTCTGTTATGTCTCCAATATAGCTCTATTCTATCTCTGTTTTATCTCCGTTATATCTCGATTAAATCTTTTTTTTATCTCTCTCTTTCTTACCTCTGTTATGCAAGTGATATATCTCTGATATCTCTTTTATATCTCTGTTAAATCTCTGTTAGATCACTTTGACTCAATATCTTTTGTTGTCTTTTATTTCATTCAGCCTAGAACAGTGGATCTCAATATCCGGGTATCCACCCACTATTGGGTCCGCAATTAACGTTTACAGCTTATAGCTCGACCATATCTATTCACCCATAATAACAAGTCTATTTATCTATTCATCTATCTTTTACACGACTATAACTTAGTAAATTTACACATTTAAAAGGGAACTAAAAAAAAAAGCTTGTATACAACATTTTAGTGACGGAATTATTCTATTTTCCTTTAACGCAGTTTTGCTTTGCAGATGAGACGCGAAAGCGAAATAGTTAAATCAGGGCTTCTTAAACTATGGGTCGCGACCCCATTTGGAGAGATAAAAATACAATTTAACAGAAAATGTTTTTTAACTTGTAAAATATTAATTTATTTTTCTTTTATATTTTTTATGGGGTCGTCAAAAAATCGCAATCATAAATGGGGTCGTCAATTACAAAAGTTTAAAAAGCCCTGAGTTAAATAAATAGCGTGGTCCCGAAACATTGAAAGTTGGGCGGAAATTAAAACGACCTCATTGGTAAACCCGTTTCACTAGGCGAATAATAACAATAAGCTTTGACACTGGAATGGTATTAAGGTCTGTAGATATCTTTTAATTGTAGCAGTCTCATCTCTAAATGGTATATTGATTTCCTTGTATTAATTTAATTATGTATTTCTTTTTGTATTTGTGTATACTTTTTTTTATTTTACGCTTCATTGTCTCTAGTAGTTACCCTGTTAACATGATATACACAATCAAAATATTATTTTTTTTTTAATGTAACTTCCCTAGTTTGGATAAAGCCAACTAGCTTTCATTCTTTAGCTTTAGACTAAGTAACAGTTTTACAATGCACTGTTTATCACTGTCGCTTCCCGACGTGCTGAGCCGAGCTATTTCTAGTGCAGACACGCCATCTTTGTTCTTTACATGAACATCTGCCGGGCACGATTCAGATGAAACCAACGCGTTCACCTTGTCGACTAGAAGTCTAGAAGACGCCAGCATTAGAGCGGTTTCCCCATTGACGTTTTGCTGGTTAACGTCGGCGCCACTTCCCAGAAGCAAACGGATAATGTCACAAGGAATATCTGACTGAGCCGCCAGCATCAAAGCGGAATATCGGTGCCTGTCTAGCAGGCTGACATCCGCCTGACGCCTCAACAGTTCTTCGGCGAAGCTAGGCGTATTCTTGGATACCGCCTGCATCAAGCAAGTCAGCCCAAGTTTGTTCCGAGCGTTCATATCAGCGCCAGTGATGAGTAGTGATCTAAAAGCGTCCATGTTTCCGGAATCGATACAGAACATCAAAGCCGTGTCACCTTTATCATCTGCAGCGTTGATGTCACAATCTCTTTTAAGTAGCATTGAGACGCACTTGGAGTGGCTCTCGCTGTTCTTTGAGCATGCATACATCAAAGCAGTCTTATGCTCGCGGCTTTTAAGCTCCAAGTTGGGGATATACTCCAAAAGCTTTTCAAGCAGCTGCCAATCACCGTTTTGGGCGCAACACATCAATGACGTCATTCCATTTTTGCCCTGATTATCCAAATCTGCCCTGCTGGCGATCAGCTGTTCGATGCAGCTCTTCTGATCGCTAATCATGAAAGGGTGCTGACTTTGTCCAAAAATGACGTAGTCTGAAGAGTCTTCCAGGTGCCTACCCCGGCAGGCGTAAACTAAAGCCGTGTCTCCCAGATCGTCCCTACTGTTGACGTCTGCTCCGGAGCTCAAAAGTATCGCCAGACTTTGACAGCTGCCGTTCTTCGCCGCTGCCATTAGCGGAGACTGCTTCCTCTCAAGTTTGTCCCTTAGCTCTGTGACGAGTTCAGGGTGCGAACTCTTGACAACAACAATTTTTCTCCTGACCTGCAGCTGTTTGTTGATGCCGATGTCTTTTGCAGCAATTTTAGCAATTGTTAAAGGAAGATTCCAAGTCGCGGCCAAGTGGCACAGTTCAAATAGGTTCTCCGTAAAACTGTTTACATTCTTTTCTATGTACTTATCTGTGGAGAAAAAGACCAAAAAAAAAATAATAATGATGAAATGAGTAAACATTGAATACATTTTTCTTCACTGATTTACTATTACAAACTCAGTGTAGCTTTTGACCAGGCCCGTAGCCTGCGGGGGGGGGGCAGGGGGAGGGGCCCCTCTGCGTTTTGTCTGGTTCCTTCTGCTTATTTGCTCTACTTAGTAAAATGTATTACCTGCCCCCCCTGCTATTGGCCTGGCCCCTGCTGTAGAATGCCTGGCCCCTGCTGCAGAATGCCTAGCCCCTCCTGTAGAATGCCTGGCCCCTGCTGTAGAATGCCTGGCCCTGCTGTAGAATGCCTGGCCCCTGCTGTAGAATGCCTGGCCCCTGCTGTAGAATGCCTGGCCCCTGCTGTAGAATGCCTAGCCCCTGCTGTAGAATGTTCACGCTACGGGGCTGCTTGTGACTATCATATACACATCAAGTGAACTGCCATGGCTGTAGATAATCTCTTCCCCTCGGAAAAAAAAATGATTCATCTTATTTGATTTCCCTTTAATATTATTATGCAATAGCATTTGTCTTGAGCATGCGCGACTTTATTTTTTTTTTCCTTTTCCGGGGTCAGGATTTTAGCGATAATTGATATCTATATGTCAGTGCAAGTATACCAATAATTTCATTAAAATAATTAATAATAAAAAGTACGCAGTGTCTGTTAATAATCGGAGATATGTTTATATTTGGTATTAATTTTTTTCGAAGCCTTATAAAGTCATTTGCTGTTAATAATCGGAGATATTTTTTATTTATTTTTAAAAATTAAATACGGCTTTGAATTATTTTAAATTACAAAATAAGAATATAGGCCTAAAACTAGATATTTTGCATTTTGGTGTCACCCCTCGTGAGGGTGTCACCCGGTGCGGTCCGCACCCCCCGCATCCCCCTAGTGACGCCACTGGTCTTAAGAATATGTTAGACTAATAAAAATATATCAACAGAAAGATAAATTAGTACATACAATGACATAATTAGTTTCTTCAATAATAAAATTGTATACCTCTATTAGTATTAAACAGCCTATTACTACAGGTTTGAATATTTGCTTTAAAACATACTACAGTATATATAGCCATAGAGATATACACGATTACATACACAGTTTATGAACACAACAAAATCACTTACCGAAATCATGAATCAGTTGAAATTTCTCGGCTTGAAGGAATAAGTTTTCTTTCCTCAATGTTTCAACCTGACTTTCAAAGCTTGGACTATTTCTCTCCCTGTATAAGTCTGTAAAATTAAAAGGCAGTATTTAAATATTTTTTTTTCTTTAGCGATAGTAAATAGTATTTTAATTTTTAATAAATATAACCCTGGTCATCTACCCCCGTTTGAATGGTAAAATATTTTTTTTTAAATCACAAATCTCTTCAATGGCTAGTGTCTAAATCGCCAACGTTTTAGTTAAATGGAAAACTTTTTGAAATGGGGCGGGAATTTTTAAGACTAAAGCAGTGGACGAGTTGTCTCTCATTGAAGTAAGTTATCTTCTCTTTGTAGCTTCGGACTTATAGTGAAGAGCTAGTATATTCGATCCCCCCCCCCAGAGACCACGTGACTGTTTGTTCAGGACATGTGAAAGCTCAGAAAGTGTATGCGTTATACCGAAGTCATGTTGAAGACTCAGATTCAATTCCTTCATTGTCTCATATCTCGTCTTGGTGGAAATGACCTCCTTCTGTTGCATCTCTGAATAAAAAAAAAACAAATAATGAACATCTCAGTCAAAATATAATTTAAAATAAATGTTAGCGTGCAAGTTTCAATAACTCATTAAGGGTGATACATTTCACAATCGATTTTCAACTGGGCATTATATAGTTAAAGGTTGTTGAACTGTAATCTAGTTCAGTGTTTGTCAAATTT
>JAGDYQ010000004.1:15738442-15788594 GCA_021962125.1 Bulinus truncatus | reverse complement strand
ACAATCATTATAAACTAGTATAAAACAGTTACAAAAACGTGAATAGTTCAATTGAAATAAATAATAAAGCAATCAAAGAAAAAGACACAAAGCGATAAAGTACAAACACATTTAAATATAAATCATTTGCACTATGTATATGATGACGCGTACCAGGCCCGTAGCGTGCATTTTATCTGCCCCCCCCCTCTGCTTATTTGTTCTACTTAGTAAAATGTATTTATTACCTGCCTCCCCCCTGCTATTGTCTGGCCCCTGCTGTAGAATGCCTGGCACCTGCTGCAGAATTTTCATTTACGGAAGTGGTCAAGTTGCAATGCATGATTTAGCGCTAGCAAACGTGTGCAAAATTGTATTCTTGGATTCCTGTATCAAAGTGTAAACATATCTGTATGCCTAGAAAATTTCAATATAATATTTCTGTTTTTTTTTCCTGAAAAGTTTTAAGATATATGTACATAATGATTTCGATATGCAATAACCGAATGTTTACCATTTGCACCCACACACAGTCACACACACACACACACTCACACACACACACACGTAGTTGATTTTGTATGTATGAAAATTTCATCGCTAACGCACTAATCAATGTCTCATCACAATGATATTCACACCAGTACTTTTCACCAGCCCCGTAGCCAAGTGGGGTACTGGGGGGCCGTGCCCCCCCGCCCCCACTAGGTGTGGAGTGCCCCCCCCCGCTTAAAAAAGAAGAAAAAGAGGAAAAAATAAAGAAAAAGTAAAGGTGTCCCCTACTGGGTATTGGTGCCACTTGCTTACTTTGACCTGGCTAAGGGCCTGCTTTTCACCATGCAGTTCTTACTGGAACGTACTGATTATTTTCATATACGCTGTGTCTTTGTTTCGGAATGGGGGGGGGCGTTCAGGGGAGAGGAGGGTGGCATTGTTTGCGATCTTATTAGATGTTCCGTATCAAATCTTGTTTCAATTATTACTATTTTTCAAACATTATAACACTATTTTGTCTTTTGTTTCATACTAGGTTTGCCGTATTTAAGATGCATGAAATGTTTAATACTAATGAAAAGTAATAACTGCGTTATTTAATAACATCTTTTTTTTTAATTGAAGGAAGACAACACCAGCCAAGCACTTCCGCGAAAACCGAAAAGGTCATCAAGAAAACTGGCTACACTGAACGTCGGGCGCGGAAAGCTCACAAATCGAAGGGAAAGAAAAAAAAGTCCGCGAAAAAAAGCAAGTCCAATGGTCAGAAATCTCTTTCAGGATCAGGCAGCTCCTTGGCGCCTGATAAAAAAAAATTGGCCGAGGAGCAATCCAAGAAACTAAACGACGTCGATGACACGACAGATCGTTTGAAGGACTGGATCTCAAGCCTGAACGTTTTATCTAGTAAAGAGTTTAATGCCGGTCAGAACGAAGAAGCAATGCCCACCGATTCCTTGGAATATGTTTGCCGGTCGAGGTTATCATGCGACAGTTCGGTTTCCAGGGTCGAGGAGAGGCACCCGAGGCCTCTTCCGGTAAAAGAGGCCGAGACGCAGACGTTCGTAAACCAAGAGGAGGAAAGGAGGAAGCGGAGACTGATTGAGGAGAAAATATATCGTAGGCAGGAAGAGTTTCAGAGGCACTTCCATATATTGGTGGAGAGACAATACTTCCAGGCGGCCAAGATCTGGCGCATCGGTCGTGAAATGCAGCAGCTGACGAAAGAGGCGTCTGTCGCTATTGACCTGTCCGATCTTTCATCCTCGGAGCTAACGGGCAACTACACCAGCTACGAGCAGCCTAGCATCTCTGTCGCGTGCGGCAGAGATCATTTCACCGGAAGCAATCCCAATAATGGCAGACACGATTCTTTGGACAGCTCCGTAACGAACGCCCCAAACCACATGAAGGCACTAGGCTGGCTGGAAGAGGAGCTTCTTCATCATGAGTGCATGGAGCAAGATTCCAGGGACGTGCCACGGGGAATCCACAGCCACACCCCTTGCTTATACGGGAATGGTTTCATTCAGAAGAGAGAAACCAGGATCACTACAGCGAGGGTCGCATTCGCGGACGATTGTTCGGTCAACGGACGGAATTCGGCCTCTGTGAAAGGAACGTTGAAAAAGCGCTTAAAATGGTTCCGGAAGTCTATCAAAGTACGCAAAAAATCGCCCAAACTGCGTCAGTCGAGCAGCTTGGCTATGAACGACGGCCTGCGTCGAACATGTAGTGGTCAGTATATGATACTGGTTTTGATAGTTTTCGCACAGTTTGTAGCCCAGCTTTTGTATAGTTAGAAAATCCAGAAACTTTGATAACAGTGCACTAGCTGACGTTGATATTTTGTTTGGTTTTACAAACTAGACACGTGTTGATAGCGACCTATCCAATGTGCACTTGTGTCATGATTATACATGATACAATCGATTTTAGCATTTTAACTGCACTCCAGCTAACACATTGAAATAAGTCTACACGTATTGTAGTTCTAATTTCACATAATTTTGAAGTGGGCCTGATTTATTAATTAACATTTACATTTGTATTTTTGATCAAGTTATGTTCCAGCCAGTGGCGTAGCGGGGGGGGGGCAAGGGGGATCATGCTCACAAAGGGGCGCCGAATGGTATATTTTACATATAATATTATATGGTTTTCGAATGGGGGGGTGCTAAAAAGGTATTGTGCCCCGGGCGCGAGTTAAGCTCGATACGCCACTGGTTCCAGCCTATATCATTCACGATTATGTATATTTTGCTGTAATTTACAATCAATTTTTTAATTATTTTTTCACATTTATACATGATAGAGAATGACATACAATGCTGAACTTTTAATAAACTTTTCAACCATTTTGAATCTCCAAATTTTCTCTTAATTTTTATTTTCGCAACTTTCCGATTCTTGGAATTGAATTCCATTGTAAGTAGAAAGAGATAAAGACCAATTTTTAAGTAGGACTATCCTCTAATTTCGCCAGGGTTTACTCTAATATTGTGTATCCAGATCACCTAAAATCGATATCCAGTCACGAATACGAGGAACTTTGGTGATCTATGTTCTCATTGATTAACTTACACTACTGCTTTGTATTTGATGCTGGATTGTCATTGGTTCCACATTGTTGGTTTCTCGAACAATAGAAATGAATGACGGGATATAACACTAGTTTACTCTAGTATGGGAGAGGTGCGTGAAAAAGAATAGCTAAGAGTGTACAAACACAAGCATAAAAAAGCTTTTACACATTTCACAAAAAAAAATTTTGATCGTACTTAATACAAGTATGTTTGAACATATTCTAATATGTAAATACAATGTTTCATAAGTTATCTGTTTCGAAAAACAAAATACCAGCACCCCCAGACAGGGGGAATATGTATGAGCTTATGGGAATATGTAGGAGCTTATGGGAATATGTCAGAGCTTATGGGAATTTGTAGGAGCTTATGGGAATATGTAGGAGTTTATGGGAATATTAGGAGCTTATGGGAACATTAGGAGCTTATAGGTATATGTCGGAGCTTATGGGAATTTGTAGGAGCTTATGGGAATATGTAGGAGCTTATGGGAATATTAGGAGATTATGGAAATATGTAGAAGCTTATTGGAATATTTAAGAGCTTAAGGGAATATGTCGGAGCTTATGGGAATATGTAGGAGCTTATGGGAATATGTGCCAATTGATTCTACTCATGTTTAGTATTTGGCGAATGGGACTAAAGGCTTTGTGTTTATTTTCAACCACGTAAGTTGGCATTTTTACGCTTCAGTAAATTCTACTCCTGTTTTTCAAGTTTTGAAACGGACTATAAGCTTCGTTTCAATTTTCTGCTATACAATAATCAATTGCCATGCATAAGTAGATTCAACTCTATGTCAATTATCGAAAAAGAGAGGTAAGGAAAGAGAGAGAGAGATAATGGGAATATATGGGAACTTATTCGAATACGCGGGAGCTTATGAGAACATGCGGGAGCTTATGGTAATATGCGGGAATTTATGTTAATATGTAGGAGCTTCAGGGAATATTAGGAGCTTGTGAGATTATGTAGGAGCTTATTGGAATATGTGGGAGCTTATGGGATTTTTTGAAGCTTTTGGGAATATGTAGGAGCTTATGCAAATTTTTAGGAGCTTATGGGAATATGTAGGAGCTTATGCGATTTTTTAGGAGCTTATGGGAATATTAGGAGCTTATGGGAAAATTGAAGAGCTTATAGGAATATTTAAGACCTTATGGGAATATATCGGAGCTTATGGGAATATTTAGGAGCGTATGGGAATATGTGCCATGCATAAATATATTCAACTTTATGTCAATTATCAGAAAAGAGAGATAAGAAAAGAGAGAGAGAATGAGAGAGAGAGAGAGAGAATGGGAATATATGGGAACTTATGGGAATATGCGGGAGCTTATCGGAACATGAACAAGCTTATGGGAATATGCGGGAGCTTATGGGAATATGTGGGAGCTTATGGGACATTTTGGGAGCTTATAAGAATATTTAGGAACTTATGGGATTTTTTGGAAGCTAATGGGAATATGTAGGAGTTTATGGGAATATGTAGGAGCTTATGGGAATATGTAGGAGCTTTAAGGAATATGTAGGAGCTTATGGGAAAATGTAAGAGCTTATGGGAATATGTGGGAGCTTATGGGAATTTGTAGGAGCTTATGGGAATATATAAGAGCTTATGGGAATATTAGGAGCTTATAGGAATATGTAGGAGCTTATGGGAATATTTAAGAGCTTATGGGAATATTAGGAGCATATGGGAATATGTAAGATATTATGGGAATAATATGAGCTTATGGAAATATATAAGAGCTAATGGGATCATCTGGGAGCTTATGGGACTTTTTGGGAGCATAGGGGAATATGTAAGAGATTATGGGAATATTTAGGAGCTTATGGGAATAATAGGAGCTTATGGAAATATGCAGGAGCTTATGAGAATATATGGGAGCTTATTGCAATATCTGGGAGCATATGGGAATAAGTGAGAGCTTATGGGAATATCTGGCAGCTTTTGGGAATATCTGGGAGTTTTTGGGAATATGTAGGAGCTTATGGGAATAAGTGGGAGATTATGGGAATATGTGCAAATTGATTCTACTCCTTTTTAGTTTTTGGCGAATGGGACTATAGGCTTTGTGTTTATTTTCAACCACGTAAGGTCACAATATTACGCATCAGTAAACTCCACTGATATTTTTCAATATTTGAAACAGACTATAAGCTTCGTTTCAAATTTTTTTTATACAATGATCAACTGCAATGGATAAGTAGATTCAACTCTATGTTAATTATCGAAAAAGAGAGATAAGGAAAGAGAGAGAGAGAGAGAGAGAGAGAGAGAGAGAGAGAGAATATGTGCGGGAACTTATAGGAATATGTGAGATAAATATATATATATACATATATATATATATATATATATATATATATATATATATATATATATACAGAGACAGAGAAGGAGAGAGAGAGAGCGAAATAAGGAGAAAGAGAGAGAGAGAATGGGAATATTTGGGAGCTTATGGGAATAAGTAGGAACTTATGGAAATATATGGGAGATAGTGGGACTTTTTTTGGAGCTTATGGGAATATGTAGGAGCTTATGGGAATATGTAGGAGCTTATTGAAATATTTAGGAGCTTATGGGAATATCTAGGAGCTTATGGCAATATCTTGGAGCTTATGGGAAAATTAGGAGCTTATGGGAATAAGTGGGAGCTTGTGGGAATATCTGGGAGCTTATGGGAATATGTAGGAGCTTATTGGAATAAATGGGAGATTATGAGAATATGTGCCAATTGATTCTACTCCTTTTTAGTATTTGGCGAATGGGACTATAGGCTTTGTGTATATTTTCAACCACGTAAGGACAAAATTTTACGCATCAGTAAATTCTCCTCCTATTTTTCTTTATTTGAAACAGACTATAAGCTTCGTTTCAAATTTGTGCTATATAATAATCAACTGCAATGGATAAGTAGATTCAACTCTATGTCAATTATCGAAAAAGAGATAAGGAAAGAGAGAGAGAGAGAGAAAGAGAGAGAGAATATGGGAATATGCGGGAGCTTATGGGAATATGTGAGATAAATATATATATATATACATATATATATATATATATATATATATACAGAGAGAGAGAGAGAGAGAGAGAGAGAGAGAGGGAGAGAGAGAGAAAGAAAGAGACAGAGAAGGAGAGAGAGCGAAATAAAGAGAGAGAAAATGGGAATATTTGGGAGTTTATGGGAATATGTAGGAGCTTATGAGAATATATGAGAGCTTGTGGGACTTTTTTGAAGCTTATGGGAATATGTAGGAGCTTATGGGAATATAAAGGAGCTTACAGAATATTAGGAGCTTATTGAAATATTTAGGAGCTTATGGGAATATCTGGGAGCTTATGGCAATATCTGGGAGCTTACGGCAATATCTGAGAGATTATTGGAAAAAGTGGAAGTTTATGGAAATATATGGGAGCTTATGGGAAAATTAGGAGCTTATGGGAATAAGTGGGAGCTTATGGGAATAATCGGGAGATTATGAGAATATGTGCCAATTGATTCTACTCTTTTTAGTATTTCGCGAATGGGACTATAGGCTTTGTGTTTTTTTTCAACCACGTAAGGGAGAGAGAGAGAAAGAAAAGAACAGAGAAGGAGAGAGTGAGCGAAATAAGGAGAAAGAGAGACAGAATGGGAATATTTGGGAGCTTATGGGAATATGTAGGAGCTTATGGGAATATATGGGAGCTTGTGGAACTTTTGTGAAGCTTATGGGAATATGTAAGAGCTTATGGGAATATGTAGGAGCTTATGGAATATCAGGAGCTTATTGAAATATTTAGGAGCTTATGAGAATATCTGGGAGCTTATGGCAATATCTGGGAGCTTATGGGAAAATTAGGAGCTTATTGGAAAAAGTGGGAGCTTATGAAAATATCTTGGAGCTTATGGGAAAATTAGGAGATTCAACTCTATGTCAATTATCGAAAAAAAAAGAGAGATAAGGGAAGAGAGAGAGAGAGAGAGAGAGAGAGAGAGAGAATATGGAAATATGTGAGATAAATATATAAATATATATATATATATATATATATATATATATACATACATATATATATATATATATATGTATATATACATATATACATATATATATATATTAGGGTGGTTTGAAAAAATAAAGTTTAGAATTTCTGAATGTAATAGTGCTAAAAAGTTGTCTTAAGTGTTAGTTACACAACTCTGCAAAATTTCAGAATTTTTTGCTTATTTTGAGTGGTGCCCCAATCATGTTGAAAATTTGGACTTCCGTTATAAGCAAAACGGTATTTACAATATTCGTTTACCCTCTATTTTCAAGTGTTTTAATTACTTTGGCGAATAAACGTACATTGTATTTTCTACACAGAGTAAGTATCTATTTATTTTTTAGTATCTACTGCTTAAATCAGCATATTTTAGTAACTTAGCTCCCGGTGGAGTTCATTATCTGCCGTTCGCATTTAATCTAGTCCAGATATTATGGCGCAGTTGTCGTACATTATACTGGCACTGGAAATATTATCGCTTTTTGAATATACATAATTGAATAATATATCAAATATGTTAAACATTTTTTTATGGCTCACTCATTTTATATGGTTATATAAAATCCTTCCTTAATGCTTTCTCAGATAATCACCGGGACAAAAATGTCATCTAATGTTGACACCAGAGCTGCCAATAAATGCCCTGTTTTTGGTCATTCCTGTGAATTGGTTACAAATGTTTTGCCAACCTATATGGACATGATGAAGTATTACAGTCACATCAGACAAAAATTAAGTTCTGATCAAGCCAAAGAGCCCACAGTGAGTGAAATAGCTGAAATCGTTGCAACAGACATTGAAGCTGTATGGCATAAAGCTTCCATTCCGGTTGTTTCACACACTAGAATTCTCAAACTGATCAGAAATTCACATGATAAACTCAGAAAACTCATGAAGCCATTTAAAGGAAGGAAAGCAGATAACAAGTATTTGCTGAAGTTGCAAGAATATGCTGACAAAAGTAAACAGAAACTCTTTGACGTTGCAATTTGCAAATGTGTTCCTGGAAACTGTGGTTGTGCAAAGCAAAACAAAGTGCCACCTCAGGAACAACACTTTTTGCAGGACCAGAGAACATTGAGGATCATGTTTATTGGTAGTGTTGATCGAGTTTCCTCAGCTAAACTAAAAAAGACCTATGATCGCAAGTTGAAGGAGGACTCAAGAGCCAAAAAAGCACCCAAACTCGATTTGAATGACCAATGCCCTGGAGTTATAGATTTGAACAATGATGATTCATCAGATGCCGAAATTGGCCTCAATGAAGATTTATTTCAGACTGAAGCCGAAAGCAATACCATGATTACAGATACTGAGACACCTACTTCATCCAAACCGAGCTCTAGCCAGATGAGAAGAAAACTACCAAAGTTAGCAAAAATATGTGATCGATTTGCAGTATCAGACAGGGTTGGTGCAGCAGTTGCGACAGCAGTACTAGAAGACTTTGGTATAGTTTCACAAACTGAGGCTGCCAATGTAATTGATCGCTATAAACTGAGACGAGAGCGAAAGATGGCCAGAGATCAATTAGTAGACTCTACTGATGCAATTCAAACTCTCTATTTTGACGGCCGCAAGGATAAAACAATTAAACTAGAGAAGAAAGGAAGCCGTTGGTATCGAAATGTAGTAAATGAGGAACACATCACAATACTGAATGAACCTGGAGGAAAATTCATCACACATTTAGCACCTAAATCATCATCAGCTCGAGATATTGCTGACTGCATATATACATATTTTGACAGCAATGGGCACAACATAACCAACATTTTAGGGATTGGATGTGATGGTACTGCAACAAATACAGGACCTGCTGGAGGTATCATAAGACTTTTGGAGATCAAACTGGGTAGACCATTACAGTGGTTGCCATGCTTGTTGCATGCAAATGAGCTGCCTTTGCGCCATTTAATCAAACATCTTGATGGTAAAACAACTGGGCCACAAGGATTTTCGGGTCCAATAGGTTCTGCCCTGCTAAATTGCGAGCTCCAGCCAGTGTGCAACTTTGTTGCAATTAGCAGTAGCATTCCTGATGTGTCACTTTCAGAACTAAGTACAGAGCAGAGGTATTTACATGAAATGTGCTTAAGTGTGATGACCGGTTGCTGTTCAGAAGAACTTGCTAGAAGAAACCCTGGCAAAATGGCTCATTCACGGTGGTTGACAACGGCCAATCGCATTCTTCGATTGTATATTTCACAACAAAATCCAACTCAAAGCTTACAGATGTTGGCAACTTACATTATGCAGGTGTATGGTCCTGTGTGGTTTGCAATCAAAAGCAAACCCAGCTGTGTAGATGGCACTAAACACATTTGGTTGACAATTCACTTGTCTCGTTCACTGCCAACAGAAGTTAAGAACATCATTGATCCTGTTATCCAAAGAAATGCCTATTTTGCTCATCCAGAGAATCTATTGATAGCAATGGTCACTGATGATCGAGATCACATTAAACAACTTGGACTGCGCAGAATTCTAAAGGCTCGTCAGGAACAGAAAACTGGCATCAGAAAATTTTGTATTCCAAGACTGAACTTTGATTCAACAGACTATGTTGACCTGATAAATTGGCAGGAAGCTGAAGTAACTGCACCACCATTGTTGGCCAATATTCCAATGTCTGAAATAACTAGCAGAATACATGATCAACACAATATTATGTTGCCAATTATCCAGGTACCCTGTCACACTCAAGCCGTAGAAAGACATGTGAAACTCGTTACAGAAAAATCACAGTCGGTATGCGGAGAAAGGGGCCCGAACATGGCTTCATAAAGAACAGGATTTTGTCCAGGCAGCAAATGACAGCATTCAACCAGAAGACTGATTATTGTTTTGATTAAGTTATTAATTGGACAAAATGGATGTTTGGACATTACAGTTTGTTGTTAGCAGATTTTCAGTAAATTATTCGAGATTTAAGGGATTTCATCAATATTTCATGTCATTGGGGCAGTTGAAAAAATAATAATTTAGAGGTGAAACTTTGGCTACAAAATCATCTTCTATAGTGACAACTTTTCCAAACTATTACATATTTAAATTCAAAAAAAATTTTTTTTTACCTCATCATTCACAAACCCTAATATATATATATATATATATATATATATATATATATATATATATATATATATATATATATATATATATATATATTAGGGTTGGTCAAGAAATTTTTTTTGGAGTTGGGAATATGAAACATATTCAAAAAGTTGCCTATGGTCCTACTGATTGTAAAAATGTAAAATTTGTAAAAATCAGACAATGTCTTCCACTCCCAACTTTTAGTTCAAGGGGGTACGGGGCGAAAAATGCACTATGTCTAAAAAAAAAAAAAGACACTTTTTTATTTTTAGATACTAAAACATGTCAATAATAACTACGAATTAATTATATTGCAGAAAAATTTTTTTAAATCAATTAAAATGTATTTTCAGAATGTTACTCATTCAGAAACTTCAATAATTGACAAACTTAAAAGTGATTTTTCTCTGAAAAAATATTTTTTGACATTTTGCTTCACTATGGCAAGAAAATCTCAAAAAACACCTGTCAGATTTTGATAAAACTTCTAATTTTTATGTAGAAGAGGTGCATTTATAGAATGTCAGAGGCTTTTCAAGAAATTTTAAGTCCTTTTTTTTAATTTTCAAAATTAGCAATTTTTGCTTATTTTCACCATACAAAATTTTTTTAATTCATACAAAAATTATTTATTACATTATCAAAAAAGTACTTTGACATTCCCTAAAGTAAGCTTTTCTGATTATAAAAATGTACATTGTATATGAATCAGTCTATAAATATTTCAGAAATATTTGCCACAAAAAGGTCATAAATTTCAAGATGGCGGCATGCCGCACCCACAAATATCAACATTTTAATATTTTTTTTTAACAAAATTATTTTTAAATCTACTATATTATTTCTAAGATATTAAAATGTCTTAAACTTTAATAATAAAAAAGATTTTGCTTTGACCCAGGTACCCCCCCCCCCCCATAAATGTATGACATTTTACAACATTTAGAATGTTTGGTATAAGTAATATGAAATTGTACAAATCTATAAATCGTTCATGCAAAATATACAATGTACATATGAATAATACGGTTTATGGATTGTCACAGGAAACTTGCTTTGCTTTCAATTTTCGGAAGAACATCCCTTGATTTCTTTGTTTGCAAAACCATCCCATGTCGAGAGCTATGTCCGTACAGTTCCAAATGTCCGTACACTTTCAAACTAACAGCAGTAAATTCTTGAATTGCTCTTTCAACAGCTTGAGAGTGACAGGGAATTTGATCCAGTATGATTGGGTTGTTGCGTTTAAGTTCATCATCACAAATATGTTCCAGCAGAGGAGGGGATGTCACTGCACAAAGATCCCAGTTAATCATCTGATCATATGATTTAGCTGTAATCAGGATTATGTCATTTTTGTTGAAAAATTCTAACTGTGCATGTTGCTGGTTGATGTCGTGCTGTTATGATTTTATTTACTGCATACCTTCCAATTTCTTCATCAATGTCCTAACTGCAGCCAATAGAATGTTTTCTGGATGTGCAAAGTAGCAGTTATTTTCCAATACAGGCAATATAATAGATTGATCAGCAGTATCAAGGTTCTGAAGCAGTTGTATCATATAGAAAAAGTTTATAGCCCCACTTTGACAAGATGGATCGCAAAAACCCTGTTCGTTTTTGTTAACCATCTTTGCTCTCATCAGTATGTTCCTTGGCTGCCCTATCTCTCCAAATTTTTCTATGTCGACGCATCTTTGCTGGATCCAGAGCTGTAGATGGTGTTAACATGTTTAAGTCCTTCAACACAGCTTTAACGATAAGACATGTATCCCTATTGCTTAATTTACATCGATCCACTGCTTCATATTGATATCTGTTTTGTTATTTGGAACATTCCTCATCGCTGGAGAAGTCTACATCAAGTAGTTCATCATCTTCAGCATCCTGATCTGGAATATCATTATCTTTCTCATCATTGACGTTATCATTTGTGGTTCCTATCTGATCGCCAACCTGCATCAATGAAGGTTTTCTTTTCTGTCGATTTTGTAATATTTTTGTTTGCTTGTCAACATTGTCTATGAACATATTTCTTGCCATCTTTTGATCCACCCAAAATGCCCACTCAAGCACAGAAATTATTATTGTGGACATTTACAGTCTCCTCTATCCCTAACATCTGCATCTTTTTACTCGAACAATTATACTGGTACTGTCATTTGTAGGGATACTAGCCTGGTCATATAATTATTTAACTTCATGCGCTAATGCGTGAGCTCGTGAATGAAGGCTATGATTGTATTGTTCCATTTTAAGCATCCACCAATAGCCTTGAAAACATCTTCACTGGTTGGAAGTTGTCTTTTAGGCAATTCAGCTGCTGACCCAAACACAGAATGTACAGTTGCACTTCTTGAAGAAGAACTCATATTCATAGAAGAACTTAATAAAATAATTGAAAAATTAATCAAAAATGAAATAAAACAACCATGCGTGATCCGATAATGAATACATGGTACACCAGTTATATTGAGAGAAAAATGGATGCAATGCTTATCCCAGTTGTCTGAACTAATTAGTTATTCATAAAAAAGGTTATAAAGATAAAACACAAATTTTATATGCATTTCATTTTATTTTTGAATAACCTAGGTCACAAATTTAACATGTTCAGTCACAAAAAACTCACAGTAAATATAGTAAAAATTTCGAACAAAAGTTGGGAGTAGTAAAACTATGTAGTTTTCAAATATTTATACATATTCCATGTACTACCATGATGTAACAACTTTTTAATAATGTTTCAATAAAAAAAATTTTTTTGACCCACCCTAATATATATATACAGAGAGAGAGAGAGAGAGAGAGAGAGAGAGAGAGAGAAAGAAAAAGACAGAAGGAGAGAGTGAGCGAAATAAGAAGAAAGAGAGACAGAATAGGGTTTATTTGGGAGCTTATGGGAATATGTAGGAGCTTATGGGAATATGTAGGAGCCTGTGGAATATCAGGAGCTTATTAAAATATTTAGGAGCTTATGAGAATATCTGGGAGCTTATGGCAATATCTGGGATCTTAAGGGAAAATTAGGAGCATATTGGAAAAAGTGGGAGCTTATGGAAATATCTTGGAGCTTATGGGAAAATTAGAGCTTATGGGAATAAGTGGGAGCTTATGGAAATAAGTGGAGCTTATGGGAATATCTGGGAGCTTATGGGAATATGTAGGAGCTTATTGGAATAAATGGGAGATTATGAGAATATGTTCCAATTGATTCTACTCCTTTTTAGTATTTGGCGAATGGGAATATAGGCTTTGTGTATATTTTCAACCACGTAAGGTCAAAATTTTATGCATCAGTAAAATCTCCTCCTATTTTTCTATATTTGAAACAGACTATAAGCTTCGTTTCAAATTTCTGCTATACAATAATCAACTGCAATGGATAAGTAGATTCAACTCTATGTCAATTATCGAAAAAGAGAGATAAGGAAAGAGAGAGAGAGAGAGAGAGAGAGAGAGAGAAAGAGAGAGCGAATATGGAAATATATGGGAGCTTATGGGAAAATTAGGAGCTTATGGGAATAAGTTGGAGATTATAGGAATAATCGGGAGATTATGACAATATGTGCCAATTGATTCTACTCTTTTTAGTATTTCGCGAATGGGACTATAGGCTTTGTGTTTTTTTTCAACCACGTAAGGGAGAGAGAGAGAAAGAAAAGGACAGAGAAGGAGAGAGTGAGCGAAATTAGGAGAAAGAGATACAGAATGGGAATATTTGGGAGCTTGAGGAACTTTTGTGAAGCTTATGGAAATATGTAGGAGCTTATGAGAATATCTGGGAGCTTATGGCAATATCTGGGAGCTTATGGGAAATCAGGAGCTTATTGGAAAAAGTGGGAGCTTATGAAAATATCTTGGAGCTTATGGGAAAATTAGGACCTTATTGGAAAAAGTGGGAGCTTATGGAACTATCTTGGTGCTTATGGGAAAATTAGGAGCTTATGGGAATAAGTGGGAGCTTATGGGAATATGTAGGAGCTTATTGGAATAAATGGGAGATTATGAGAATATGTTCCAATTGATTCTACTCCTTTTTAGTATTTTGCGAATAAGACTATAAACTTTGTGTATATTTTCAACCACGTAAGGTCAAAATTTTACGCATCAGTAAATTCTCCTCCTATTTTTCTATATTTGAAATAGACTATAAGCTTCGTTTCAAATTTCTGCCATACAATAATCAACTGCAATGGATAAGTAGATTCAACTCTATGTCAATTATCGAAAAAGAGAGATAAGGAAAGTGGGAGAGAGAGAGAGAGAGAGAGAGAGAGAGAGAGAATACGGGAATATGCGGGAGCTTATGGGAATATGTGAGATAAATATATATATATATATATATATATATATATATATACATATATATATACATATATAGATATATATACATATATATATATACATATATATATACATATATATATATATATACATATATATATATACATATATATATATATATATATATATACAGAGTGAGAGAGAGAGAGAGAGAGAGAGACATAGAAGGAGAGAGTGAGCGAAATAAGGAGAAAGAGAGACAGAATGGGAATATTTGGGAGCTAATGGGAATATGTAGGAGCTTATGGGAATATGTAGGAGCTTACAGAATATTAGGAGCTTATTGAAATATTTAGGAGCCTATGGGAATATCTGGGAGCTTATGGCAATATCTGGAAGCTTATGGCAATATCTGGGAGGTTATGGGAAAAGGTGGGAGTTTATGGAAATATGGGAGCTTATGGGAAAATTAGGAGCTTATGGGAATAAGTCGGAGCTTATGGGAATAATCGGGAGATTATGAGAATATGTGCCAATTGATTCTACTCTTTTTAGTATTTCGCGAATGGGACTATAGGCTTTGTGTTTTTTTTCAACCACGTAAGGGAGAGAGAGAGAAAGAAAAAGACAGAGAAGGAGAGAGTGAGCGAAATAAGAAGAAAGAGATACAGAATGGGAATATTTGGGAGCTTATGGGAATATGTAGCAGCTTATGGGAATACATGGGAGCTTGTGGAACTTTTGTGAAGCTTATGGGAATATGTAGGAGCTTATGGGAATATGTAGGAGCTTATGGAATATCAGGAGCTTATTGAAATATTTAGGAGCTTATGGGAATATCTGGGAGCTTATGGCAATATCTGGGAGCTTATGTGAAAATTAGGAGCTTATTGGAAAAAGTGGGAGCTTGTGAAAATATCTTTGAGCTTATGGGAAAATTAGGAGCTTATGTGAATAAGTTGGAGCTTATGGGAATATCTGGGAGCTTATGGGAATATGTAGGAGTTTATGGGAATAAATGGGAGCTTATGATAATATGTTCCAATTGATTCTACTCCTTTTTAGTATTTGTCGAATGGGACTATAGGCTTTGTGTATATTTTCAACCACGTAAGGTCAAAATTTTACGCATCAGTAAAATCTCCTCCTATTTTTCTATATTTGAAACAGACTATAAGCTTCGTTTCAAATTTCTGCCATACAATAATCAACTGCAATGGATAAGTAGATTCAACTCTATGTCAATTATCGAAAAAGAGAGATAAGGAAAGAGGGAGGGAGAGAGAGAGAGAGAGAGAGAGAGAGAGAGAGAATACGGGAATATGCGGGAGCTTATGGGAATATGTGAGATAAATATATATATATATATATATACATATATATATATATATGTATATATATATATATAAAAAGAGTGAGAGAGAGAGAGAGAGAGAGACATAGAAGGAGAGAGTGACAGAATGGGAATATTTGGGAGCTAATGGGAATATGTAGGAGCTTATGGGAATATGTAGGAGCTTACAGAATATTAGGAGCTTATTGAAATATTTAGGAGCCTATGGGAATATCTGGGAGCTTATGGCAATATCTGGGAGCTTATGGCAATATCTGGGAGGTTATGGGAAAAGGTGGGAGTTTATGGAAATATATGGGAGCTTATGGGAAAATTAGGAGCTTATGGGAATAAGTCGGAGCTTATGGGAATAATCGGGAGATTATGAGAATATGTGCCAATTGATTCTACTCTTTTTAGTATTTCGCGAATGGGACTATAGGCTTTGTGTATATTTTCAACCACGTAAGGTCAAAATTTTACGCAGCAGTAAATTCTCCTCCTATTTTTCTATATTTGAAACAGACTATAAGCTTCGTTTCAAATTTCTGCTATACAATAATCAACTGCAATGGATAAGAAGATTCAACTCTATGTCAATTATCGAAAAAGAGAGATAAGGAAAGAGAGAGAGAGAGAGAGAGAGAGAGAGAGAGAGAGAGAATATGGGAATATGCGGGAGCTTATGGGAATATGTGAGATAAATATTATATATATATATATATACATATATATATATATAAATATATATATATATATATATATATATACAATATATATATATATATAAAGAGAGAGAGATAGAGAGAAAGAGAGAGAGAGAGAGAGAGAAAGTCAGAGAAGGAGAGAGTGAGCGAAATATATATAGAGAAAGAATGGGAATATTTGGGAGCTTATGGGAATAAGAAGGAGTTTATTGGAATATATGAGAGCTTGTGGGACTTTTTTGGAGCTTATGGGAATATGTAGAAGCTTATGGGAATATGTAGGAGCTTATGGAATATTCGGAGATAATTGAAATATTTAGGACATTAAGGAAATATCTGGGAGCTTATGGCAATATCTGGGAGCTTATGTTAAAATTAATAGCTTTTGGGAATAAGTGGGAGATTATGGAAATATCTGGGAGCTTATGGGAAAATAAGGAGGTTATGGGAATATCTGGGAGCTTATGGCAATATCTGGGAGCTTATGGGAAAATTAGGAGCTTATGGGAATATCTGGGAGATTATGAGAATATATGCCAAATTATTCTACTTCTTTTTAGTATTTGACGAATGGGACTATAGGTTTGCGCATCAGTAAATTCTACTCCTATTTTTCAATATTTGAAACAGACTATAAGCTTCGTTTCAAATTTCTGCAATAAAATAATCAACTGCAATTGATAAGTAGATTCAATTATTGTTCAATTATCGAAAAAGAGAGATAAGGAAAGAGAGAGAGAGAGAGAGAGAGAGAGAGAGAGAAAGAGAAAGAGATAGAGAATATGGGAATATGCGGGAGCTTTAGGGAATATGTCAAATATAAATAAATAAATACATATATATATATATACATATATATATACAGAGAGAAAGAGAGAAAGAGACAGAGAAGGTGAGAGAGAAAATAAGAAGAAAAAGATAGAGAATGGGAATAATTGGAAGCTTATGGGAATATGTAGGAGCTTATGGGAATATATGGGAGCTTGTGGGACTTTTTTGAAGTTTATGGGAATTTGTAGGAGCTTATGGGAATATGTAGGAGCTTATGGAAATATTAGGAGCTTATTGAAATATTTAGGAGCTTATGGGAATATCTGGGAGATTATGGCAATATCTGGGAGCTTATGGGAAAATTAGGAGCTTATGGGAAAACGTGGCAGCTTATGGCAATATCTAGGATCTTATGTGAAAATTAGGAGCTTATGAGAATAAATAGGACCTAATGGAATATATGTGAGCTTAGGGGAATATTAGTAGCTTATGGGAATATGTAGGAGCTTATGGGAATATGTAGGAGCTTATGGGAATATTAGAAGCTTATTGAAATATGTAGGAGCTTATGTGATTATCTTGGAGCTTATGGCCATATGTGGCAGCTTATTGGAAAATTAGGATCTTATTCGAATAAGTAGGAGCTTATGAGAATATCTGGAAGCTTATGGAAATATGTAGGTTCTTATGGGAATATATGGGAGCTTGTGGGACTTTATTGAAGTTTATGGGAATATTATGAGCTTATGGGAATATGTAGGAGCTTATGGGAATAATAGGAGCTTATTGAAATATTTAGGTGCTTATGGGAATATCTGGGAGCTTATGGTAATATCTAGGAGCTTATGGGAAAATTAGGAGCTTATGGGAAAAACTGGGAGATTATGGGAATATCTGAGAGCTTATGGGAAAATTAGTAGCTTATGGGAAAAAGAGAGATAAGGAAAGAGATAGAGGGAGAAAGATAGAGAGAATGTGGGAATATGCGGGAGCTTATGGTATTATGTGAGAAATAAATAAATAAATAAATATATATATATATATATATATATATACAGAGAGAGAGAGAGAGAGAGAGAGAGAGAGAGAAAGAGACAGAGAAGAAGAGAGAGAGAGAGCGAAATAAGGAGAAAGAGGAGAAAGTAGGATCTTATGTGAATATAAGGAAGCTTGTGGGACTTTTTTGAAGTTTATGGCAATATGTAGGAGCCTATGGGAATGTGTAGGAGCTTATGGGAATAATAGGAGCTTATTGAAATATTTAGGAGCTTATGGGAATATCTGGGAGCTTATGGTAATATCTGGGAGCTTATGGGAAAATTAGAAGCTTATGGAAAAAAGTGGGAGCTTATGGGAATATGTAGAAGCTTATGGGAAAATTCGGAGCTTATGGGAATAAGTTGGAGCTTATGGGATTATCTGGGAGCTTATGGGAATATGTAGGAGCTTATGGGAATAAATGGGAGATTATGAGAATATGTGTTAATTGATTCTACTCCTTTTTATTATTTGTCCAATGGGACTATAGCCTTTGTGTTTTTTTTCAACCACGTAAGTTCAAAATTTTACGCATCAGTAAATTCTACTCCTATTTTTCAATATTTGAACCAGACTATAAGCTTCGTTTCAAATTTCTGCTATACAATAATCAACTGCAATGAATAATTAGATTCAACTCAATGTCAATATCGAAAAAGAGAGATAAGGAAAGAGAGAGAGAGAGAAAGAGAGAGAGAATATGTGCGGGAACTTATAGGAATATGTGAGATAAATATATATATATACATATATATATATATATATATATATATATATACAGAGAGAGAGAGAGAGAGAGAGAGAGAGAGAGAAAGAAAAAGACAGAGAAGGAGAAAGAGAGCAAAATAAGAAGAAAAAGAGAGAGAATGGGAATATTTGGAAGCTTATGGGAATATGTAGGAGCTTATGGGAATATATGGGAGCTTGTGGGACTTTTTTTGAAGTTTATGGGAATTTGCAGGAGCTTATGGGAATATGTAGGAGCTTATGGAAATATTATGAGCTTATTGAAATATTTAGGAGCTTATGGGAATATCTGGGAGATTATGGCAATATCTGGGAGCTTATGGGAAAATTAGGAGCTTATGGGAAAAAGTGGCAGCTTATGGCAATATCTAGGAGCTTATGGGAAAATTAGGAGCTTATGGGAATAAATAGGACCTAATGGAATATATGGGAACTTATGGGAATATTAGGAGCTTATGGGAATATGTTGGAGCTTATGGAAATATTTAGGAGCTTATGGGAATATTAGGAGCTTATTGAAATATGTAGGAGCTTATGTGAATATCTGGGAGCTTATGGAAATATGTAGGTTCTTATGGGAATATATGGGAGCTTGTGGGACTTATTGAAGTTTATGGGAATAATAGGAGCTTATTGAAATATTTAGGTGCTTATGGGAATATCTGGGAGCTTATGGTAATATCTGGGAGCTTATGGGAAAATTAGGAGCTTACGGGAAAAAGTGGGAGCTTATGGGAATATCTGAGAGCTTTTGAGAAAAGTAGGAGCTTATGGGAATAAGTAGGAGCTTATGGGAATATCTGGGAGCTTATGGGAATATGTAGGTGCTTATGGGAATAAATGAGAGTTTATGAGAATATATGCTAATTGATTCTACTCCTTTTTAGTATTTGGTGAAAGGGACTATAGGCTTTGTGTTTATTTTCAGCCACGTAAGGTCAAAGTTTTAAGCATCAGTACATTAGACTCATATTTTTCAATATTTGAAACAGACTATAAGCTTCGTTTCAAATTTCTGCTATACAATAATCAACTGCAATGGATAAGTAGATTCAACTCTATGTTAATTATCGAAAAAGAGAGATAAGGAAAGAGAGAGAGAGTGAGAGAGAGAGAGAGAGAAAGAGAGAGAGAATATGGGAATATGCGGGATCTTATGTGAGATATAAATAAATATATATATATATATATATATATATATATATATATATATATATATATACCGAGAGAGAGAGAGAAAAAAAAAGAAAGAGACAGAGAAGGAGACAGAGAGCGAAATAAGGAGAAAGAGAGAGAGAATGGGAATATTTGGGAGCTTATGGGAATATGTAGGAGCTTATGGGAATATATGGGAGCTTATTTGATTTTTTTGGAGCTTATGGGAATATGTAGGAGCTTATGAGAATATGGACGAGCTTAAGGGAATATGTGGGAGCTAATAGGAATATTGGAAGATTATGTGAATATGTAGGAGCCTATAGAAATATGTGGGTGCTTATGGGAATATTAGGAGCTTATGGGAATATTTAGGAGCTTAAGGATATATGTAGGAGCTTATGGGAATATGTGGGAGCTTATGGGAATATGTAGGAGCTTTTGGGATTGTTAGGAGCTTAGGTGAATATGTGGGAGCTTATGGGAATATGTGGGAGCTTATGGGGATATGTAGGAGCTTATGGGAATATTTTGGAGCTTATGGGAATATGTGGGAGCTTATGGGAATATTAAGAGCTTATTGGAATATGTGGAAACTTATGGGAATATGTGGGAGCTTATGGGAATATGTAGGAGCTTTTGGAAATGTTAGGTGCTTAGGGGAATAAGTAGAAACTTATGGGAATATGTGGGAGCTTATGGGAATATGTAGGAGCTTATGGAAATATGTTGGATTTTATGGGAATTTGTGGGAGGTTATGGAAATATGTAGGAGCTTTTGGGATATCTTGTAGCTTATGGGAATATTAGGAGCTTATGAGAAAATGTGGGAGCTTATGGAAATATGTGGGAGCTTATGGGAACATGTAGGAGATTTCGGAAATATGTGGGAGCTTATGGGAATATTAGGCGCTTATGGGAATATTTAGGAGCTTATGGAAATATGTGGGAGCTTATGGGAATGTGTAGGAGCTTATGGGAATATGTGAGAGATTATGGGAATATGTAGAAGCTTATAGGAATATTTGGGAGCTTATGGGAATATTAGGATCTTATGGGAATATGTAAGAGTTTATGTGAATATTAGGAGCTTATGGGAATATGTGGGAGCTTACTGGAATATGTGGGAGCTTATGGGAATATCAGGAGCTTATAGGATCTTATGAATAGCAAACTGTATAAAATGAAGATCCCCTCTTAGTATCTGTATAAATAATAGCTGTGTGGGTTGTGCGTTAAATCGAAAATAAAGAATTAATACAACAGTATTCAAGTTTAAAATCGTCAAACGTAAACAATAGTAATAAAAATCCTGAAAAAATGTTATTTGTCCGTAACCATAATATCCTAGCCTATTGATCAAGCCTAAGGGGATATAACTCTATGCTAAGGTTTTGCAGGGTACAGCTAGTTAATTATTATAACACTGATTGTTAGAGGGCTAACACAGTTACTTATGTCGGGGTTCTCATAAAAGTTAAGTGCTCATCGGGAAAGATTAAGAGTAGAATTAATATTTCTCAAACAAACAAGTATTGAAGAAATGCAATCTTCGAATTAAACACACGCACACAAAAAAAAAGCAATTTGAGCCTGTTCCATACTGGACACAGGACGTGTTAGCGCATTTTTGTGTATGTATCAGTACGTATGCTATATTTCAGTAAATATTTGTCAATTTTGGAAATGTTTATAAATTCAATTGTGTATTGCATATATCTGAAAAAAGATTTTACAAAGACGTTTCTTTATATTTGAAAAAAAATTTTTCTCTTAAATCTAACTACAAGTGGTTTGTGGTCACTGAAATAGGACTCATAATTGAAACATTCTAAATTGTAGTTATTTAATCGTCCGAAAACTCCGTCAATTGTTGTTTGATAAATTGTTGTTGCCAATCTTGGTGAAAGTAGTTGAATGTTGAAGTTTGATTCGAAGAAATTTTCAATTTCTGCCCCGGGCTCTTTGAAATCTTGATTGAAGTCCCAACAAATGATGACTTTTGGTTGATTGAGCTGTGCTGCAAAGTTGTCTGTCATCACCCTAGATCTCAACAACCATAAGTCCTAGACCCATGATGTATATATCATTTTGTAGGTCTTGCCTGCCAAGAAATGACTTTTTTTCCATTTCGCGATCTGACCTCTGAGGGCCGTAAAATTAATTGCTTGTTTAATTATATATCCTCCATAACTAACAAATCTAATCGTTCGTTAACTATAAACATATAACTTACTACTTTAACATTGACAAACATGTTTTAGAAGTAACTGATTCACTATATCATAAGATATTAATAAATGTTCTATTAACTGATCACAGATTTAATATCTAATTCTAATCTATGAAAACTATTGTATTTTTTTTTTTTGAATTCTCAAAGCAAATAAGACTACAAGTAATTAAGAAAGCAAATTCCAATTAATTGCATCATCAAAAACTTCTGAAAAAAAGAAGAAAATTGCGCACTACGTCATAATAAACTTTAAAACTTGTAAATCTGCTTATTCGTGTTCCCTGACGATCTCCACCATTTTGGTTCCGTTCGTATCACACCAGTGGTTAAGTCATTTTTAAAGCCGATCCCTGTACCCGACTGAGTTATTAATTGAAAAATGACCCTAATACCTGTTTGGGTCGCACCTCCCCCACCCTTCCCCCTTGCGAAGACCCTGCACGCTTGTAAACAAGGTTCAATCCATATTCCACAGATACTACCTCTTAACATGTTATAGTTGTAATAGTGGATAATGATCAACCATCACATTGCTTTCTGTAATACAACCTTTCCCCTTTTTTTAAAAAAGGCCCTCAACTGGACAAAACAAATCAAACAAGCCCTACCTCCCTACATTCACTAACACATGACTGTAGCCCTGCCCCCCCCCCCTACATTCACTAACACATGACTGTAATTCCCTAACTTGTTGACAGTCCATGTCTTCATGTCTCACACTCTGTTTGTTTGTTAGACCAAGCGGATTGAGAGTTCACTGGTTGGGAATTTCTCAAGCCGGTGTCTCATTAAGACAACACTTTGGGTAATTTAAGCTATGAAGTTCCGAAGTGATGTTCTTTGTCGTTTTCTTATGAATTCACTATAGAAAAATAAAGCTGATTTTTCATAACATTAAAGTTCTATAACTTTTTTTTTGTTTTATTTTATTGTAATAAAGAAATTTTATGAAAAACTTTATCCAATACTTCAATTCTTATGAGTTAATGGATTAAAGTTTGTGATTTGTGAAGGTTATTCTATCCCACCTCTATGTAAGGATTAAATATTTTTTTCTGCACGCCGAAGAAGATTATTTTTCCCACTTCCGGCTTGTCGTTTGTAAAACTATTTGCTTTGATGCCGAAAATAGTTTTGCATTGGTCATCTTTCAGCAAAAGGAAAGTAAAGTGGACAGTGAGCTACTTAAAACATTGACCGCATTTTGGGCACTTTTGTAAGAAAGCTGTGTTTAAATAATGTACAAATTGTTCAGATTTCTATTTGGCGTTCTAGTCAAGGCTTCAATAGTTGTCACAGTTACACGAGGTAAATTAAAATAAAAATGTTTTTGTCGTTTAAGATTTATGTCTATTGCCTTACTTCAAGTTCAAAAATACGTGCCTCAAGTTAGCGATATAGAAATCCCAAAAAATATCGACCATGTCAATTTAATGTTCCTACCAATGACGATAAAAGATGCATTTCATCATTATATGTTAACATACTCATCATTATATGTTAACATACAAACAATACGTACATTATGTACAACTATGTATAGTGAATGTAGTATATATATACATAATCATTGCTCGATATAAAAAAAATAAACCAGTGCTGGGGATGAAAACCAATTTCTGCAGAGCCGGGGATAAATGTCTATGGTTTTATCCCCGGCAGGGATATATTAGCTAAAGCAGAGCCGGGGGATGAAAACTAATTCCTGCAGAGCCGGGGATAAATGTCTATGGTTGCAACCCTGGCAGGGATGACATTAGCTAAAGCAGAGCCGGGGGTGACAGTTCTCAGTGCTGGGGATATGCCCGGCATCCCCGGCGGTAAATCGAGCCCTGAACATAATATGCACACAGAAGACAACAGAAACCTTTAGCTCTAAACTGCTCGAAATCTCTAATCATGAGGCTAGTATACAGCTATGACAGAACTCTTTGGCTCCGACCACAGAATACACATTATAATTTATACTCTGTGGCCCCCGAGTAAGAAGTTTATGGGAAGTCCTAACTTTTTAACAAGAGTTAAAAAATTATTTCCTTATAGTTTTAAGAAACTGAAAAGGTGTCATGGAACCCTTCTATTTTCAGATATCTTTAAACGTCAAAGTAGCTATTTTTTTTTTACATTTACTACAAATTTTCTGTAGATATACAGAAACCTACTAATAAAAGTTATTGTCATTATTTTAGTTCACTTTTTTTTTATAAAAGCTCACTTTCAAAATGTTTATTTTGAATCGTTATAAATATGAACTTTTGTCGATGAAGTTGTTATTTTTTTGTTGTATAATAACACAGAGGCCTATGAAATTATTATTAATGAATATAACCTTTATTTTTATAAGCTTTTTACATTTCAGCATCATAAATATACATTTTTTTTTACAAACCAAAATGAAAAAAAAAACATTACTGACTTAATATAATGTATTATTCCATAAAATTTAATTTAGGTCAAGCTGAAAAGCAAGCCTCAGGCCTACAGTCTTTCAGGAGGGTGTGTTACTTCACTAACTGGTCATGTGACTTGCTCGTCAGAGAGGCCCACTTCTGCTTACGTCACATCGACGTCAACCTGTGCACGCATATAGTCTACGCCTTCGCGGGTATCAATGTGACGTCACTGTCGCTGTCTCCGACCAGGTTGGATGACGAGAATAGAGGAGAGATCAAGGTCGTTTGCTCTAATCGTTTTTCTGGATTATCTTTTTTTTTAATCTAATCTCTGTGCGGGTTTTCTACTTTGATAGGATTTAAAGAAAATAAATAACTTGGACTAGTAGTAATAAAAATGAAATTTAAAATTTCAGGGTCGCTATGTGTTGTTCAATGACCTGAAAAAGAGAGACAGGCGTCTGAAAACACTGCTGAGTGTCGGAGGGTCATACCAGACGGAAATGTTCGTCAAGGTGTCGACGTCTGCGGCGGCGAGGAGCCAGTTTGCGTACAACAGCGCCTTCTACGTCAGGAAGTGGGGTTTCGACGGCCTTGACCTGGACTGGGAGTACCCCCACGAGAGTCACAAAGAGGCTCTGACGTTACTTATACAGGTACTGGCCCCGATACCATCAAATCATTTAGCCGACGGCGGATTTAACGGTTGGTGCAGCGAACACAGGCGATGTGGGCTCCGACTTTGGAACGGTCCAACAATAGCACCAGCTTTACAATTGCATTAATATTTTCCACTGTGTCTTTTTTTTTTCAAGGCGGCCCCAAAAATTGTTCAGCACCCAGGGCATCAACAGTAATTAATCCGCCTTTGCACTTTGCACATATAAATAAACCACGTGGTAATGAAAAACACACAGCTTTTATTTTTCTGCCACTCAGAAAAAAAAAAGTGCTTTAAATTTAAATTTTAACTCTAGTATTTTACATTCTATTGCTTTAAAAAAAAAAACCCTGATACATTATTTTCTTTTCGTGTTTCATTATATTCTCGACAAAATGATATTAAAAATTATGGCTCTCTCAACCCTGTGGTACGCGTACCCTAATGGGGGTTAAGGGAAATGTTATGCACGGGTGCGCAGCGACGACATATAGTTTTCGTTCAAAAATTTGTGTAGAACATGACCAGGTTGCTACATGATCATCCATCACGTGCCCGCCACCAGAAAAATAAGAAAAATTCCATTATGACAATAAGTAAATTTAGTCACGAACTTAACGCGTGTGTGTGGGGGGGGGGTACCAATTGGACATACTTTCGCACACTTTTTGGGTACAGTCGCAAAAAAGTTTGAGAACCAATGTCTTAACATGATATCAACATGGTATAACCATGATATTACCTTGATATTACAATGATATTAACATGGTATAACCATGATATTACCTTGATATTACAATGATATTAACATGATATTAACATGGTATAACCATGATATTACCTTGATATTACAATGATATTAACATGATATCAACATGGTATAACCATGATATTACCTTGATATTACAATGATATTAACATGATATCAACAGGGTATTAACTGATATTAAAATGATTTCAACATGATTTTAACATGATATTAAATGATATTAAAATGATATTAACTGATATTAACATAATATAAACTGATATTTCTTTGATATTAACTGATATTGACATGATATTGAAATGATATCACTAGAGTGTTAACTGATATTAAAGTGATATTGACTGATTCTAACATGATATTAACATGATATTAACTGATAATAACATGATACTAACATGATACTAACATGATATTAACTGATATTGACATGATATTATTATGATATACTAGTTTTGTTACTATCACCCGATAGGACCTCAGGCTCGCCTTCATGGAAGAAGCAGAACTGTCAGGTGGTCCAGAACTTATCCTGTCCCTAGCTGCGCCTGCAAGTGACGAGAAGGTGAAGGCCGGGTATGACGTCAACGTAATTAGCCAGTGAGTATTTAGTTGTAGTGGTTATTGTTTTTTGTAGTGGTTTTTTTTTTGGGGGGAGGGGGGCTTAGGTTATATATAATTAATTAATTAATAATGAATTAATAATTAATGAAAATAAATAAATAAAAAAAAACATTAGATAATTTGTTGGGCCACCGAACAAAGCGTACTGTGTTGGATCCGTTGTACGACGCCACAAAATAATGAAATGTAAACAAAGATCCAATACTTGTGCTTCCGCTTATGAATGCAATTAAAAATGGATAAACAAATTGATAGGTAAAAAATAAAAAAGAATGAGGTTTTTCATTTGCACAAGTTTATTATTTTCTCCTCTCTATCTTTTCTTTTATTATTATTTTTTTTTAGTTAAATTAAAGTCGAGGTGAAATACTGAATACCCATTTAGGAAGCTACCGTGTTTCTAAAAATTTTGTTTCAGGCATGTTGATATGATCAACCTCATGGCCTACGACTTCTACGGTGCCTGGGGGCGTATAACAGGCTTCAACAGCCCCCTGTACCCTAGGGCGTCGGATACTAGGATATCTCACAAGCACTGTGTTGTAAGTCAATTGGGTTTGTTTGCTTGTGTGTGTATGTGTGTGTGTGTGTGTGTGTGTGTGTGTGTGTGTACGCGTGCGTGTGCGTTGGCTAGATAAAATCGCATTAACAAAGATAATTATTTTTTACTCATAACCATTTCTTGCATGTTTCTACCGCCATAAATGAAGATGACTTGTAGTTAATTCTATTTGTTTCTATTGATCTAGCTTATGAATTTTATGGTTTTTCTCCCCCAATTTTCCTTTTTTCACTTTAAAACTCTACAAAAAAAATTGAACACAAAAGGTTTACAAATAGTTGTTTTTGGTTTACTGTTGTTAAACTGAATTTTAGTAAAAGAAAAATAAACAACAGAAAAAGCAGCCTAAATATAGTAATTGATGCTGTGTAAAGTTCATTTAGTATTATTACTCACAGTTCTTGGCAATGTATATCATTACAACAATAATAATAATAATAATGCAGCATATATTTATTTATTTATGGGATTATGCTGATGTGTGTAATTAGTTTTAATTCTGTCGAGTAATTAATCAATGAGTCACAGTCTAGCGATAAAAAAACATTGATCATCCTGTCAGAGTCACAACATTATATACTATTAATGACATTGCCATAATTTCAATGACACGAAATTATATACTTTAAATGACATCCTTTCGATGACACAACATTATATACTTTAAATGACATCCTTTCAATGACACGAAATTATATACTTTAAATGACATCCTTTCAATGACACAACATTATATACTATAAATGACATCCTTTCAATGACACAGCATTATATACTTAAAATGACATTGTTTCAATGACACAACATTATATACTATAAATGACATCCTTTCAATGACACAACATTATATACTTTAAATGACATCCTTTCAATGACACAACATTATATACTTTAAATGACATCCTTTCAATGACACAACATTACATACTTAAAATGACATTGTCATCCTTTATATGACACAACATTATATACTTTAAATGATATAGTCATCTCGTCGAAGTTTTGGAAAAAAAATATATATCCAAATTTCCATTGTAAACACTAAATGTAACCCTTTATTTACTTAATTTCAAGATTATCATAATATTTCTTTTTGAAATAATTGAATGTTTGAAACTTTCTAACAGGAATGGTCAGTGAATTTATGGCTTCATCTCGGGGCGCCAGCTAACAAAATAAATCTTGGAATAGCCGCATACGGACAATCTTTCACGCTAGACACTAAGAAAGGGGAGGCAGCTCTATTCAATATTTCCAGTACAGGTGATAGAAATTACCTCCCTGCTTCAGTGACTAAAAATACGACAAGGGAGACCACTATGTGCAACGAAACAAACTGCGTTAGTTTGCTGGACACCACTGCTCGGTTTGTTGACAGACAACAGTCGCTCAACGGAACGGCCAGGGATCAAACTAGCGATGACGTTCTCGCGGCGAACGACAAAGTCCACGATGTTAACGCTGACCCCCAGGCGGTTGGGGTCGGCGCGAAATCGATCGGGCCAGGACGGCCGGGAAGGTTACGTCACTTCAATGGTCAGCTGTCATACCCCGAGGTAAAGAAGAAGTTGTGTGTGTTTCAGCGTTTGATCTTTTACAGCACAGGGTCTGTCAATCTTTTTTTACGGTTCGAAACCCGTTATGAGAACTGTTCGGTTCTCGCAACCCACTCGTCAAGCATGGCCACAGATAAACTATGACAACGGGAATTTCTGCTTGGCCTCCCCACCCTCTATTTTGCATTAAAAAAATTTTAATAAAATAATGTGAAGCTTTTCCACCCCAAACTCCACGGCTTGGTGCCCTGAACAAGTGTTTGTCCTTAAGCAAAAGCACCGTTTTGGGTAAAGATTTCTCTACACTTGAGGTTGTCGTAGTTGGCTGACTTATGTTGCCGGTCGTAACTCTTAGAGATAAATGTATTGATGTGTTTATGCTATATACAAAGCACACAAACGAACATAGATCGATATATTTGTATAAATTATTAGACTAACAACATATACGGTATATATGTAAATGAAAGTTATATATATTCAAACTTTTAGTCATTTTATTATGAATGATTATGCTAATTATATTCATTAAACTCAGTACCATTATACATGTATAACATGTTTCTATAAATATGACTATGACCAGCAACATTCGCTTCTCCGCTACGTCCTATGCTAATAAAATGCCCTAGCTCTCGATCTGGGGGTTCCGGGTCCGATCTTCGGTGAGAGAGCCAAGAGAATTTTTCAGGTCATGGTTAGATTTTCACTCTATATCTCCCTTGATGCCTTGCTGGTCAATGCACTACGGCTATGGAAGGGATGAAAGAAGGGCACTGGGAAATAAAAACGTCCCAAAGTGGTTTATAGGATCTAATCTCATTCTCACCTGGACTTAACATATATGACAAGTATCATTGTAGACTGTAATGATTTGACATTTGTAAGGGTCATGTATCATTCACCTGGTGGTCTGCAACTTGACAAAGTTGTAACGCACAGCCAATTATGTTGTTGTTTTTTTTTTACAGATATGTGAAAACTCTCTGCTGGGCAAGGGCATGATGTTCTGGGACGACGAGCAGCAGGTGCCTTACGTCACGTATGACGATCAGTGGATCGGGTTTGATGACGTCAGAAGTGTGGCTGTGAAGGTACTGGGATCCGTCCCCGCAATCATGGGATACACGTGATAATGGAGATATAGATTGATTTGATTATATTAATGATGGGTGGATTGCAGGCCCGTAGCGTGCGAGGGGCCGGGGGAGTCCCCCCTGCGTTTTGTCTGGCCCCCCTCTGCTTATTTGTTCTACTTAGTAAATTGTATTACCTGCCCCCCCTGCTATTGCCTGGCCCCTGCTGTAGAATGCCTGGCCCCTGCTGTAGAATTTTCACGCTACGTGGCTGGTGGATTGCTATATGAAGAAATTAGTTATTTGAACTTGGGGTTGGGGCGGAGGGCGGGAGGCGGGGGGCGGGGCTAAGTTGTAGTTATTGGAAAATATTTCACGTAATGTATATGAAGAGTTAGTTCACAGCCAGGTTGAAGTACTAATAATATGTATGCAAGTGATTGAAAAATCTAAACATATGAAGAAGCAGAATTACTTAGCGATGCTGGTTTTTATGTATGATATCAGAAAGTATTAAGATTAATAGAAATGTGTTGACACTTGTATGTAATATAAAATTAATTATGTATGAGTATCTAATAATATAATAGCGATTTGGGTTCTGCGTTAAATCGAAAGTAAAGAATTAATACAACAGTTTAAAATACAATCATGAAAAAATCGGATCTGCCCGAAACCAAAAATAACTGTCCTAGCCTACCGATCAAGCCTAAGGGGATTTAACTCTATGCAAAGGTTTTGCAGGGTACAGCTAGTCAGCGGCGTAGCGTGGGTATCAATTTAATCTATACATATTTGCCGCCCCCCCCCCTAAAAAGTAATAAAAAGTGCCGCCCAGTGCGGACCGCACCCATCGCCCCCCCCCCAGGTACGCCACTGCAGCTAGTATATAAAAATACTACTAATTGTCAAATGCTGGTTAGGATGGGAGTAAAAATATGTTCAACATTATGCTAAACAATTATTTTAAAAAGAAAAAAAAATGAAATAAATCACCCAACCAAAATAAAAAAGACTGCTCGACACGACTGCAACTTATCAGACCCAGCTTGTGACGTGGCAAAACCAAGTAGCTGGCCTGTCCTAATAGTTCAAGATGGCCGTGATTATACCCATATCTTAATGAAAATCATTGTAACATGATACTATGGTACCGGTCATTTGAAATTGTTCGCATAATTTTTGTCTAACAGGTGAAGTGGGCAGTTCGTCACAGACTTGGCGGTGTCATGTTCTGGTCACTGGACCTCGATGACTTCACTGGACAGTACTGCGGCGAGGGAAGATTTCCTCTTCTCACGGCCGTTCACAACACGCTCACCTGCCTGATAGACGGCGCCGAAGACAACGAGACCACCTCCAGCACAAGTGACACCTACGGCGGGGACTGCCTCGGGCACGCGTCTGACGTCCGGAACGGCTCAAAGGTCAACCTCAGCCTCTTTGAGCTCCTCCTGACCCAGTCTTTAGACGCTTCAGGCGGCTCCACGGGCGACTATTCTAGGACAAGGGTGGGTAATTCTACTCTCGCACCCTTCTCGTCGACGACGAAAGGAAACGGTACCCGCCACTCGGGGTCACGTGGAGGAAGCATCCTCATCGACAAACTCAGGCCAACCTCCTCACCGAGCAGCGCCAAGGGGAGAAACCGCGAGGATAACTCCACGTCGCCTCGCTCCGATATCATGAGAGACGCCGGTGGTGAGAAAAGCCGTCCAAGAGATGACCAGGTCACTCAGGGCGGAGGTCAGTCGGGTCAAAGACACCACGGCCCCAACAGACACCCGCAGACCAACGGCGACGGCGTTCCTCATCATCGACGGAGAAGCGGCCTCAATAACAGCAGCAGCGACAGGTACCCACCTGAAGAGCCCACCGAGATCCCCGCTGGGGATAGAGCGGAGGATGATAAGTCGCTGGACAGCCTGCCCGACATGGACGCAATAGACTACGATGACCAGGATAATAAAAACGATTTTGCCAACAACTACTACTACTACATCGCTTTCAAGGCAGACCGGACACCGTCGCCGGACGTGTCCGCGACAACGGTGAAACAACCAGCTACACTGAAAGCCACAACAAAAAGTACAACAAAAAGTACAACAAGAACCACATCAAAAACAAGGGCGACAACAACGACATCATCGACAACGACAGGAACAGTGCGCACAACTTCCGGCGTTAAGAAACACGTTCACAAAGATAAACAGGGAATCCCCGCTCATTTACGACGAAATTTGACGGGGAAAATCCAATCCAACTTTGGCAGCATACTCGTTCTTTTCTTTATTTCTTTCTTTACTGTAGTTTTTTAATAACTTGTTAACCCTTCTTTTGTTTTTGTTTTAAAACTTGTTTAAAAACCTTTTTTTTTTATTCATCAATAAATGTATTTATATAATAAATATATGTAAACAAGAGTTTTTATCTAATAGTCTTTTTCCAGGTTACATCAGAATATAATCATATAATACAGATAGAGCATCGCATTTTTTTTTTAAAAAGTCTTCTACCATTAACTAAAAATTCAGCCAGTAATTTTCTTATTGTGTAGCACCTTAGTATTTATAAACAGCAGCAGTTGTGTTAAAGAGAATGACTTCTACATATGGCACATTTAAAAAAAAAACAATGAATTCTTAAATAACTTCGTCCATTTAAATAAACACCAAATAAAAAAACTGAATAATAGATTGCTAATAAAAATTCCGGTCCGGCCTTGTGAAATTAAATCACATTATTTTCAATGACTTTGAAGATGGAATATAAGGAGATGCTCGATAAACAATGATAAATATCTCATATTTACAGCAATTGCGTTGCTAGTCTCACTGAGTTCACTAAAAAAAAGCCCACATTGCGGTAATCGTAAACTCCCTCAAATCGTTGATTTGCGCATCATATATAATAATATTCATTTCCAGTGTGCGTTAAATCGAAAGTAAAGAATTAATACAACAGTATTCCAGTTTAAAATACAATCATGAAAAAATCGGATCTGCCCGAAACCAAAAATAACCTAGCCTACCGATCAAGCATAAGGGGATATAACTATATGCAAAGTTTTTTGCACGGTACAGCTAGTTCTGTATAATTTATATTCTGTCTTCCCTCGCCACAGTACTGTCCAGTGAAGTCATCGAGGCCCAGTGGCCAGAACTGCCCACTTCACATAAGTCAAATGGGCGATTGCAAAGGGTCACTACTACCAATCGCTCCCAGCAATACTAATCCATATCAATATGATACTTTAATGACCCCCCCGAAGATACTTCAGCCTAGTTCTCGGGAAATACCTCCCTCCTAAAAGTCTGTGTAGACTCTTTTTGCTGACAATGGAACCGCGGTTCTCAACCGGTTGTACGCATACCCCCGAGGGGGGACGGGACAAATTATACAGGGGGTACGCAGCGATATATACTTTTCGTTTAAAACAACCCAGAGTTTGAAGAAGGTCGCCAGTTTGCTGCGTGACTCACCACCAAACCACCGTGCCCAAGCATCGCGTTAGAAAGGTGTGTATGAAGGATGAGATGAAATCTCTTAGATCCTATAAACCACTAATGGTGTGACGGTTTTTATGGTGCCCGATTGTGCAATGGCCATGGAGACACCACGGGGAGATATATCGGGAACTTGAGCCAAAACCTGAAAAAATGTCCTTGGTACATTCAGGTCGACAGTCGAGCGCTTTACCGCACGACCATCAGTCCCCCTCCTCCTCCGTTAGATAGGTGGGCACATTCCATTATGAAATAGGTCATTTGTCCGCGAACTTACCTGTGAAAGATACCCGCGGACATACTTTCGCACTCTTTGGAGGGGGTACAGTCGTCGCGATAAAGGTTAAGAATCGCTGTAATAGAGGGATGGGCGCGGTGGCGTAGCTAACGGGGTCGGGGTGGGGGTGGGGGGGGAGACCCACGGCGACACTCATTATGCCACCTTCATTGGCGGGATTTTTCACCAGGCTCGTATGTTTTGAAATGGGCGGCATTGTTAAGGAGAGCACCACTGTCCACCACTAATGCCAATTCAGCCGCTGGTTTGGGTGTGGGATTAAGAGGTGAGGGGGGAGGGCATTTACCTTCTTTTAGGCAAGGCAATATTCCTTTTCAGCCAACATGTTATATCACACGGTGTTAAACACTTAACATCTGATAAAAGGAGTTTGTTAATTATATTTGGCTCATCAATCTCCCGTGTTATTGCTAAGAATTTTTTTAAGCAAATTAAAATATTTACTTACAACTTTCAATGATAATTATATATTTCATTTTTTTTTAATAAAGTCGTTAAACTGTCACGTGTTGTACCAAGTGCAGTCAGGTGATATTTTTTTTTGTTTGTATTTCTCTGTTTGAACCAGGAGTATCTGTTTGATATCGGGTCAAATAATAACCGCTGGGCGGCGCTGGGTTACATTCTGTGGTTAGGGTGGTGTGACATACTGTTGTTAGGGTGGTGTGACGGTTTACTAATTGACTTGTATCAATATTGTCAGGGATATCCTGTTGATATATTTAGGTCATTTATATTTATATTATATTATTATTATTATATGTTTGTATCAGACAGTTTGATTTCTAAAGGTACACAAATATGACTACAATTACTTTGAGATAAAAGAACATATTCCATTAAAATTATTTGAAATTCTTAATCTCATCTAAGTTTTTTTTTATTGTAAGTCTGACAAGACGTCTATTCTATATGCCAGCCTGTCTGTCAAGACGTCTATTCTATACGCCAGTCTGTCTGACAAGACGTCTATTCTACTATTCTATATGCCAGTCTGTCTGACAAGACGTCTATTCTATACGCCAGTCTGTCTGTCAAGACGTCTATTCTACTATTCTATATGCCAGCCTGTCTGTCAAGACGTCTATTCTATACCCCAGTCTGTCTGTCAAGACGTCTATTCTACTATTCTATATGCCAGCCTGTCTGTCAAGACGTCTATTCTATACGCCAGTCTGTCTGTCAAGACGTCTATTCTACTATTCTATATGCCAGCCTGTCTGTCAAGACGTCTATTCTATACGCCAGTCTGTCTGTCAAGACGTCTATTCTACTATTCTATACGCCAGTCTGTCTGTCAAGACGTCTATTCTATACGCCAGTCTGTCTGTCAAGACGTCTATTCTACTATTCTATACGCCAGTCTGTCTGTCAAGACGTCTATTCTATACGCCAGTCTGTCTGTCAAATACACAACGTACATTATCTATCTATGAGTTCTAAATAGGAAATACACACACATATATATAATACAAGCAAATGCAAGAAGTTCCGGGGCAATAAAACATGGTTCAGTGATCGTCACTAATGAAACTAATATATTTTAGTGGTCTCCGAGTATGGAACTCATGAATTAAATGGTCTGAGACGTACAATAAAGGGCTGTAGGCTGTAGTTGTATGGGACGCGAATGTTCTAATAGTGCCTGGAACTTAAACATTTGCGTATGTTTCCCAAGTCCCTATCAGCGAACATGTAAAAAAATAATAATGAATGCAAAGAGACTGTCGTGCAAGAAATCATTTTTCTTTTTTAAATAAATTGAGAACCACTGCTTACCCCGGGGGGGGGGGGGAAAGGGGGGGCAGACTCTTTAACCATTAGTAGCAATTAATACATTAGTAGCAAGGAAAATGTTTTAGTTTAACGGTAGTCACGAGGGCCGCAAGTATTCAGTTTAATATCTGTCCGCCGGGCGACTTGACTTCCTTTCCCTTGCCCCCACCCCCCTGGGAACAAGTACCTCTCACCCCCCCTTTCCCCTATCAACCAAATTCTTTTAATGTTCACTGCCTTTGAATATCCATGATCCATCCCACCCTCTACCAGTGTGTATGTGTGTGTGTGTGTGTATGTGTGTGTGTATGTGTGCTGACAGGTTTGTGCGAGTGTACCGGATCCTCTATTGTTGCGCTAGAGGACCCCACTTTCATTTCTAAGCTTTTTTTTTTGTCATTCAATATGTTCTCACCTCACTGCCCCTCTTTACCCAGCCCTGTGGCTGTCCCTTACCCCCTCCCACTCCAACACACACACACGCACGCACACACACACACACACAATTATGTCTCCTGTTCATTTCATACTAAAAAAAAAATGTAACCTTATAATAACGCTGTCATGTGTAGGTAGGTACAATGAGCAATATTGTTAACAGCGAAATTGGAGGTTACCGAATGTGACTAACTATGAGGTGACTTAGTGTTGGAGTTTACACGACTAGTTTATTGTTTGTTTATAACATCCGCTTTGCCGTGGAACGTTTGTTTTTATTTTTTTATTGCTCCGTATTCTGATATTAGGAACTTCCTAAATGTACGTAGGACTTCATTTGGATTCACAGGTAAGCTCAAAGAAGCATATTAATATTGATTAAATATTGCTACATATTATAGATGGTTATTTATAGATGATACATTGTTTCCCTAATTCTCTATCAGTGTCGTTAATGTATTTCTTATTTATCTCATATTTATCTCATAGTTTTCTCGTGTTTATCTCATATTTATCGCTCTACATTTCCTTGACGTCTATCTTGTAACTTCAAATTTTAATATTTTCTGAATCATTTTTATGTGGCAGTTTTCCCCCACCCCCACCCCACCCCTGGAGGGGGAATGTGTGAGTTTGTGGCGATGTGGGTGGTTAGCTCGATCGGCGGGAGACGTACTTCTATAGACACTTTAAAACCACTATATGAGGCTATTTAGTAGTACATTTACTTTTCACACACCTCCCCCCCCCCTTCCCTTTCCAACGATCAGCATAGTCAAGTGTGCAGTGGCCATTGAAACACCAAGAAATATAAAGGCAGGTGACTTGACACAATGAGATTTAAACCCGTAACTTACCGCGTGTATAATGGGCTCACAACCAAATCGTGGTCACTCCATTTAGATATTTTCATTCAATTTTTGTTTGTTTTAAATTAGGCTCCTGTAAAGTGTATTAATTCTTGTCATATTGTTTTTATGTATTTATTAAGTTCATACAACGTTATGCTGTGTCGATTGTGTGGGGAAAAAGCATCCGAATTATATAAGCGAGCATCCATGATTGAAATCTTCAATGGGACATGTATCTCTAGAAATGTATCATTAAACACACATCCTTAGGCTTGTTGTGCCTGACAATGGTTGACCGTTTATCGACATTTCGTTAAAAAAAAACATTAGACTAACCGCTAGGCAGATCGTACATGTACTGATGTGACCCATGTGACCCCCATGGGCCATACAAGTCCATACCATTACTCCCGACCACCCACACCAATCACAGACGATGAGTTTGCCCAGTTTTATTATGCCTCCAGGGCAACGACCTAAATTGTAAGGGAGACCTGCAAAACTCAACTTTCTACCCTTTTTATGTCTTTCTTTATTTTAATGGTCCAATATTTTCTACTGCGTTTGGGGCCCCCAACTGACGGTAGTCCGTCTGTGCTAGACTTTTTTAAATTCAAATTTCAAGTTAAAGAAACAATTATCAAGAAATAGCTCGCAATAGAAAACTGGTCCGAGAGATTATTTAAAAAAAATATAAATAAAGCGTTATATCATTAAATTGCACTGAACCACATAACGATTCGGAGGTCGTATTTGCAGCGACCATTCTGGGGTATTGGGGCGCACCAGACAGAAACTTCAAAAAGATGTAGGAGGCCCCTAGGCAAAGTTACATGCGGTGTCCTCTTAGTATTAAATTTCGGGCCCCTGGGCAGGGCTGTCATGTGCCCCCCGTGTTGATAATATTATCAAAAGTTAATTGGCCAGCTCAGTCCGGGCCCCTACAACCCGCCCCCCCCTCTCGGCTTGCTAGAAACTTTTGGGTTGATAGCTCCCGCAATATGTTGAAAGGGGTAAGGGGGAATCTAAAAATAGAATGCGTGATGTACACCCTCCCCCCCCCCACCCCCGTTGGGTCCCCAGTATTTCATGTTTACTTAGTTGGTTAGTTAGGTAAGATCAAAACTTTTGGTACATTCAGGTAATTAGTATATTTTTTTCCCACCGCGGGCCGTGTTGCGTTGTGTTTCGATCTCGACTGTTGATCTAATCAGCTGCTGTGTAACGTGACCGAATTGCATAAGTTCAACGAAGCATAAAGTATATGGATGGCCACCTTGCATTAAAAATTTCACTCATATATAGTTTTTTTTTAAAACGATTAAAGCTTAAATCCCTTAACCGATTTAAAGCCTTGGCTAGATATTGGCAAATCAGTTCTTTTGAAGCATTATCATAGACATTAAGTGAAATAATACTCTACGAACAATATTCTTGCAAGGAACAGTCTTACTGAGTTGACACGTTTGAAAAAAACTGCGAAATAAATTCTTTGCTGAATATTAAACACATTAAACAGTCTTTTTATAATTCGGTATAGGTGTGTGCTGTCTTTTAATCCGGACAAAATAACAAATATACGAGATAACAAGACACTAAATAAATACATTACTCTAATCATGGCCAAAAAGGCAACGTTCCACATTTTTTTGATACTCAGGGTGGTCGCACTTTATTCCCCACCCCTCGTTACAAGCGTACACACATGCAGAAATTCTATATTTCAATAATTGTTATCAAAATGCCTTCCCTCCCTCCATTTAAAATTTTACCAGTGTGGTCGCACTTTATTCCCCACCCCCACCCCCTCTTTACAAGCGTACACACATGTAGAAATTCTATATTTCAATAATTGTGATCAAAATGCCTTCCCTCCCTCAATTTAAAATTTTACCTGGGCTGGATCAGTACACTTAAAAAAAAAATTCGTAGGTAACAACTGGACCGTTTCGTAAGGATAGACACAAAAAAAACCATCCGTTACCCTAACCCTAACCTTATTAATCAGTAAAGTCAATGTAAGGGAGAGATGTTCACCTCTTAGATCATGTCAACCATTATGGCACTGGTTTTGTGTGTGTGTGTGTGTGTGTGTGTTTAGTGTCCTTATTTCATCCCACCAGTCGCGATAGAGCAAGGGCCATGAACACAGATATAACGTGCCACGCCTCCTCCCCCCCCCCCACCATAACCGATGGTGCAATGGTCATGGAGGCACCACGGGATATATCGTAGGAACTTTAACCATGACCTGAATATCCATTTGGTACTCACCGGAGATCGAACCAGGGACATTCAGGTCGACAGTCGAGCGCTTTTCCTCTCGACCACCCGTCATACGAAGCGCAGTACCCAACTGTTCTAATACAGGTCGTCTTGACAGTATATACTGGATCTCAGGGGAAATAACTATGCTGGGGCCCTTTAGGACTATTGCTCCAATATAATGAAATGTGTATGGGGGATTCGGGCCCTTTAGGACTATCACTCCAATATAATGAAATGTGTATGGGGGGATTCGGTCCCTTTAGGACTATCGCTCCAATATAATGAAATGTGTATGGGGGGATTCGGGCCCTTTAGGACTATCGCTCCAATATAATGAAATGTGTATGGGGGATTCAGGCTCTTTAGGACTATTACTCCAATATAATGAAATGTGTATGGGGGAATTAGCATGAAGTCATAAATATTGTAGAAACCAAAAGCCCACAAATGGCCCACCAAGGGCATATTCCGGCCAACCACAGGCCCGTACAGCCCATCAAAGGTCCATACGGCCTTGCACGGGTTACATATGGAATCAAGGGGTCACTCTAATTTTAAATAAATCTCACCGGGTATTTTATTCTGGGCTAACGCTCCTTCTTGGAGGGTGGGGGGAAGGTATCCTATTTAAAAATACTTAATGAGATTTAAGAGTCTCCGAAACATCGCACCAATGACCGTGGGTAGGTGTTGATTCAAAAAATATTTTTCTCAACGCAAACAAATCTCTTGACATTAAAACTTCCCATTGTCTCTGATACAATGTATAATACAGTACACATACAGAAAATGCTATCAACGACCCTGTTCAGCACAGTTCCTAATTTTAAGACTCCATTATAAATTAACCGCTCGTGCATGTCTGAAAGACGTATCTAACAATAGATACGAAACCAAATAAGCGGAAATGCAATGACATACAACAGGAAAGGTTAAAAAAAGGATTTTAAAATGTTCACATGTATGTTTTGTGTTGATAAGAGAAATACTGGCCCACAATGCCTTCACACACACATACACACACACACACACACAAACACGCATAACGGCTCCCACATGTAATTATACATACTCGCATTGTGTGTATGATTTCAAAAGTTGGTATGAATGCTTAAGGTTGATGAAATTCTCGGTCACAATTTTCTTAAAAAAGCAAAATGACACTATCCGTATGTAATTATACATACACGCATTATGTGTATGATTTCAAAAGTTGGTATGAATGCTTAAGGTTGATGAAATTCTCGGTCACAATTTTTTTTAAAAAGCATAATGTCCCTATCTGTATGTAATTATACACATACCGGTCTGCATTATGTGTATCATTGTCTAACAAAACTAGATTCTATTTAGCTATAAAAAAAAAAAAGTAAAGTTCCCTTAGCCCTACTGGGCCATCGAGACAGATGAAGTGTATAATTCATCTGTTTCTATAACCTCGGCTTATGAAGGGATTATGTGGTTAGCACAACGCCCAGCCGCCTTTACTTCCCCAACTTAAAGTCAGGTACCCATTTAAACCTGAGTCGGACAACTTTGCACCAAATTACACCTGGAAAAATTCCATGGTTCTCACCGAGGATCGAACCTATGACTCTCAGGTCGACAGTCGAGTATCTACACCACTCGGCCATCCGTCCCACTTTAGCTATGAATGTATACCTAAAAAAAAGTATTTCCAGTAAGTTATATGTATGAGTATAGTAGTCCGCTTAATGCTTAAATTTAATTTTTAAAAAATACAATATAAGTATTTAAACCACATGTAAAACCATCGAAAATTCGAACTCACTTGTTCTCATTTGGAGATCTATCGCCCGTAGCTGCTCCCACCTCTCGTCAGGTATGTTTATGTTCGAGCATTTAAAAAAAAATTATTGGAATAACATGACACCCCCTTTTAAGCCCTCCAAAAAAAAATAATAACGTATGCCATTTCTTGGAATTCCTTTTACTTTATTTTACTATAAACCTATACAGTGTAAGCCACGGATTAGCTATTATAATATCTAATCTGTGGTGTAAGCCGAGTACTTAGAATAAAATGTATTGAGTAAATGGCTTGAAAATTGTAACTAATTTTGAGACGTTTATATAAGTGCGGGTATCCATTTTAAAGGTCTCTTTTAGTTGAATCGGTAGGACTACAATGGAGTTTTATTAGAGCTGTAGCCCATGGCCGTCGCAGTGATGGGGTGTAGCCTATAAGATATCGGAGGTACATTATAATCTGCTAAAAATTGAATTTTCAACTGATGAGGGCTTGTGATAGGATTTGCGGAGAGTGCCAGAGGGCCCAATGTCACAGGGCCCAATGCTAGATACTGGCCAACCTTGGTGGCTTATCTGGGTTTTTTTTTTACATCTTGTCTAGTGTGACCCATAACAGTCTAACGGTGCGTTTGATAAACTCTTGGACCCCACGTGGACCACTAAATTATCGTCTATAAGTTCTATTGTAACAATTAAGGCGTGTCACAGAATGGAGAATGTATTTCCTAATTCTAACAGGTTAGGACTGGTGCTAAAAAAAAATCACCCCTTCCCCCCACCCCCAAAAACAAAAAACGGTGGTTATATTAACAGGAAATGAAAAATTCCGTTGTCAGGTTAAAATGCTTATGAATAGTTTATTGCAACATCCTGAAATAGACAAAAGTAATATATATGTATGTATATATATATATATATATATATATATATATATACAGTGGATTCCGCTTAATTGGGGCACCGCTTAGTTGGGACAGCCGCTTATTTGGGACAAATTTCAAAGAAACCAAACCAAGAAGCCAACAGTAAATTTGTATTTTTAATTGGGACAGCCGCTTAATTGGGACAAAAAGCCTCGGTCCCGATGTGTCCCAATTAAGCGGAATCCACTGTATATATAAATTTGAAAGAAAATAATTAAGTTAAAAAAATATTGTGCAGATACGCAGTCGACCCCAGTTACTTTGCGCTTCAACTTTCCTGGTTTCAATCTGTTGTGATTTTTTTAGGCAAAATTTATTGAACTGAAGTAATTAAATGATAGATAGATAGATAGATAGATAGATAGATAGATAGATAGATAGATAGATAGATAGATAGATAGATAGATAGATAGATAGATAGATAGATAGATAGATCACACCGAAGGGCAGGAGGTGGGGGGAGGGGGCAAATACCCAGGGACTCGAGGAGTTTTAGGGGCCCGGACTGAGCTGGCCAATCATCTTTTGAAAATATTATTGTCAGCACGGGGTGGGGGGACCCGTGACAGCCCGAAATTTTTGTCGGTGTGCCTGAGTATGCCCCACCTGAACCATAACGATTTGAATATTAGTATTAGAATGAACATTGTTAGATGAAAGGAAAAAAAAGGGGGGGGGGAGGGGGGAGAAAGCGGTGGGGTCGGCGGGAGAAGATTGCCACTTTTTACGGAAGTATCCACTAGTGTTGTACACACTTTCATACCGTGTACTGTTTACTAAACTAGACGCTGACGTGTGTGTCAAGAGTCTTCCTTTGTCCAGTCGACAACTGTCCAGTAATGGACCAATCCTTCCCCCCCTTTTCCCCAACCCTTTTTGTTTCTCTATTTCACTTTATTTGTTGCCATTATATATATATATATATATATATATATATATATATATATATATATTTAGCTATCGGACAACAGAATAAACATAAGTGAGTCATGTAGATGAACCCTAAGGTTTGGCATGAGAGGAACGTGTGTCAAAAGACTGAGAGCAAGACCTCACTGGTATTTTAATTTGTAGGGGAGAGCGGGGCTAGTTGACATGTGGGTAAGTTGTCATAATCGTTTTTTCGGAATGTTGTAGCATGTTTGAAACTGTGATTTTTTGGTATAACATAAAGGAGGTAAAATAATGACTCCTCCGTTGATTTCATGAAACTGGCACTTACAGTTTTACCAAAAATCAAAAAACATTCAAAACAACTTCGGTGAGTAACTTTTTTATATTTTTGTAAAATCTTTACATAATTAACATTTTGCAAAATTTTAAAATAATACAATAGCTAAATTATGGCTATGAAACTGTTTTTATTGATGACTTAGTCAGTAATCATATTAGTATCACGGATAGCTAGTTATTTCGATAAAACTCGTCCCAACCCCATGTGGGGCAAGTTGTCGTTTTTTAAAAGGGGCAAGTTGTCATATGGAAAAAAACTATTCCTGGCAATTTTCTGTAAAATATACTCCTTTGGAAGCATTTAAATTAGTATTGATAACACATATTTATATTAATAGTAACTATATATACCAAATTTTCTATATGATCATATAAACAATATATAAATAAAATTAATTTTAAAAAGTAGGTCAACTTAAACTTTTTGTTGTTTACTTTTATAGATTTTACACCATGGTCCACAACTATAGAAGAACAACTAGTAGAGGTTCAATTGCAAAAAGTACAATACTTGAAGTGGTGAGAGCAGTAAAATAGAATGAAACCAGTACATCACAAGTGTCTGCAGATTTTAACATCAATTACAGAACTCTGCAGCGTTACCTAACCAAAATATCTTGCAGATGATATTGAAGGAAAGTTAACAATACCTTCATTTAATATTGGTTATATGCCAAGTTCTGTTACAGAACGACCTGAACCAATAGAAACCCCAACAGTGCCCCAAGCTATTAATCAAGTCAGTGCTATGGAGCCATCACATGAATATGAACCTTCAACATCTCACAATAAAGTTTCTGGTATTTCAGAAAATTTGGACATGGTAACACCAGATAAGCTACGGCCATTACCTATGGGGGCAGGCAGAAAAACAATGAAATCTTCAAGAAAGAGGAGAACCTCTACTGTTTTAACAGATTCACCTTTCAAAAATGCTTTGCACCAGTCACAGTTTCAGCCGAAAAATAGTTAAACATGCTAGTGGCAAAGGAAAGGGAAATGGAAAGTCGAAAAAAATAACCTTCATCTTTAGAAGATGAAAACTTTTGCACTATTTGTTTAGACACCTGGGCTAATTCTAAGAGCTCTGAAAATTGTATAAAATGTTTAATGTGCACAAGCTGGGCACATGAAGAATGCACAGAAGAAGGGCCCTATTACATATGTCATAATTGTGACTCAGATGATTTGTGATGTCATTTATTTTTAAGAAAACATATTTTTTTCGCTCAAATTTTAGTAGCATTATAAAAAAATAAAAGTTATTTTCTTCCTTCAATTTGAGTTTCTAGTTTTTCCAATCAATTTTTGTTTTATAGACCAAAACTTTAGACTTTAAAAAAATGACAACTTGCCCCTCTCACAATGACAACTTGCCCCACCAGAGGGGCAAGTTGTCATATCACACTAGCTTATTATAAAGATGTTTCACTACCAAACATGATACAATACAAATGTATTAAGTTGTTTTGTAAGTAAGTAAAACAATGAACTTTCAGAAAATACAGTTTACATCAAAATTGCTTCATTAGTTTCTGAGAAATATTGCAAATTCTAAAAAGTATGTCAACTAGCCCCGCTCTCCCCTACTACTGTTGTTAGTTGTTGATTGTTTGTTTTTTTTTTAAATTATAATTTTTAGTGAAATGAACGTAAAGAATGCGCGTTGTTTAAACTAATGTATGTATGTGTGTCATCTAACATTGCACGGCAAACATTCCGCGTGTAGTAATAAATCTACAGGTGTGCTGGATGCATTTAATATCGCAACCAAACTTCTCTCCATTGTTCAACACCGTCATAAGTTTTTATTAACTAAAGCTATTACTATTTCGCTTTGATTTTGTTCACTTTTAAGATATCAAGAAACGGGAAGAAGAAGCAATGAAGAAGGTATTTAATGTTTTAACTAGTGTTCATACTCTGTCTTGAAATGATAAAAACCAGCGTGCATGTAATTTATTTGTTAATGTATGGAGATTTATAATTTTGTCTTAAATGTAATTTGATTGATTACGCATTTATTTCATTTTTATTCAGTGTTGAAACATGTAGTTGTGAATCACCTATCTATCTATCTATTTATCTATCTGTCTATCCAGAACCGTTCTAATGGATTGGTAATTTATGTGGCTGACTAATTGCCTAAATGGCTGACTAGTTGGCCGATAAAGTGGCTGACTGGTCGGCTGATAAAGTGGCTGACTAGTTGTCTATTTGCCTAAATGGCTGACTAGTTGGAAGATAAAGAGGCTGACTAGTTGCCTGACTAATTTAACAAATGGCTGACTAGTCGGCTGATAAAGTGGCTGACTAGTTGTCTATTTTCCTAAATGGCTGACTAGTTGGAAGATAAAGAGGCTGACTAGTGGCTGACTAGTTGCCTGACTAATTTAACAAATGGCTGACTGGTCGGCTGATAAAGTGGCTGACTAGTGGCTGACTAGTTGTCTATTTGCCTAAATGGCTGACTAGTTGGAAGATAAAGAGGCTGACTAGTGGCTGACTAGTTGCCTGACTAATTTAACAAATGGCTGACTAGTCGGCTGATAAAGTGGCTGACTAGTTGTCTATTTGCCTAAATGGCTGACTAGTTGGAAGATAAAGAGGCTGACTAGTGGCTGACTAGTTGCCTGACTAATTTAACAAATGGCTGACTGGTCGGCTGATAAAGTGGCTGACTAGTGGCTGACTAGTTGTCTATTTGCCTAAATGGCTGACTAGTTGGAAGATAAAGAGGCTGACTAGTGGCTGACTAGTTGCCTGACTAATTTAACAAATGGCTGACTAGTTGGCTGATAAAGTGGCTGACTAGTTGGCTGATATAGTGGCTGACTAGTGGCTGACATTGTCCCTCTGTTAAGGGCGGCTTCCTGTTGAGAGATCCATTTTATAGCTACATAAAATATCTAACACGTCAGTGAACATAAAAAGTCGTAATAAGGTACCCTCTAGTCTAAGACTATTTAGGTTAGAAAGCGACGTCTTTGAAACTTTTAGCATCGGGCCCCAAATCATTTACTTTTTTTATGCCCCCCCCAAAAAATGTCCCATTTATCACTGGGCCCCCTAATAGTACTTTTCTTATAGTCCACTTATGCACCATAATCACTGCCCCCCTAATGTACAAGTGTATCTTTGTCTAGGGCCCGTTATAAACTTTTGCTTTGGTTCCCTTTATGTACGTTACTACGTTTGTTTGTCCAGATAGGTATTCATTATTTGTAGTCATGTGTGGGCAGTGGCCCTTCATTACGCAAAAAAAAAATGCTGCAGAAATATTGCTGCTCTGTATACAAAGTCGCAACATGCAAAGATGCTGGACAATCTTTATATATATATATATATATATATATATATATATATATATATATATATATATATATATATATATATATATATATACTTTTTCTTATTGAATTTTTTAAAGTGTTAGATTTCCATCTACTATTTTAATTATTATGGGCTACCCGCATCCTTGGTTTTTTTTTTGTGTGTATCATTTCTACGCTCCACTGCCCGCCCGATGAAAACGCTCGGGAGGGGGGGGGCTTATATTGTATTTATCGCACCCCTGAACCACTTGACCCGACACGCAGAGGTTACTGTTAACAAATAACATTTTTCATTCCTTCAGTCTCACTAATGTCCCTTTAAAATAATAAAAACTGTACAGAGTACACATTAATAAGTGATATTTTGTCTTACGCTGCTGTGTTCTCATTTTTTTGTTTTCATAATGATGACCATACTGTTTTAAATGTGACAAAATGCCAACCCCCCTCCCTCATCATTCCCCCCAAAGTCCCAAAGCCAAGGGGGGGGGGGATACCAGCTGTTTACCATGTCCGAGAATGACCGCCTTGACCTATTTAGTATAGAAAGAAGGTCGTGGTCCGAGATTTCCACGGTTTAGGAAACACTGTCGTAGTCGGATAGAGATGATCCGCCCCCTTTTTCTCTACACGTGTTAAAGCCAGGGCCGGCATTGAGGATGCTTGCGATGCCCCCCTTCTATTTTTTTTTTTACAATAACAACTATTGCTATTAATTAGCTAAATGTAAATTGCGAGGCCCATACCAGGGGCCCAATTTGAAGCTATTGGTTAAATCGGCCTAAGGCCAGTCCTGGTTAAAGCTATATATATATATATATATATATATATATATATATATATATATATATATATGAACTTGACAACATTGTTGGGTGAATCAAGTACGCGGCGACCATGTTTGCCATTACATTTGAACTAGAATTATTTCACATTTCCAACGACATCATTATTTTGTATTTTTACTATTCTCAGGGAAAAACGACGAAAAAAAAAGCCTACAAAAAATGTAGAGACATGCTCATATTTATGCCCGTAATTAAGAGAAATAATATGTAGTTGCTGTTGTTGTTTTTTTAAGTGGAAAAGGGGAGAGGGAGGTGATCTATGGACCTTTTGCATCTAATACCATTTACATAATCACGCAGCGAATGGTGGTCCAAAAGGCATAACAGGCATAAGGGCCGCGTCGTAATGGCCCTGTGGGTCCATGTTATAATCTGCGTGCTGAGCTGCATACAGTACTTGTATTACGCGCGTAAGAAGCCACTGTCAGTGTTACATGTCATGTGTGTGTGTGTCTGAAATATGAAGCGTGTAATATTCATATGCGGCTGACTGTGTTTACTGTAGGCCCAACACAACGATCCCAACATCCGGCGTTATCAGATCTCATATTTCCAATATTTCTCAACAAACAGGTTAATAAATAACATTGTCTCGTCAATACGAGAACTATGATTCTCAGGTTGTTGGGGTCGTGACTAAAAGGATGAATTTCAGGAGTATCCTGAAAAAATCATTGATTATAGGATCGAGGATGTGTGTGCATAATTACATGATCAACCATTCCACTTTATCGAACTATTTACATGTACTCAGGCCCAACGACAGAAATTTCGGGCCCCTGGGCAGGGCTGTCACGCGCCCCCTCCCCCGTGCTGATAATAATATTTTCAAAAGTTGATTGGCCAGCTCAGTACGGGCCCCTAAAACTCGACGGGCCCCTAGGCATTTGCCCCCAGCCCCCTCACGGCGGCAGTGCATGCACTTTATATGTTGTTATTATCAATATAGAGTTGAACCCAGGGCCGGATTTAGATTTGATAAGGCCCTAAGCTATTTGAGATATGGGTCCGTTTTTTTAATCCCGGATATTATATATATCAGTGCCAAATACTTAAGTATATATGACAGTTGCTCACTCGGACAATTTTTTGAGAGGACCTAAGAAAGTGGGGGCCCTAAGCTATAGCTTTTGTAGCTTATACGTAAAACCTGCACTGTGATAACCTTATAAACTTTTATTTGTTAATATTATTAATATTATCAATACAGATTTGAGCCTTATGGTAGCGATGATTATTTACTAAGCAGATTACGAGCTGTAAAAAGATGACTTTGTCAATAATTACATTCTTAATGGTACTTGGAATTAACAGGATAAGCGCTCAAAGAAAATTATGTAAGTAGTTGTTTATTAATTTGTAGATAGTTGTTAATAGAGTATGCGAGAGATATGTTTATAGAGTATGTTTATATAAGTAACTGTTTATTATATTAAAAGTATGTCAGTATTTTTTGTAAGAAGTTGTTTATAAAGTGAATCGGTAGTTGTTTCATGATTGTATGGTGAAAATTTTTGTTTGAAAGTATCATTATTTGTACATGTATTAATAAACACCCCCCTCCCCCCATAAAAGAAACATGTGACTTCACTATAATATTGTGGCTCTCTAAATACTTTGGTATTGAAGTTTGACACAATGTTTTCTATTTATATTGTATCCATGGGCGTCGCTAGGAATTTTTCCAGGGGGGGGGGGCAAAAATTTTCCGGGGGGGGGCAAATAACAACTTTATGACATTTTTTTAAACGTAGGGGGGGAGCAAATGCCCCCCTCTTATATGACATTTTTTCAAAATGTAGGAGGGGGCCTTGCCCCCCCCCCCCCCATGAATACGCCCATGATTGTATCTCTACTTTTTGAACACCGAACACGATTCGACCGCTTTGAACGTTGTTACAACTTTCATTTCTTTTTTTTTTGCTTTACAGTTTGCAATGATCGTGTTATTGAAGTAACATATGATGAGTATTCTAATGAAGATAACTGTTTCGAAATTGGGGAGATGGAGTTGACTTGGCACCAAGCTTACCACTACTGCCACAAGAGGCAGGGTTGGCTGGCCAATACAGTAAACAACCTGAGAGGTTTAAATATAAAACTCTTGGCGGACAACAGTAAGTCATGCATAACTTGTACATTGTTTAGGGGCCATTCACTTAGTACGTAAAGCTTTTTTTTCTTGATTTTTTTACACCCTCCTAACGTAATTTTTTTTTTCATTTTGCCATTCTTTATCATAGCGTGTCACACACCCCCGCCCCACCCTTAAAGGTGTTATGCAATAAGTCAACGGTCCCCTTTTGTGTTAAGATTTAATTCCATATTTTTTTAGTTGTCTTAAGGGCTCGATATACCGCCGGGGATGCCGGGGTTATCCCCGGCACTGAGAACTTTCATCCCCGGCTCTGCTTTAGCTAATATATCCCTGCCGGGGACGAAACCATAGACATTTATCCCCGGCTCTGCAGAAATTTCTTTCCAATCCCCCGGCACTGGTTTTTTCTTAATCGAGCACTGGTTGTAGTCTATGATTTGTTGATAAAAATCAAAGAAACGATGTGTGTAGAGGCGGAGGGGGAACTTATGTTTGACCATATGAGAAACAACAAAGTGCAAGGCTATAGGGATTTTATACCATGATAGGAACACCATTAACATGTGGTATCAAAACGAGAACCGTCCGCCGGCAAGCGAGCAGAAAAATGTTAAACAGATATACGACGTACAAGTGTTCCGAGAGAGAACAGCAGTGTATTGGAGAGCTATGAAACATTTAGACTTATGTGAGCTAAAC
>JAGDYQ010000004.1:15529777-15737942 GCA_021962125.1 Bulinus truncatus | reverse complement strand
TATATAGACCAGGGGGTATCTGACATGTGTTCTAGTTGCATCTCCCTATATAGACCAGGGGGTATCTGACATGTGTTCTAGTTGCATCTCCTATATAGGCCAGGGGACATCTGACATGTGTTCTAGTTGCATCTCCCTATATAGGCCAGGGACATCTGACATGTGTTCTAGTGGCATCTCCCTATATAGGCCAGGGGTATCTGACATGTGTTCTAGTTGCATCTCCCTTGCAGACACTGCCTTCCTACCCACCTTATAAAAAAGTTGATGTTTTTGTTTGTGTGTAATCAAGACTGATTACATTTGTTTTTGTTTTTCTTTTGTTCTTTTGTTTAAATTCAAAATGGCACATAGAGTCAGTGTCCTAGGCAGGAAAATTATTCCTCCCCCCCCACTACCCTATTCGGTAAGACACCGAATGTGTACAATTAAAGTAGCACATGCTTTGAGCATTACATTCATTTATATCTATTACTATCTACTAGTTGTACCCTGCAAAAAAACTTTGCATAGAGTTATATTCCCTTAGGTTTGATCAGTAGCCTAGATTATTTGTGGTTTAGGACAGATCCGATTTTTTCTTCATTTTAATTACTATTGGTTTACGTTTGGCGATTTAAAACTGGAATACTGTTGTATTAATTCTTTACTTTCGATTTAACGCGAAAACCCACACCGCTAGTATTTATATAGATGTTTTCTATGTGTGTATATCTATTTATGTTTATTTTATATCTATTTATATCACACAACTCTTTGACTTTCTCCTTAGGTGCATGCAGAGCCGTTAAAATCAATTGCAATTATTCGACACATCAATAGCTGTACTACTGGCATTGTTAACGCTTACCCCTCCCCGCCTCCCCCGCGGCAGATTAAAACACCTTCTTGAGTACCCTGGTTTAATGCATTCAATACATTTGCTCACACCCCCTGTCCCACCCCCCCCAAACTTTCTTCTTTAAAAAATTTTTTTCTTAAATCTGTTCCATCTTTCGTTGTCGCTTGATATATATTGTTTATTTCATGATTATTTTTTCCCGTTGCAGTTTTTTTTTTTAAATGTAAGACAATGATGTCATTTTATCTACCCACTGAGTTGGTTTTTTTTTTCTTTCCTCTCAATGTCTGTTTTATTACTCCCTTCTGTTTGTATTACTCTCTGTCTTACCCCCCCAAATCTCTGTCTCTTGTTCTCCACATTTATGTAAAACAAATCATTCAGCGCGCATGCGCTCGTTAAATAAATGATTGAAAAAATAAGCTTCACACATGTTTGTTGATTATTATTAATACTTTGTTTATTATGTTGATCATACAACCATTTCAATGGCTGATGTAATAAATAACAACAACAACATGAAAAACGTCATAGCTTGCATTTAAAAAAATATTAATCAATAAATCAGATCAGCACAAATACGGCCTTTATTTAAAATTTTCAAAAAAAAAAGACAAGAATGGATCGTTGAGGTAGACAAACCAGCATCTTAAGCCTGTTCCATTGTGGAACACAGGACGTGTTAGCGCATTTTCGTGTTATGTGTCAGTACGTATGTAGTGATTTTCTTAGTGCCATTTTTATCCTGTAGAGTTTTTAAAAAAATTTTTTTAATCTGAAAATTTAAAAAATTTATTAATTTTATTCGAAACAATAAATTTGATCAGTTTAAATTCTAAAACTTTAGTGAAATAAAAAAATTTTTGCATGGAAAATGAGGTCATATGGCACTTCCAGCAGGTCGAACTGCCACTACAAGAGGTCAAATCGCAAAAAATGGACTTTTGATGCAGGAATTGCTGGCCAAGACCTACAAAAAAAGTATATACATCATGGGTCTAGGGACTTATGGTTGCTGAGATCTAGGGTGATGACAAACGGACAGACAGACACACGGACAAAACTGAAACAATAGCGCATTCGACTTCTCGAAAATGCGCTAAAGAGAAATGTGAACGAAAGTAAATTTTGCTCGAACAAAACGAAAGACTTATTTTTATTTATCTTTGTGGACAAATGAAAATGCTATTTATCCTCTCTCACATTTGAAAATTATATTTTCATCGAGCCTTTACACTGTTGTCAGACACACTGTTATCTTTGACACATTGCTGTGAGACACATTGTTATCTGACACAATGTTATCAGACAAATTGCTATCAGACACATTGTTATCTGACACAATGTTATCAGACACATTGCTTATCAGACACATCAGACACATTATTATCTGACACATTATCATCAGACACACTGTTATCTGACACATTGTTATCAGACTCACTAATTAATTCTTATCAATAAACAATAATTTACTAAATATAAAACAAGTGTTTAAAAATACCAATCTTCCAGTAGTGTTTAGCTTTTTCATAAGTATATGTTCAACTTTCCTATCTTCTTTCTGTGATATATATGCATAAATATATGCCAAATTAAGCTTTTTTTGATAGCAGCCCATAGGCCCACAGTAACCTTAGTCCAGCCCTAATACCTAGTCTATATTGGTAAAGTTCAGACACTTGATTGACATACTATGTACCATTGGTTTACATTGAGGCACGCACATACACACACACACACACACACACACACACATATATATATCTTTATCAGCTAATCCGTTTCTTGTGTCCTCAGTCAGCTGTTAAATCAGTCTCATTGATGAATGAAGTTTTGAAAACTATGATTTGTAAATTTTTCTATAACTTAGACGTTGCTGGCCATAACATTGATATCTTTTGCTCTCTGCAGTTTCAGACCCAGTTTTATCACGACCGTATCACGATCGATGATGAAGCCTACGATATATTTTTAATCAATAGTTAATAGTTATCGAGTAATGGGTGAAATGTGAAAGCAAGATCCCACTTTTTTACAAGACTATCTTATTAATACACATTCACTTTTTAGTGAATCGCATCTTTTAAGTCCTCAACAATCAACTTGCTTGAAGAATTTGTCGAATTAACATACAAAAATATGTATGATTCATAGTCTTGGTGCACATCCACTATTCAATAATTTTTGTTTCCACATATATTAGTTTACTTTACAAAAGCAATCTCATTTATAAGAAAAAGGACTTAGCATTGATTGAATCAAAAGCACCTTTTAATATTTTCTTTAGTAATTTATCTCTAATAAATGGATCTAATGGCTTGAATCTCCAGACTTAAGCAGTTTTGCATCTTCTATAACATCTTGCAGAATTCCGAAGTTGGCATCTTTAGCTTGGACGGTTTCCAAACTTCTTCAGCACGTAAGTAAAACACACATCAAGCTTTCGACACATTTGCTCATTTTTCTTTTCCTCGGCTGAAATTGTTCCAGTTGGCTGCGAATCTTGTTTGCATCTCTAGCACGGGTATGTTCAGAGATGCTCAATTTCCTGGCTTTTTCAATAAGTAACCGTGTCCGCCCGTTTATCGCTCTAGTGAACTCATCATCACTGTAAAGATTTTCGTCTAACCTATCTACCATCTGCATCAGACCTTTCAGCGCGCCTGTCTTTCTTTCTCTCGGTCTTTAGTTTTATTTTCAAACAGCACAACTCTATGTCCGCATTCTTCCAGCAGATCTTGAAACACGCCTGTTTGGCGCAGCGCACCACTCTTCGAAAGTCTCTCTCCAGTTTTCTTCGCTCTCACGTTCGAATTCGTCCCCGCAGGTGATAACCAGTATGCAGTGCTTCACGGAAGTTTTGGCCGAAGATCTTCTTCAAAAACTCCACCGTGTCTGTTGATGTCTTCTTTGGTGAATCTCCCAAACCGCACAATGCAAGCAGCAGGGCGTGAAATCCCTCTGGGTTGGCCCTCATGGCGTCAGAAGTGGCCATGATGACAAGTTCTGTGGCTATCTCGTTGTCCACTCGGGTATCTCACACCCTTGGGCCGTCCACCACTCTGATTTTACGTCCGTCGATCTCAGTGTCTTCATGTTCAATTGATATGGTTACTGATGTAGTTGTGGAGACAGATCTGAAAATCGTGCGCCTAAGAATGGAGTTTCCCAGAGCACTTTTTCCATTTCCCGTTTTACCTATCAGAAGCAGGTTGATGCGCTTTGGTAGAGAAGATGCCATTTCTGGAAAGCACAATAATAAATTAAATAAATAAAAAACTTTCGAAGGGGGAAATATAAATAAAAAGAGAAATGGGAAGACAAGCATCTTAAAAGTAACTAATGCTCAGCAAAAGCATTGTTTATGTAAAATATGTTCGGCGAAGATATACATTTCTAAACATATCGCTTTAAAAAAATGTAAAACTTCATACAGAAATATAATCTCCAGTAATTTTATTTTAAAAGGAAGAGCTAATAACACTGTAATGGTAAGTAGCTTGAGGACACGAGCAAACAAAACAAAACCGCTGTCTCGTCCGGCAAAGATCTGACCACAATTAATCTGAAACAGTTTGATCTTTCAACCCTTCAACCGGTGTGTCAGCCCAATGAGCCTGAAAAGTTTATTTAAATTGTTTTAATTGATTCGGCCTTGTGGCAGGCCTAACTGTTTTCATAGGCCCGAAAAAAAAAATCCTTTAGTTTAAAAAAACTACTTAACACTACTTGAGTACATAAGATGGTTTAGAAAGTATGCATTTTGAACAGACCTAAGTTTGAAGTGTGTCTTCGGTTACTGCAAAACAAAAATTATCTACAATAAAATCGACTCTGAATAGACAGACACAAAGATATAATAGTGATTAATATATATACTTTGGCAGTAGCGTAGGAATGATACTGTTGGTTGTGTGACCTGACAGGGCGCCGAAATAGGTAGGGGCGCCGAACTAGATGGGGGCGCCGAACTAGGTAGGGGCGCCGAACTAGGTGGGGGCGCCGAACTAGATGGGGGCGCCGAACTAGGTGGGGGCGCCGAACTAGGTGGGGGGCGCCGAACTAGGTGGGGCGCCGAACTAGGTGGGGGCGCCGAAAGCTCGCAGTTAACTGTTGTTTTTTTTCCACTTTTCAGATTAAGGGGGGGAGCCAAAATAATTGTAACTCTAACAGGGCGCCACCATATCTAGCTACGGCTCCGTTCTTATGTACACCTATGACCTATGACATCAGCAGCTACAAAGATAAATGAGTAGATAAAAGATAAATAAATAAATACAGCTAGTCAGACAGGTAAAATTACAGACTTAGTTCAATACTGGTCATCAATAATAGAAACGAGATCTCATTTTATAACGATGTTATTTAAGTGAGTCTAACTTGTCCAGCAAAGATTTAAAGAAGGAAGTCTCTGCAATAAGGTGATATTGTCAATTATATTCTTTTGGCCAAAAAAAATAATAAAACGCACACTAATAGTATTTTATGTTTATATTCATGGGCGTCGCTAGGAATTTTTCCAGGGGGGGGGGGCAAAAATTTTCCAGGGAGGGGGGGCAAATAACAACTTTATGACATTTTTTTTTAATGTAAGGGGGGGGGGAACAAATGTCCCCCACTTATATGACATTTTTCAAAATGTAGGGGGGGGGGCAAATGCCGCCCCTTGCCCCCCCCCCCCCCCCATGAATACGCCCATGTTTATATTACAGTATTTGGCTTACCCTTGATCGACGTAGGATTCTTACAAAACTCGAACTCACGAATAAGTTTATCTGAAACAAACCACTGTGTCCACTAATGCCACTGTGTAACACACGAATGTATTTAGGCATGTACCCTAGCTGTATGTAGCTGTAATGTATGTACATTAGCATGCAGTGGAAATTTGATTAAAAGATAGGCGGCTGGAGAAACCCTTAAGCCAGATAACGAAAAAATGGATTTTCTCTAATGGTAATTTTATGATTACGTCGTTGCTAGAAAAAAACAGCACACAGGTAGCTAAATCGGGAAAACCCGCTTTTATTTTCTGGGGAAAAGAACTAAATCAATTCAATACTGAGTCACTATGAGATGGACAAAGAGCAGAGACAAGCTATTCTTTGATGTGTTAGCAAAATGTTATCGTTATTTAACTGTATATTAAAACTAATTGATTGCTTTTTTTTTATATTAATCTCTTTATGAGCCCCTTGGTAATCTCTTTATCAGATCATCAATCTAATAAGACAGTCACTGTGTTTATGTGTAAGCAGTGGCGTACCTGGGGGGGGGGGCGGTAGGTGCGGTCCGCACCGCGCGGCACTTTTTATTACTTTTTAGGGGGGGCAGGGCGGCAAAAATGTATACATTAAATTGAGATACCTAAATGAGAGGGCGGCAAAATCGTCTTCCTCCCTGGCCGGCCGATACCCACGCTACGCCGCTGTGTGTAAGTAATGTTCGTCAGACTTTCTTTGGGGGATGGGGGGGGGAGGGGAGAAATATGTTGTGTGAGTGTGTGGGGGGGGGGGGGGGGGGGGGGGGAGGATGCTCCTGGAGAGACTTTGTGAGCCATAAGCAAAACAATATTCGTCTGATGTTATCATAATGTATATGAAGTGTGTGTGTGTGGGGTGAGGGGGAGGGGTCCTTGATGGTGAGACTATATGTTGTCGTATTGTTTACTCATCCATAAGAGGGGCTCTGTCTGTGTGTGTGTGTGTGTGTTAATTAGAGTACACCCCTTTACGGTTGGGAAAACGATCAAGTGACTGCCACTCTTATAGCTTATATAAGTTCTAATGTGAAAAGGCTGTGAGGAGAAGAAAGGAAAAAAAAAAGGTAGAAAGCCAGTTGTTGTTTTTTTCTAAATCATAGCCGTCTCTAAAGAAGGGGTGGTAGGAAGAGGAAGGTCTGTTTGGTAGGAAGAAGAGGCGGCCCTCTTGGGGGGAAGAAGATGAGGTGGCCCCTCTTATGGGGAGAGAGGAGAAGGGGCCTTCTTGGGGGGAAGGAAGAAGAGGAGGTCTTTGGGTGGAAGAGGGAGGGAGGTCTTTGGGTGGTGGGAAGAAGAAGTCTTTGGGTGGTGGGAAGAGGCGGCCCTTGGTAGGAAGAAAGGGCCGGCCTGAGGGGGGGAGAGAGGAGAAGGGCCTTCTTATGGGTAGGGAGACAAAGGCCGATAGGTAGAAAGACAAAGGTCCATCTGATAGGTAGAAAGACAAGGCCCACTTGATGGGTAGAAAGTAGACAAGGTCCATCTGATGGGTAGAAAGTAGACAAGGTCCATCTGATAGGTAGAAAGACAAGGTCCATCTGATAGGTGGAAAGACAAGGTCCATCTGATAGGTGGAAAGACAAGGCCCATCTGATAGGTAGAAAGACAAGGCCCACTTGATGGGTAGAAAGTAGACAAGGTCCATCTGATAGGTAGAAAGACAAAGGTCCATCTGATAGGTGGAAAGACAAAGGTCCATCTGATGGGTAGAAAGTAGACAAGGTCCATCTGATAGGTGGAAAGACAAAGGTCCATCTGATGGGTAGAAAGTAGACAAGGTCCATCTGATAGGTGGAAAGACAAAGGTCCATCTGATAGGTAGAAAGTAGACAAGGTCCACCTGATAGGTAGAAAGACAAAGGTCCATCTGATAGGTAGAAAGTAGACAAGGTCCACCTGATAGGTAGAAAGACAAAGGTCCATCTGATAGGTAGAAATGTAAGAGATGAACCGGATCAAACTGTCTGGGGGGGGCAGCATTCGGCCCACGGGCTGTTGTTTGCTCATCACTGGGCTAGATTATAAACACGTATACATGCACAAGCACGCACACACACACTCACACACATATATATATATATATATATATATATATTGTCACGTCAGACCTTCTTGTCTAGGAGTTTTATTCTCTCAAACACTCTGCTTACGTGACAAAAACGAAATTGCGCAATGCTGCTGAATGATACACAAGTCTGCTTCATATTAGAACACTTTAATAAAAAAAAATCATTTTCCTAAACAGTAACAAACACAGCAATGTCAAATATAACAGTAACAAACGCAGCAATGTCAAATATAACAGTAACAAACGCAGCAATGTCAAATATAACAGTAACAAACACAGCAATGTCACATATAACTCATAGACATGACTTCCTCCTACTGTGTCTTTCCTAAACTTTTCGCAGTATAGTAAATAATAATACTCGTCCTCGCCTCTCAACGGTTTGACCTTTATTGTCCTTTCACCATTTGTTCTCCCGGCCAGCCACACAGGACACATACGCCCACAAAGCCACGTGATCCAGGATCAAGTTTTTCTAACCTAACAGTAGCTCACCATTCGTACTATTGTGCAGTCATGCATGCCCACCAATTTCATACAACCATGCCCGGACGCACTGACACACACAGTCACTACGTGACATATTAAAAAATAAATAAATATGTGTGTGTGTGTGTGTACATATATATAGTGTCTTTCCGTAATGATTATAATGTACATATTTAAAATTTAAAAAATAAAAATGGTCACATTGACAAAAGATGACGGGTGTAAGTTGGTTTGCAAGTGGATAAAGTTTATATAGGTCATGCGATCACTTAGTCTGACAAATCTACTTTACGCAATATAATTTGTTCACCTGAAAGTGGATAAAAAAAGACTCAGGAATTCTCATTTTGGACGTCTGATTTTATTTGCGTAATTTAGCTACTCCATAAGAAAAATAGAACACGTTAGTAGAAATAAAAATACCAGTGTTTAAAATCGTTTAGTTACTTAACACAAGATTGTAAACAGTCTGAAAATCCCTTTCTTTGATGAATAATGTGTGCGTTGAATGTCAAATATCGAGATGAGATTGTCTTAAATATTAAAATGAGATTGTCGTCTTAATTATAATTGTAGGCATCTATAGATAAAATAAAAACACAAAACCAAATCTTAAAGTTAAAAATCAAAAAAGAAAACAAAAAAAAAATGCCAATCAGAATTAATAGTTTGTACAGTTCATTGTACATTTAATTGTACAGTTGATTGTACAGTGGATTGTGCAGCTTATTGCACAGTTGATTGTACAGCTTTGAATGTACAGTTGTTTGTACAGCTTTGATTCCCTGTTTACTTTGAGTAAATCTAGTCTCCAGGAACAAAGAAAGTAAAATTCAGTGTGTATCTTCAGAATAAAAATCACAGTACTAGAATATTGCCTTCATTACTTCTAACCACAACTACTTCAACCCACAGATGAACGGTTCAACCTGCTATTCTTGCAGGGAACATAGATTGTACACAACTACTTCAACCCACAGCTGAACGGTTCAACCTGCTATTCTTGCAGGGAACATAGATTGTATACAACTACTTCAACCCACAGATGAACGGTTCAACCTGCTATTCTTGCAGGGAACATAGATTGTACACAACTACTTCAACCCACAGCTGAACGGTTCAACCTGCTATTCTTGCAGGGAACATAGATTGTATACAACTACTTCAACCCACAGATGAACGGTTCAACCTGCTATTCTTGCAGGGAACATAGATTGTACACAACTACTTCAACCCACAGATGAACGGTTCAACCTGCTATTCCTGCAGGGAACATAGATTGTACACAACTACTTCAACCCACAGATGAACGGTTCAACCTGCTATTCATGCAGGGAACATAGATTGTACACAACTACTTCAACCCACAGATGAACGGTTCAACCTGCTATTCTTGCAGGGAACATAGATTGTACACAACTACTTCAACCCACAGATGAACGGTTCAACCTGCTATTCTTGCAGGGAACATAGATTGTATACATCAGTCAAACTATAAATTGACTACAGGAGTCAGATATAGAGCTTCCTATCTGGATATTTGTCAACCAGACTTAGATGTTAGAATGGTGTCAAATAATACATACATTTTGTGGATAATTATTTAAGAAGAAATAGTTGGCAGCCCTGGTCAGTTGGTAGCATTGTATAAAGCGCTTGTGTCCAACAGAGCTGAATGAAATGATACGCCAATAAAGCCAAAATTGATGATTTGTAAACATGCCGTTTATAAACACGTAATTTAGTTTTGTTCCTACGGCAAGGATTACACAGTAAAGTTTACACTGGTTTTATACTATTTGAAAAACTTAATGAAACGTTTAACAGCCGAAACGATGTAGCCGAAAATTTTTTCAAAGATGCCCTCTTCGTTTTTGGCTTTAATATCTTTGCAGCACTGCTCCATTTCCTGTAATTGTGACCTTTGCTCCATCATCTGTTGTTGTAGCTGAGACATTTGATGGCTGCGCATCATTTCTCTTTCATGTTCCATTTGATCACTCATTTGTCGAATTTTCCATTCATGATCTTTCAGCTGTTGCCTGCGATCATCTTCGTGCTTCACCATATCGAGCTTCCTTTCAAAATCTTCCCTTAGGCGATTCAATTTTTCCTGATGCAAGTGCTGCATTTCCTCTTCTCGTTTCCTCTCTGCTTGCGCCTTTTCTACGGCTTCAATTTTGTATTGGATGGTGTTCTGCAATCGTTGTACGGTCATGACAAAATCATGCATCAGCCCCGACCCTTGATCGTAGTCTTTGATACTTTCGTGCAAGTTCTGTGCTCTCTTCCAGAGATCTTGCAGTCTTGAAACGGCACCAGTTTGGGTTATATCCTCCAACTGTTGAATCTCAAGAAAAATTAGACTTATTTCGTTGAATGCTGTCTCTTGAATCACTGGCTGCTTCGCTTCTCTCATCGCCAAGTCACGTCTTTCCTGGGCATCAACAAACAACTGATTAGTATAGCGACGCTCGCGAAATTTCAAATGTTCCACAATGTTAATAAGCTCAGTAAGCTGGCAAACTTTCTTCTTTTCGTCCTTCGTCCTGTTGTCAAAAAGGACAACCCTACCTTCAACTTCATTCAGTAGATCGCAAAAGTTTCCTTCCTGCTCTTTGCACCAATCCTGAATGCTCTTCTCTTCTCCTTCAAACTCTAATTCAAAATTATCCCCGCAAGTCATCACCAGAATGCAAAAGTCCCTCACGAAATTCTCTCCAAAAACATTCTTCAAGAACGCAACACATTCCTTATCCTCTTTTGTGAAACGACCGCCGAATCGGTTCACCAAGAGAAAAGCGTGGTAACCTCGCGGATTCTCGGCGATGGCCCGAGACATGGCGTCTATGAAAAACTCCATTGACTCCTCTTTACTCATATCCGTGTCACCGACTCCAGGTCCGTCGACCACTTTGATGAGTTTCCCTGAGAACAGGCTGACATCTGAAGCTATTACCTTGGTCACCGATGAAGCACGGGAACTGCTGGTGAAGGCTTTGCGTCTCAGAATGGAGTTTCCCAAGGCGCTTTTCCCATTGCCAGTTTTGCCGATGATCAGCAGGTCAATGTCAGTAATGTTGTTTTCTACCATGGCAAAGCTAAACCTATGAAGAGAAGAAAGAAAATAAAAATGTAGAAAGCCAGTTTTTTTTTTCTAAATCATAGTTGTCTCTAAAGTTGTATAGATAGAAAGACACGGTCCATCTGATATGTAGAAAGCTAAGGCCTATTTGATAGGTAGAAAGACAAGGCCCACCTGATATGTAGAAAGGTAAGGCCCGTCAGTTAGATAGAAAGGTAAGGCCCATCTGATAGTTAGAGAGACAAGGTTCATCTGATAGGTAGAAAGGTATGGCCGCCTATCTGCTGAGGAGAGTACTTGCTTGACATTTATTTTGCCTTTATCTAAAATGACTACAATTGCAAAGTTTTTGTTTAACCGTTGGTGTAGGATGTCCGGATAAAATGATAGTATTGATAGTATTAATAACAATGGCCTATCAGTGTATCATTGCCTAGGGTCACCAAAAGGGCCTATCAGTGTATCATTGCCTAGGGTCACCAAAAGGGCCTATCAGTGTATCATTGCCTAGGGTCACCAAAACGGCCTATCAGTGTTACATTGCCTAGGGTCACCAAAAGGGCCTATCTATCAATGTAACATTGCCTAAGGTCACCAAAAGGGCCTATCTATCAATGTAATATTGTCTAGGGTCACCAAAAGGGCATATCAGTGTTACATTGCCTAGGGTCACCAAAAGGGCCTATCAGTGTAACATTGCCTAGGGTCACCAAAAGGGCCTATCTATCAATGTAATATTGCCTAGGGTCACCAAAATGGCATATCAGTGTATCATTGCCTAGGGTCACCAAATGGGCCTATCTATCAATGTAATATTGCCTAGGGTCACTAAAATGGCATATCAGTGTATCATTGCCTAGGGTCACCAAAAGGGCCTATCTATCAATGTAACATTGCCTAGGGTCCCCAAAAGTAATTCTGCTCTGGACATAGATAGAAGAGACTGAGCTTTACTACAACATAGACAAGAGAGAACGAACTCTGAGCAACTCAAAAAAATAGAATACTAAAATTAAAAAAAAAAAACAATTACAACTATTCTACATCTAAATACTGGGACCGTCGACACCGAACTAAATCTCTCTAAGATAAAATCTAGCATCTCGTCACAAAGATAAAGTCAACACTACGATCATGGGGGAGGATGGGGGACAGCAGGTACCTAAAATGACCCTACAAAATATTTGGACCCAGTGGTGAACTTTGTTTCATAATAACATGATCTGTTTTATTGTGTGTGTGGAAGGGTCAGTTGGGATGGGGCATTCGCATGGGAGAATGGCCCAGGAGTGGAGATGAAAATATCACTTGTGGAAAGATAAATTGTGGTGGAGCGAGGGAGAGGGTAAATTCTACATATCACATTGATCACATAGTTACAAATAGTCTGTTCATAAAAAAACAAAAACTGTCCAAATTTAAAAAAAAAATAACAGTTGACTTTTATTTAGGCTGAATGCAGGGCCCTATTCATGCACGGTTATTTGCTGGGCTCTTGTCCAGGGTCCCCCTCACCATGATTATACAAGCCTTGTGTTGTTAACTGACCATTGATATTTCGTTATGTAACAGGTGGTCGTGGGGTTGCCTAATTCTTTTATAATGATTCTGGTCGAGACATGACGGTAGATAGACAGACAGACAGGCAGACGGACAGACAGACAGACACACCGACAGACAGATAGATAGACAGACAGACAGACAGACAGGCAGACAGACAGACAGACAGACAGACAGACAGATAGATAGATAGATAGATAGATAGATAGATAGATAGATAGATAGATAGATAGATAGATAGATAGATAGATAGATAGATATCAATAAACGTTCAACAGTGGCTTCCACAAGCTGATGCTAATTTATCTGCGCACACTATCTTTTTCACCTTTTACTTTGCAAATGAACACACGTTTAGATTTTGTTAAAAATACAGAAACAAACTGGAGGGCCTACACGTGGATTATCGATCCATTAGCGACTTTACAGTACTGTAAGACTGCGGCTCTCAACTGGTGAAACGTGAAGGGCCATGAAGGGGGGTGGAGGGGGTGGTACCGAGCGACGTAATATTCTTTGTTCAAAATAACCAAAGAGTTTGAAGAAGGTCGCCAAGTTCGTTTCGTACCCTCATCGCCAAACCTTGTGCCCAGGTATTCACAAGTTCCAAAATAAAAATAATTTACATTTTATTCGCGAACTTATGTATGTTGGGCACCAGCGGACACACTTTTTGAACCTTTGGGATACACTCGCGAAAAAAAAAAAAAAAACTAAGAACCTCTGCTTTAAGAACTACCGTTATATTGATACATAGTGAAATCAAGTTATATTACTTACTTAGTAGGCCTATTGCATGTAAGTGGCCAATTCCACTTTGAGTCCACTGATAGGAAATTGTTATTGATATAAGATAAGCGGCAAAATCGACTCGAATGAGTTCAGCTATATATGTCAGTGTCACCGTATTATTTAAAGCATTTTTAGATATAAAAATACTTTTTTTGGACACTCTGTGTTTGTGTGTGTGTATGTGTTCTGTGGTACTGACACAGCAATGCTCACACTAGCTTTAACTATTTTTTATTTTAATTTTCTGGAAAAAGTAAAATTCTATTTTAAGACTTCGGGAATTTATGGTAAAAAACAATTTTCCATTTCCAGTCCAAATATGTAAACAAATATCATTAACATCCGGTACGGTAATTTCAAATCTTGATTTTGCACCGAACTGAGGCCTACTAAATTGAATGTCTATGGCTCCGAAGTGTATGGTTATTAAAATTTTTCAATGTTGATGAATGAAAAGGATATTGTCCTTCTAATGTTGTTCCTTTTTAATTGATAAGGTATATTCATTAATATGTTCGAGTTATTGTTTCTATAATTTGTAGTATAACTATTGAATCAAGTATCGACTCTTTTGAGGTTAAAATGAAAAAATGTCATAGCACTTTTGAGTCTAAGTCAAACGTAAAAAAAAATACATTTATAATTTATCAGGGAAATTATCAAAATATTACTATATATTAAATTAAAATATGTAACAATGATTGAATGAAATTGAATTTCATTATTAGATATCATAACCAAGCCCAATGCCATCCAGACTATATCCATTTGTCATGTCATTTAAAAAAAAATTGTTGTTAATAGCCATAGGTCTTATACTATAAGTTAAGATTAATGGTTCTTTCATATGTCATTGCAAAGATCTAACTAAGTGAGAATCAAACAAAATTGACAGTAAAATTACTTGCTATTAATTCTAAGTTACTTTAAAAAATACTTTCTTGACCTTTATATTTCATTGTATTTAAAAGTTAACGCGTCCATTTGTTTAAGGAGCCTGTGATTTCACATGTGCTGCCGATCACAGCACACTAACATAAAATACAAAGATTTATAGGTAAAGACAAATTTTTTTTCAGTAACTTAGAATCATAAGCGAGTATATTTAGTTTACTGTTCATTTCATTTGATACACACTTAGACCTTTGGCATAAAGATATGAAAGTACCATTTTACTTTTACCCTTTAAGTAGTTTAGCAACAAATATTTGTATACTTATATGCTATAGAATATTATAGTGCTATTTTTTCTCTTAAATGTAGGCTGATGTAGAAAGTGCAGAAGCTCATTGGTAGCCAGTCTGATGATTTTTTTTCTGCTTTTAGTCTACTCATACACATCAATACATCTGAAGGGGAGCTGTTACTTATGGATGCCATTCGCTCATCAAGGAGTTTCAAGGATATAAGTAAAATGATGTTATAATTAAAATTTATCATTAATAATTCAACCAAACATGAAGCATATAATACATATATAATACTATACAACATATTTTTAATTGTCAGAATCTAAATCTGCTTTACTGTTTGAAGTTATTCTGCTCTAACAAAACAGGCTTTACATTATAAATATTCACTTCAGACCTTGAAATGAAAAAAATGTTGAAATATATGTTAAAAAATTTTAAAGGAGAAATTTTTCACAGCTTCACAAGGAATTTAAGAGATGAGCAAAGTAATTAAATTGCAATGATAAGTTTCTCATTTTAACGGCCCATGATTATAGATTGTGTAGCCAGAACAAGCCCACACTTCTTTAACCAATGTCAGGTTTCCATGACCTGATAAAAAATCCCAGGGTTCTTACTGGACATCGAGTCCATTCGTTTATTCTTTTAAAAAAAAAGAATTGTTTGTTAAAACACAAAGTGATAAGACTAGCTAAAAAAAAAAATTAACATTTTCTTCCAATTATATTCCATTGAGGTTTTTGCAATTTACGAAGGTTGTAGTGATCGACATTGTGTAAATTTAGAGCTGAGTGGTTTCTATTTTTGGATGTAATATTTTTTTGTAATTCCTTATACATTTTTCAGAAACAAAAACATGACACCCTTCCGAAGTCACATTTTATTTTTTTTTTTAAATTAACGTGGAGCTTTCACTGCAATTAGGTAGAATGCATTAGGTTCCTCTCACTATTTCACAATGATTGGGTGATTTACAGTTAATAGCTTTTACATCTTTCACAGTGTGCCAGAAAAAAAAATGGGCAGCAATCTGACTCCAATGTAAAGTGAACTAGACAATTCAAAAAAACGTGGACCAAATGTAGGACAGAACCATGAATTATCATACTGCTAAAAGCCAAAGAAATCTTCTAGATACAGGTAGTTTTACTTTAAAAATAAATAGTGATCTTGATTAGAAAATCTGTGTTTGTCGACTATAATTTAAAATGAATACTTTTCAAAAAACCTTTAAAATATTTTAATGAATTCTTTTTTCTTTTTTTTTGTTCAATTTTCATCAGAAGAAGTGGCCATCTTTAAAATTTTCCCTCAAGTTTCATTATGGATCAAAAGCCTACCATTCAATAATAGTACAGTGGGTCAATTTAGTATAGTGCTATGCAGGTTTGGACATTTTTTAAAAATATTTCTTTCTTTCTTGTAGTTTTGCTATTGCTAGCTCCTACTCCTCGCAAACATATTTTTTGGGCAAATAGGAGCGATGTTCCAGCTTGTTGGGCAACAAGCCTTGGTCATGTTGAAGGACATCGTTCAAAATTTTGTACATTTCCAGTCAGTACCAATTTTTTTTACTACCACAGTTATGCTGCTGAAATTAACCTGTTTTTACTTCACATTTTAACTGCTGAATAGCAGAAATAATTTTTCACAGAAATAATTGTTCACACATATGAAAATTCTGAATTTTTTATTCATGATTTACTTGTGGGATTAAAATTTACGAAATTCAAAATCTGTTACTTTAAATATTTATTAACTATCAATCCTAATTATTGTAGAGATAATTCAATATGCAATAGCATAATTAGTCATCTTTTTTTAGCAACGCTTTTATGATCAGGTTACACCCATATGTTTCATTGTGAATTTTCTATCGTTAAAGTGTTTTAATGACTTTGGTGTATTAATTTCATCAGTGCTAAATAGAAATTTCTTTAACCGGGCTCCTATTTCACTTAGCTGCTAGATTTTATCTTATCTGTAATTCTGCTAATGTAAAAATAAATAACTGAGGCAGAGTTAGTTGTGATAATGATTTAGGCACCATAGAAGAAAAGATGCCTAATGAAAGCATAATATGCTTTGCTTTTGAAGTACTAAACTGTAGTTAGGTGAAAAGATAGCATAAGGAAAATAGCTTAGATGTGTAATATAAGCAAAACTCTTTTGTTTATTTTCAGCTTAGTTGTTGTATACTACAAATATATGATACTTGTGGTCTTGAGTTATGAACTGATATATTCTAATATGTTGAGAGCTTTTTCAAGGATGCTCTGGAGAATTGAGTATGTAAGACAAATCACTTTCATTAAAATTGGAATCTGCTCCCTTAGTGGTTTAACAATCTCTGTTATTAAAATACTCTAGAACACTTCATTGCTGTTGTATATATGTGTAAAATCATTTTTGTTAACTTCAAAAAAATTCCTCCAGAACTAATAGATGTTTCAGATGAATTGGTTTAAGCCAATCACAGCACATGTATATCAGAGAAGCATGGTTTGAAATTCTGTATCAACTTGTACTATTCTAGAACTTTTTTTTTTTTTATCCAGCACCCGTTCTGAATATTTTTTTTTTATTTTAAAATTTTCTTTCCTGTTTTATTTGGTTCATTTTTGGTGGGTTTTTTTTGGACTGCAATAGACACTTCAATCTAACATTGTATATAAAGACCAAACAGTTCAGATGTCAACATCTAAGAATTCTTATCTGCAAATTTTTTAATGACTGTTACTGGAATCAATTTTCAAAGCTTGTACATGTAAATAAATTTAAATGATGAATGGAATTGTTTTTATGAAAGTTTTTCTTGTTAAATAACAATACACCTGCTTTTAAACCATACACTAAATTTTCTAATATATTAGTGAGTGTAATGTGAATTGCTAAAAAAAAAAAAAAAGCATCCATCTTGACTTTCATGTGCATTTTATTTAATTTGTATAGATCATACATGTACTCAGACAGTATCCATGAAAAAAAATACATCTTGGGAAAATTAAAGTAACATTTATGCATTTGTTTTCTAAGAGATACATTATATTTTAACTTTTTATTTTATTCTGAAGACAGAGAGAAGTTTAAATGATTATCAAAAGTTTTGTTGCTCATGTTTTTAATGACTTGTTTAGTCTAGCTGACCATTGTTCTTTGAAGTTTAGGTCAACTATGTTTGATTATTCTTAGTTGGAAAGTTTGCTTTTAAAATTGTTCTGGCTTTAAATACTAATGCATTGAATTTACCCTTCTGTAGGTTAGACCCACCTGCTAGGAATGAAAATATTACAAACTTAACCTCATTTCAAATGTGGTGATGGTTCTTAAAGGAGTATGACAGAGAAATGACAGATAAAAGCAACTTGATAGGTATATCACAATATTTCATGTTTGCTTAACAACGTTTAGAATTGTCCTAGATTTAGTGCATTATCATGATTATAAAATATTGATTTTATGGAAATTATTACGCTTGTAAACCTCTTGTTTCTGTGAAATATCAGATTTTGTTAATGTTAATGGAATAATCAAAGCTTAATAGGTTGAGTAAATTATAGTTGGAAAGTTTGAACTTAAAACCATTTATACTCATTAATTAATAAGTATTGAGTACATGTATATATATATTAACAAATATATAGTTACAAATATATCTTCAAAGAAAAGGTACATTCAGTGCATATCACGTTCAAATTATATTGACATTTTTCAGAAATCAAAGAAATATTACTTTTAAATTGCATATCTGATGGGAAAAATCAAGTTATAATTGATTTGAAAATATAATGATTTTGTAACCCCATTTCAAGTTAACAATCATAGAAAATGGAAATTTGTTCATAACTGTTTATTTTGCAGGATGCAGACATTGCCTCCACTGCTCAGTGCAATAAAGCAAAAAAATATTTATGTCTGGGGAATGGTTGTCCAGCCCAGCATTGTGACATGAGAGGATCAGGTACATAATTACATTGACATTGCGCTGGAATTTGTCTTTTGTAAGGTCAGTGAACTGTGGCGGATATCAGTGATCAAATAAATGTTATACATGAATTTGTATATTCATTTACTACGTAATGCATTTATTGACATATGTTGTTGTATTCTTTTTTATATTGTAATTAAAATGTATAAAATTAATTGCTTTCTCATTGATTCTGCAGGAAGCCTGGCATTAAATCATCTCTGAGGCTCATTTACCTGAATTCATCTCCAGCATGTTGTTTGTTTGGGGTAAATGGACTGTGATTTATTCTTTACATATAAGGTGGGTAAAACTTCAGACAATATGAATGATGACGTAGTCATTATTTCCCCCTGTTTCTTATCAAAGACTTGTTCTAGTGCTTATATTTTGTGTGAAAATGATTAAAATTATGTTCACTGGGTGGTTTGTAAAATGATTCCTAATTGAAAATGAGATTAGCTGAGAAAGCATATGGCCGAGGAATAATTTATACTAATTGAAATAAACATGTACTAATAATCACATGAAACATAAATCCTTAGAGTTGTCTTCATACACCATAGTGACTTGTATATATATTGCCCATATTTGATGAGAGGAAGGTGAAACAAAATATGGCGATCTTATTCTACGTTTATACATGTATTTTATTCCTTAATGGGGTCATCATGTTCCACTTTGATCTAATCTGTAAACAAAAAGTTGTAAGGAAAACCTGCTAATTATTCAATTTTTATTTTTATTGATCTGTACATTTATTTTTTACTTTATATTCATTGATCAAATTCAGTTATTGATAAAAAAAATTATATTCTTGGAATTTACTTTCAAAATGATTGCGAAGCTTGTTGAACTCTTCAGTATTTTGTTTTTTTTTTTGTGTGAAAAATTCATAGTAAAAGAATAGGTTTATGTTAAGAAAACAGCTGTAGGATTATTAACGTAGAGTTGTTGATCTGCTGAAGAACTATGAAATAGTTATATCACTATCAACTTAGAGTTGTTGATATGCTGAAGGACTATGAAGTAGTTATATCACTATCAACGTAGAGTTGTTGAAATGCTGAAGGACTATGAAGTAGTTATATCACTATCAACGTAGAGTTGTTGATATGCTGAAGGACTATGAAGTAGTTATATCACTATCAACGTAGAGTTGTTGATATGCTGAAGGACTATGAAGTAGTTATATCACTATCAATGTAGAGTTGTTAATCTGCTGAAGGACTATGAAGTTGTTATATCACTATCAACATAGAGTTGTTGATATGCTGAAGGACTATGAAGTAGTTATATCACTATCAACTTAGAGTTGTTGATATGCTGAAGGACTATGAAGTAGTTATATCACTATCAACTTAGAGTTGTTGATATGCTAAAGGACTATGAAGTAGTTATATCACTATCAATGTAGAGTTGTTAATCTGCTGAAGGACTATGAAGTTGTTATATCACTATCAATGTAGAGTTGTTAATCTGCTGAAGGACTATGAAGTTGTTATATCACTATCAACATACAGTTGTTAATCTGCTGAAGAACTATGAAGTAGTTATATCACTATCAACTTAGAGTTGTTGATATGCTGAAGGACTATGAAGTAGTTATATCACTATCAATGTAGAGTTGTTGATATGCTGAAGGACTATGAAGTAGTTATATCACTATCAATGTAGAGTTGTTAATCTGCTGAAGGACTATGAAGTTGTTATATCACTATCAACATAGAGTTGTTGATATGCTGAACAACTATGAAGTAGTTATCTTCTTGGGCCTAGGAAATCAAGTTTTCAAATTAAACCACTTGCAATCCATTTAATAACTGGGACATTTTTCAGTACTTTCAATGTCTTCATCATGGCAACAGAGTGCTTAACTTTGTACTAGCTTTAGTACCATAATACATGTATAGCAATATTTGAACAGCCTAGTTTTATTTCTCTGCATACTATTTCTATGATCTGCTTCAAAACCAAGTCATTTCTTTACCATGATGAATTTAGTTGATATTTTAGTTTTAGTTCAATAGACGTAACATAGTGGCACCTAAGTCTTTCCCAGCATAAACTTAAAAAAAAAAACCACTCGATGTTATTTGTGACGATATTCTGGATAATATGATGCACAGCACAGAGTAGAAAGTTTCTCTTACAAATTGTCATTAACCTATCGTCATATCTTGTTATTTTAGTTGTTAATACAAAGGAACAGTCTCTCAAAAATGTACACAAATAATTTTTTTCAATATTTATTTTATCATTTATTGTTAATTTTTATACATTTATTTCAGTGTGATTTATGATCGAAAATTCCATAGTGGAGACGTGATTTAGGGACCCCCTACAGGCCAGACAGTTTTAAAATGGAGCCATGATAGATGATCTCAGAAAATTCAGGTCAGGATACAAAATTTGGAAGGATGGATGGCAGAGATGTGAATGAAGCTTGACCTTTGACCTTAGAGCCCCAGATTCGATCCGATGTAAGAACCAAGGGAAATTTTGTAGGTTGTGGTGAAAGTTTGTTAAAAGTCCCTCAAGTCCACCCATCTTGACATGTGAACCTGACTTAAGCCGAAGGAAGCAAAGTCAGCAGGGTGCTGTTCTAACCACCTAACATCTTTAAAGACAAACATTAAAAAATAAGCAATTGCAGAGCACCAATTTCTTTAGCTGATAGCTTTCATCTTCTTTTCAATGCAGCTCAAGCTTTCCTCTTAAATTATATGTCTGAAGTGTTGCTTAGTTACAAATGTACAGTAAATTTTGAAAATTGGAGTTGATGTTTCTAAGCAGTCATTTTGGTTTTTAACCATTGTAAAAAAACTTCTGAAATAATATAACTCTGTGCATCTGCAAAAATGCTGTTATGAACTTGTCAGAATATTTTTGTTAGTGTGTTATTTCAGCAAAAAATGTATGGAATGTACAATATCTAGATGCCTCTTCGCATCATTTCATGTGGCAGCAGACAAATATCTTCCAGTATTTCAGCCCAATGGGGCACTCCAGTTATATTACAGCTCCGTGGGCTCAGAGCAATTGAATAGATTTAACATTCCAAAATAATTTACAAATAATGAAAACATTAAATAAAAATAGTGCAGTTGTTAGTTTGAGATGCTGGGGATGTAGTCAGGACACCCCAGGTGTCCCTGACTTTTGGGGCCCCCATTGGATTTAACAGTACGTTATATAATGACTTAGCAATAGATTGAAGTAGCTGACCAGAGGTACCTCAGCTGGTACAGATTTTCAAGGGGGCCCCGCAATTAACCGGTGGCTACTCCATGAGAAGGCTTAGAATAGAGTTAGTTCATTTAGAGGGCTACCAGCAAATTAGTGGTAAAACTATTGCCTGATATATTCTGTTATTATTTCCTCAATTTTTTTTTTTATTTCATAGGTTTCTTGATTGTGCTGTTGGATATGAAAACTTAGTGGTGGAAATGGGAATGAAGTTTATAAAGGCATAAAAAGACCAGCAATGCAAGTTGGGAATGAAGTTTATAAAGGCATAGAAAGACCAGCAATGCAAGTTGGGAATGAAGTTTATAAAGGCATAGAAAGACCAGCAATGCAAGTTGTTTAACATTGAGGTTTTTTTTTTTTTTTTCAATTATGGAGATTGTGATTGTCAATCTTTCAACTGTAGAAAATGATAAAAAATAAAACTGACATCTGAACACAGTCTCCTGTGGTCAGCTACGGCCTACATTATACAGTATTTGTTTTTAGTGTATTAAGGTCAAAGTGACTGATGACTAAAAGTAATTTATTTTTGTACATTACTGGGCCATATGAATAGAATTCAATTTAGTTATCTTCTGAGCCTAAATTTTAACTAACTACGTATAAGAATTATTTAATGAATTATTTATTAAAATGATTGACAAAGCTATTGCAGAATTCATTCATCTTTTATGAATTTATATATATATATCTCATTTGCTATTGTTTATAAATATATTTTTTTTTCTTTACTTATCATGTAGTATTTCAAATAATTTATGGCTTAAGATATAATTGTTTAAAAAAAAACTATCTTAACACAAAGGTCTGTGATTTTTTTAAATATTAAAAGGTTTTTTTTATCTTTTTAAAGGCAAATCAAGTTATTTCACTGACATTTTGTTGCTTGAAATAAATTTAATCAGGATGGCAGTACCCAATGGCCAACTTATCCATATTTCGAAATTCTATTAATTTGAAACATAAACTAATTCCACATTTTTCTAAACTGTTTGTACCACTTTTGCTATTTAGTCTACATGTTGTATTTTTAATTTAATTTTTTTTATATTTAAGTTACTTTATTTCTGTATGTTAAGTACATTGAATTTATTTGCTGGAATATTTTAACAATGTTTTTTTTTTTAAGTCTCGCTTTTTGTTTGCCTACTGAAATTTTTGGTTCATAAACAATGTTCCCTCTAAGCTGAGCGCGTGAGCAATCGCTCACTTGAATTCAGAGCGTCGCTCATACTACATGTATGATCACTCACTCCAACGGACGACATCGCTTAAATCGCTCACAAATTTTGGCCTCAAGCAAAATGTCGCTCAGAGACAAAATGTTTTGCTCACTTCATACCACACCTTAGAGGGAATATTGTTCATAAATTGAATAACAAAATTTCACAGCTTATAAATTTTTTGACATTTTTTCCAGATTTAAAATACACTTTCTCCGTGCTTTTAACTTTGCCCCTAATGCGAAGGCTTAATGTACAGCTATGGTACAATAATTTCACTTAAATCACGTCTATTAAATCAATACATAATTTCATTTTAAATGGGTTTTTTTCAGGCAATTTTCTTGATTTAAACAAAAATGGTAATTAAGTTCAAATGATCATGTCTGTCAGCTTTTGTTATATAAATGTAAGTCTTTGATTACACTGCAAATAGCTTTTGTTATATAAATGTAAGTCTTTGATTACACTGCAAATAGCTTTTGTTATATAAATGTAAGTCTTTGATTACACTGCAAATAGCTTTTGTTATATAAATGTAAGTCTTTGATTACACTGCAAATAATAATGGTTTTGTATGGCTTGAAATGTCATTTACCTTTTATAAAACTGAATGTGTACTGAAGAGTGTCGTTATTAAATTGTATCGTAAAATGAGAAATAAATCTCACCTCTCACTGGCAGGTTTTTTTGGGAGGGAAGGGAGACAAGTTTGGGTCATTGCAGATTTTTACTGTAACAATTGTAAATTTTTTTGTTAGTCAATCTTATTTAAAAGTGTCATATTGTATTTTTTAAAATAAAAAAAATTGAAAAAAATCATGCAGATTTTTAGTGTATTGTTTTGTTTTCATAGTAAACTTACTGATAACAATGATAGTCTTAAATTAAATTTTTAAATTTGGCCTAATAAATTTAAATGATATTAAACCTTATTCGTTGAGGGATAGTTATAATGAAGAAAGCAAAAATACATTTCATTAAATGTCTGTTCCATTTCGAGAACTTTATGTGACTAGATGTTTTTCAACAATGAGACAAAATTTTAATAAATATAAAATATATTCATTCACACATGGTACATTCAATTACAATGCATTAAAAATAGTGTATATAAAGGTTAATAGCTGTATCAAATACTACTAAAGGATACTTGCTCTTTGACAAAAATGTCATGGCACCTAAATTGTATCTGACCAGTAATAAAATATTTTCTTACAAAGTTGAAACAAAAACTTCATGTTTACAAGATACTTAAATTGAAATCAATATGAGTTTGATTCTGAAGTCACAATTAAACTTAACCAATGAATGAATTATATGTAAAAATGTGTAAATTGTACAAAAATAATACTGTATAACATATTAAGCTATACACAGTTTTGATTCTTTTCAGTACATCTTTCTACAAATACATATAAACAATATCGAATGCTATTATCATTTACTACTGTTGGATTTTAACTCACGTTTTTACCTGATGTATTTAGTAATAAATTATTTAAGCAGGGCTGCCTCCATTTAATCTCGGGCCCCTGAAAATCTCTATCGATAATTCGTTGATTTCAGATTATTGTCTTAATGTGAAGCCAAAGATTTAAAAGCAACCCCCTTTGCTGGGGAGCTGAGGTGACCTAAAAAGTTCTTTCCATACCCAGACTGCCAAATCCACAACTTTATCAAGAAACCCTTTTTCGTTTTCGTCTTTGGTCTTTCTGTATATCTCCTCTAGTTTATCTGCATTTCTTTTGGTTTCTTCTTTCTCTTTCTCCCATATATATATATATATATATATACTACAGAAACCCCAAGTCAGTTTTCTCTAATGTGAAAAATACTTCAGTGCCAGCATTTCCCAGGAAAAAATAACATTTCACTTCTGTTCTCTTGATTATTTTTGGGCAGGGCTGCAATGTAAATGGGCGGGGGGGGGGGGGTGAAGATGGGACTATACATGTCTCTCTTCGCTCCCATTCCCTCTTCCCATACGATACGTAATAACCGATTTCCCGTAAAAACAAAGTAGTTGTAGATCTCTAACATGTAGAGCCCGGGGGGGGGGGGGGGCTTGAGCCCCCCAGACCAAATCATCATACATATTTTACTATATCAACTGTCTTTTTTCTATATGTGAGCCCCCCTCCCCCCAGCATTTTTTTCTATATGTGAGCCCCCCCCCCCCAGCATTTTTTGCTGGTTGCGCCACTGGTAGAGCCTAACTGTCTAAACAGTTTTTTTTAAATAATAGTTTACATATATTGCTTTGTTTCTTTCACTGCATTTAACGATGGTGCATAAATATTATAAAGTATATTGACAGTGGCGCAACTGGGGGGGGGCATTTGCCCCCTCCGAAATAAAAAAAAAAATTAAAAGATTAGACCAAAATTTTTTTAAAATAAAATACAAATATATAATTAATGTGATTTATGAATACAAGTGATTTTTTTTGCCGCCCCCCCCCCCCCTGAAAGTTTGGTCCAGTTGCGCCTCTGTATATTGACAAACGAGTTCTGCTAGATCATAGTGCTGTAATCAATCTTAACAAACATGCTAGAAAGAGCTAAATATAAAAGAGTATTCCCGAAATAATGGGTATTCCCGCATAGCAACAACAAATAATCATGAAATTTGAAAACAATTCAAATAAAGGCTTTTAGAATCTCATCACAGATATGACGTAAATCCCCCCCCCCACACACACACATCCAATCCCCATCATTGTTAATTATCAGATTGAAGAAACATTCACATGTGGTTACCATTGTGACCTATTTCTTAAAATCAATTCTGTTTTTTGGAATGTGATCGTTTTCTAGGGAAAAAAAAAGTCTCTCAAGTTTTGACCTAGTTTAAATAGTGTTTCGTGTTGCTGGCTAAGGTGGATTGGATGCTTTAAAAAGTCTTTTGTTTTTAGACTGTAAAAAATGAAAAGTTGACTGATTCTGACCAGTGGCGCAACCAGCAAAAAATGCTGGGGGGGGGGGGGGGGGAGGGTCTCACATATAGAAAAAAAGACAGTTTGACAGTCTTTTTAGTAATTTTATATAGTAAAATATGTATTGACGATTTGGTCTGGTTGCGCCACTGATTCTGACTGTATAATTCTGTATCCATATTTCTAGTATATGTTCTCATATTAGGTGAAAGGGGCCTTAAAGTATATACAATGGAAGAAAGTTCTTGAAAACTTAACGGACAGACATTTTTAATTAAATTTAGTTTAAAGTAGATGATTTTTTAAATACTATTCACTTAGGGAAAAATAATAAATGGACAAAAATATGTATAACACTATGTTTTTTTTTTCATTTTTAAGAAATTTATTTGACTATATTTTTATGATGCATCAAATATGACATTTCATAAAATATGAACTAAATTTTACACATAATATTTTTTTCATAAAGATATTAAAACACGATAAAACAACAACAGAATAACTTCAACTAGGCGTATAAGAGAAAATATCTAAAATTAAAAATATCCAAAATAAAAAATGCTGTGTTAAAATCTAACACTATATAAATATTTTTGATTCTTTTTGGAAAAATTGTATTAATTAAAACATTATCTAATATTATTATTTTTTTTTTACTATGAAGTCCAAGTATAATAAAAATGTTTTTATTTAATGCAGAACTTTTTATTATATCGTTGTTAGCATCAATATTTTTTAACCAAAAAGTGCTCTAAATGGCCAAGTTACAAAGTTCACTATTTTATCTAAGAATCCTTCGTCGTTCTTGGCTTTGGCTTCTTGGTATTTTTTCTCCAGTTCCGCTGTTTTTCTTTGGTTTTCAACTTTCTCTTTCTCCCATTGTTCCTGTTGCTCTCTTTCTAATCTCTCCCTTTCTAGTCTGACCCTATTCTCCATTTCTTGTACCCTTTTCTCCTGTTCTTTCTGAAGCTGTTTGCGTTTCTCCTCTTCCATCCTCTCTTGTAGGAGTCTCTTCTCATACTCTTCTCTCTGACGCCTCAGCTCCTCTTCAAATGCCTTCTGCCTCTCTGCTTCTTGCCTCTTCATTTTTTCCCTCTCCTGTGCAATTCTCTGGGATAGTTTGATCTCGTCTTGAATTGTTGTTATTAGTGACTGGACCGTCTGTACTAAGTCATGCAGCGCCCCAGTTCCGTTGTCCTGCGTTTTGATGCTTTCGTAAAGTTCGTCTGCGCGAATGAACAGCTCATCTAGGTTAACTACCCTGTTTTCAGGCTCCACAGTTTGTTGAACGATTTGCAACTTCTGTATGATAAGACTGGTCTCCCTCATTGTTTCCTCTCGTATCATCGGCCTTTTAGCCTCAACCATCAAACGTTCCCTAGCGACTTTGGCCTTTTCAAAATTATCGTCCTTGTAACGATGTCCCTGATTGGTTAGGTGATCCACCATTCGAATAAGGTCATCTAGTTGAGAGTCCTTTTTCGATTGGTCCTTTGTCCTGTTATCAAACAGCAATGCTCTGTCGTTACATTCCTTCAGTAGCTGACGAAATACTCCATCCTGCTCTCCACACCATTCCTTGAAGGTTTTACCGGTCTCTTCGCTCTCCGCTTCAAAGTTGTCTCCACAAGTCAACACAAGTATACAAAAGTCTTTCACGAAATTCTCGCCGAATATTTTTTTCAAAAAGTCTATCGTGTCCTGATCCTCGGCAGTGAACCTTCCACCGAACTTGACCACCAGAAGAAAAGCGTGGTACCCCCGCGGATTGACGGATATGGCGTACCTCATGGCGTCCATGACCAGTTTGGTGGCCGCCTCGTTGTCCATCCGCGTGTCGCCGACCCCGGGGCCGTCAACCACTTTGATGACCCGACCGTTGACCTCGCTGACCTCATACTGAATTTGTTTAGTGACCGATGAGGTACTGGAGTGACTTTTAAAAATCTTCCTGTTAAGGATGGTGTTTCCTAGGGCACTCTTTCCGTTTCCAGTCTTACCAATCATTAGAAGATCGATATCTGTTGCACTGAACGACATAGTTTAGTCTAAGAAGAAAAACAAAATTGTGTAGATGATTATTCTCGTGAATCAGTGAAGTCTGTACAATAATTTATACAATTAATTATTTTGTATCAATAGTATAATACATCACAATTGTTCTTGTGTTAAAGGGGTTAATAGGCTTGAATACATTTTGCTGCCTCTTTCCAACTAGCTAAATGAATATAATATTCAATGTTTCGTATAAAGTATTTTTAAATTCATATGGTTGCTAATGAAAAGACAATACGTTTTACTGTTTTCATAAAAACCGTCCTATTAGTGGTTAATAGGATCTAAGAGATTTCAACTCTTACACGGATTGTCGTGTGGTAGAGCTCTCGACTATCGACATGTGGGTCCCTGGTTCGATCTTCGGTGAGGACCAATGGATATTTCGGGTCATGGTTAAAGTCCCCACTATATCTCCCGTGGTGCCTCCATGGTCATAACGCTATCTGCGATTGTGGGGATGAAAGTAAGGGCACTGCTAAAACTGTCTCATTAGTGGTTTATTGGATCTAAGAGATTTCATCTAATTCTTATAGGTACTTTACACACTGTTTTCATAACAATCTTTGTCAAATTTTATCACAGGGCCACGGAAAAGAGCTAATGCAACTTTACACACTGTTTTCATAACAATCTTTGTCAAATTTTATCACAGGGCCACGCAAAAGAGCTAATGCAACTTTACGCACTGTTTTCATAACAATCTTTGTCAAATTTTATCACAGGGCCACGGAAAAGAGCTAATGCAACCCTTCCTGAATGGCACTCCATATCAGCACCGTAGCGTGAAAATTCTACAGCAGGGGGCCAGGTATTATACAGCAGGGGGCCAGGCATTATACAGCAGGGGGCCAGGCATTATACAGCAGGGGGCCAGGCATTCTACAGCAGGGGGCAAGGCATTATACAGCAGAGCAGGGGGCCAGGCATTATACAGCAGGGGGCCAGGCATTATACAGCAGGGGGCCAGGCATTATACAGCAGGGGGCCAGGCATTATACAGCAGGGGGCAAGGCATTATAAGCAGAGCAGGGGGCCAGGCATTATACAGCAGGGGGCCAGGCATTATACAGCAGGGGGCCAGGCATTATACAGCAGGGGGCCAGACATTATACAGCAGGGGGCCAGGCATTCTACAGCAGGGGGCAAGGCATTATACAGCAGGGGCCAGGCATTATACAGCAGGGGCCAGGCATTATACAGCAGGGGCCAGGCATTATACAGCAGGGGCCAGGCAACAGCAGGGGGCGGGGCAGGTAATACATTTTAATAAGTAGAGCAAATAAGCAGAGCCCCCCCCCCGCACGTTACGGGCCTGCTCCCTATCTACCAACACCGCATAAACCCTTCGTATCATGGCGGTTTTAAAAAAAAAGAGTAAATTCTAAAAATATATTTTTAATCAAGAAGTAAAGATATATACAATGTACGAACCATGGAAAATGTCTTTGAATTGAAACAAAAAATAAAAACTAAACACCCACTCTCAAGCCTTCAATGAAAGGCTGTACTTTATACCGTAACATAAGACAAATGTTTAATGGGTAAAAAATCGCATAGCTGGATTTTCTCAGAAAAAGTTGACATTTTTTTTTTAAGTATTCTGTTTTATGTTTAAGGGAGGTGAGTTAGCCTGATCTTTGCTGATACCCGTATATGGAATTTTGAAATGCGATTGTATAATTATTTTTTTTGTTTTGTTTATAATATGCGTAGCTAAATTATCTATCCCATATTTAAAGCTGAGAGATTATTCGTATTTGTTACTTTCACCTAATTTAAAAGTTGCCTCTTACCTTTTTACAAAAGTAACTCCCACTAACCCGTAACTACACTAAAACAGCCCTGACAGATTTCTAATCAGTAAAGTGTATACACCTTATTGGTATTTTCCTGAAATACCGAAACGTTAAGAGGAAAAAAAATTGGATATTCCCGCATGAATATCATTATCGAATCATTAGAAAAACTTCTTTTTACGGTTTAAAAAAAAAAGCTCTCCAGAATCCCGCTAAAGATTACACCCCCTCCCCCACCCCTTACATTATTTTCATACTAAATACGTGTTGAAACTAGTTGAAAGAAAGGGTATTGCAGCAAACATTGTGATACCTTTTTTTTTTTACAATTCATGTGACATTTTCTTGGGAAATTCTTATATTCAAACTTTAACCTACTTACATAGTAATTTTGTGATGGTGGCTCAGGTAAGTCCAGTGTAAATATTATTCTGTCATTCGTTTGATTAAATATTTCTTTTTTTTTTTTATAAATAAAGACTATCTGTAAATAATTTTCAATTCATTCTTTTACAATGGCATTTAAGCTCCGAAACGTAAAGGTGTAATTTGTAAAATTAAAATCGTTTCACTTAGCCACTAACATATATATATATATGCAGTCGATTCCGCTTAATTGGGACACATCGGGGCCGAGGCTTTTTGTCCCAATTAAGCGGCTGTTCCAATTAAAAATACAAATTTACTATTGCCTTCTTGGTTTGGTTTCTTTGAGATTTGTCCCAAATAAGCGGCTGTCCCAACTAAGCGGTGTCCCAATTAAGCGGAATCCACTGTATATAATTATGTTTCTAAATAGACCATTGGGTGTTTCTCTTTATCTTCTTCCTAAGGAAATTATTAGGCTCATAGTGTAATAAACAGCGAAAGAGAATGCATAATGTTGAATAAAGCTTATAACAACAGCCATACCAATAAAAAAAATAAGAAGTTTTGAATGTTTCATGTAATGAAATGGATATCATATTAAATTCCGTTGAGTATATTTGTAGTCTCTTATGGTTATCTTAGGATTTGGGGAATTTTTTAAAAAATTATTACCCGGTACGGCTAGGTTATGTTTTTGGAACAATTTTACCTACGCCATCTAGAGATTTTTTTTCCCGCTACAATACAAAGAATGCTTGCGGGCTATATTTATACAATTCTTCATACATGAATGCAGGGCCGGCCTTAAGAATTTCGGGGCCCAATTTAACGGATGCTTGCAAGGCCCTTATTCTAATATTATTTTTTTTACAATAACAACTATTACTATTAAAAACATTTAATATTTCGGGGCCCCTGCCAGGCGCGGAACCCAGTTTGGAGCAATCGGTCAAATTGGCCTAATGTCGGTCCTACATGAATGTTGGAGCTTCATGGGCCCATTTAGGCATTGTTTTCCCCCGGAGACTTGTACCGGCAACATTTCCTCTCTTGAGGCCTGCATGCTACATATAACATTCCTAGTTCCAGGTCCTTTTAAAAATCTTTTCCAACGAGCAGCCCCGTAGCCAAGGGGGGCACTGGAGGGCCGTGCCCCCTCTTCTGCTAGGTGTAGAGTACACCACCCCGCTTAAAAAAAGAAGAAAAAGAGGAAAAAATAAAGAAAAAGTAACTAAAATGAGAAGGTGCCCCCCTTACTGGGTATTGGTGCCCCCCCTGCTTAATTTGACCCGGCTACGGGCCTGCCAACGAGTGTGATCTCAGGGGAAGACGCTGTTCATAAAACATAAACAGTGCATCCAATTTTGATCATGTAAATTTGTAATTATTTTTTTTCATGCGGATTACATACAAAGAAATTGAATATAATATTATAGAGATATGTGTGATTAAGGTGGTAAAAACAAAATGGAAATTAATGTAAAACATTCATTTTTAAAAATATTTTTAAGCTTTCATTTTGTTTCCCCTCAGCAGTAAACAAAGACATGGCGAACTATTCAGCACCAAAGGGCGACATTGACCTTCTGTTGATTGGAAAAACCGGAAATGGCAAAAGCGCCACGGGAAACTCCATCCTGGGGAGAAAGGCGTTTAGAAGTTTCCCGAATGCCACTTCCGTTACAAAGTCTGTCCAGTCTGACTACTCCAGGTACAATGGAAGGGTCATCAAAGTGATCGACGGGCCTGGCGTGGGAGACACAGACATGAATGAGGCCGAGGCTCTGCGACAGGTGCTTCAGTGCATAGAGCAGTCCATCGCTGCCAATCCTGAAGGCTACCACGGCATCCTTCTGGTTGTTCGATTTGGTGGGAGATTTACTGCCGAGGACAGCCAGACGGTGTCGATCCTGAAAGGAATCTTCGGCGACGATTTCGTGAAGAAATACTGCATCCTTCTTGTGACATGCGGAGATAACTTTGATCCAGAGGAAACGGAAACTAAGTCGTTTGAATCCTGGTGCTTCAGTCAGAAGGGCGTGTTCCGGAACCTTGTGGAGGAATGCAGCAAGAGGGTTATCCTGTTTGACAACAGAACGAAAGATATGTACAAGCAGGCTGAGCAGCTCGACAAGCTCATATCCATGGTGGACAGTTTGAGTGCATTGGGTCTGAGATACAGCGGGGAGCATTTTAAAATGGCTCAGAGGAACCGAGATAGGTTGATGGTCGAGTCTAAAGTCCCCGTCATCAAGGAGGAATGCTTCAGGGAGACGAGTTTAATCATACAGCAGCTGACCAAAGTCCAGCTGGAGGATGCCGAGAAACAATTGGCTCTTCTGGATGAGCTGCTGGATAGAGCCCAGCAGGTTAGGGAGAGCGTTTTGGATCAAGACAAAGGAACAGGAGCGTTGGTCGCCGTGATTAGGAACGTGGAGCACGTCAAACAGTGCGTCGAGGAGCAGATGAATAGTGCCAGGCTGGCGATAGAGATGAAGATGGAAAACGAAAGACGGCGAATTGAGATGGAGAGACTGAGAGAAAAGCGCGAGCAGCGAGTGCGAGAAGAGGATGAAGAGAAGAGGACTGAGCTGGAGAGAAAGATCGCTGAGATGGAATCCGAGAATCGAGAAAACTTGCTCAAGATGCAGGAAATGGAGTCTGCCATCAGGAAGAGAACCTTGGAAGCCGAGGAGGAGTACAGAGTTGTCAAGGAGAATGAAATGCTGTCGGTGTTTGTGAAGATTGGCAACGCTATATTAGACTACGCCGTGCCAATGTTGTTATCGTTTCTGAGCCATTTGTCGTCTGGAGGCAGATCTGATGATGATGATGACGAGGACAAGGCAGCTAGGACTGGTGGGAAGAGAGCTAAAGGAACAGGGCCGATAATTCACGAAATTTAGAAAGGACATTGCAATGCATTGCAAAGATTTTTACCGATATTTCCTTAAAGTAATAATAAAATCATTTAATACTAAAGAAGCTTGATTTTTCAACCTGTGTATGAATTAATAATTTGATAAAACATTTAAATTCAGATTAATTTTTATTTGTATTTTCTATATATATTATGTATTTTTTATGTACATTGTGTGAAATAAATTTCTTTTATGCGTTTAAAGAATAATTAATTGTTACATCAAACATTTCAAGAATTTATGGAAAGTTTTTCTTCAGACATCACTTTATTAATCGAAAACTAAGTGATGATTTTAAATTTCATTGCATGACACTGTGTCTTAAGTATTTTCCCATCGTTATTATTGCATGTATGTTGCATGGCTTTTTCCTTTCAACTTCGTATTTTTTTTTTTTTGCAATTTTATACATTAAACATCGTACGTGTTCTATCGATGTCTTGCAATTCAAACCAAGTACATGTATAATCTTTATTTTTTTTTTGTAAATGTGCATCATTTTTTATGATAATAAACAGATTTTAATCTTATTAAGAGTTTCAGTTATTCAGTGTAAGAAATACGATTCTTTATGTTTATCTATCACATTATTATTTTACTAACATATCAAATCACGAATCCAGACATTAATTAGAAGTTCTATGTACCTTCCACTCCAGGGTCTACTTCCGACCTACCAACCAGCCCTCCCACCTTACCAACCTCCATACCTACCAGGCCCGTAGCGTGCGGGAAGGCCAGGGGGGCCGGGCACCCCCTGCGTTTTGTCTGCCCCCCCCCCCGCTTATTTGTTCTACTTAGTAAAATGTATTACCTGCCCCCCCCCCCCTGCTATTGCATGGCCCATGCTGTAGAATGCCTGGCCCCTCCTGTAAAAGTTTCACGCTACGGGGCTGATACCTACCCACAACCTATAAACTTAACCTACTTACCACGCACCCATCAAGCTACGCCACTATGTCAGCACAGAGTCAATATCTCGATACCAAATCGAACATTCCTGGTAATTTAAATAAAGGTATAGTTTCCGTTCGCTGAGGAGATGTGAGGGAAGTGGGCAAGTAAGTAACTTACAATACCTACAACCAAGGCAGTTAACAAAAACCTGAACAATGGGCTCTGATTTATGTACAGGAGTAAGGAATGATTGTAGGAGGACTCATGACATGGCCCAACAGTATAAAAGAAGAGGACTGAAACAGTGCCGAACCTAGGAATTAGGGGTCCCGGGGAGGGGGGGCTTGGCATCTTTGGGGTCCCGGGGGAGGCTTGGCATCTTTGGGGTCCCGGGGAGGGGGGCTCGGCATCTTTGGGGTCCCGGGGAGGGGGGCTCGGCATCTTTGGGGTCCCGGGGAGGGGGGGCTCGGCATCTTTGGGGTCCCGGGGAAGGGGGGCTTGGCATATTTGGGGTCCCGGGGAGGGGGAGCTTGGCATCTTTGGGGTCCCGTGGGGAGGCTTGGCATCTTTGGGGTCCCGGGGGAGGCTTGGCATCTTTGGGGTCCCGGGGGGAGGCTTGGCATCTTTGGGGTTCCTTGCATGTTGACATTCGACACCATGACATGAAATAATATACTTTATATTTAATCTAAAAAAAAATTTTGGGGACCCACTCAAGCTGGGGCCCGGGGGGACTTTAGAATTTGGACCCCCTCCACCCTTGGTACGCCTCTGGAGTGAAACTAATTGTGGTCCAGACTCAACGATTAGGTACCGCACTTTTAGCCGTCATAATCACGCAGTATAGTAGTTTTTGGTGGCAGGTGCCATGCCTCAGCCGCTCTCAACCACACGGTAGTATGACTTAGCAAAAACAGTCAATAGCTCTTGTAACCTGCATCATGTTACACAAACACAAACTTAACAGATAGCTAGCAGCTGTTTTAAGATCTATTTATATATATATATATTGAGATATAGTGAATGTTTTATCTCGGTGTGCAAACACCCGATTAGAGTTATTTCTTCATTCGTCTGTCACGTGGCTGAATACAAAGAAATATTTGATCTCACACATTCAGTTTGGGACTGCCATCTCACAGTCTAACTGCTAACGTAGTGTGACACTCAGTGCTCGATTTAAGAAAAAAACCAGTGCCGGGGGATGAACACAATTTTCTGCAGAGCCGGGGATAAATGTCTATGATTTCATCCCCGGTAAGGTTGTATTAGCTAAAGCAGAGCCGGGGGATAACAGGTCGCAGTGCCGGGGGATATCCCCGGCATCCCCCCGGCGGTAAATCGAGCCCTGGTGACACTCAATGATTAGCTACCAAGCTGCTATAAGTATTTGACTAACTAAAATAAAAACAAAATGTAAATAGATTATGACGTCATGGTCCAGTCGTAAATTTACCTTCTAAATTCAATGTTACGAAATTCCTCGACAAATACAACTGCTCACTTTAGCACCATTATCAAAGCTCTGTACATCAATGGTCTCAAGTCACCCCCCTCCCTCACCCTAGTTACGCGTCTGGTTTAATAAATGAATGTATCCACTCAATGTTTCAATAGCTCATTGACATAGTCAGCCGTTGCCTTCACCTCTAGGTCTCCCCCACGAATATTTATGCCCCGTCCACATACAACATACGCCACAGTTTTCTTTATATATTACAAGTTACAGTTTCTACTAGTATGTTGCTTTTTTTTTAGTAAATTTAATAATTTTTTTAGTTCAGTGAACGTAGTCCAGATTGATGTTCCATGTTTTGTTTACATGTTTTTTAATACACACACAATCACTTAATAGTTAATTAGCAGTATTTATTTGGATGTGCTATTTCTTTAAGATACACATTCTATACGACAGTGGACATAACACCTGTTTATTGACCACTGCATTTTAGGTCAGGCACCCCCCCCCCCCATTGAAGCCGCTAAACTCGGTTAGACTATGATTTGTTTACAAACAGAGTCTGGTAGTCTTTTTCCAGGACCTATTTCTTTGTTGGTGTACATGTCTTGTGGGATCAACACATGTGTATTGAGCTAGGTAATTCCCCTAATATAAACTAATAGCCAAAATGCTTTGTTTACATATTTTACATACACAGTCGTCTGGTAGTATTCTTTCCATGACCTATTTCTTTTAACGTCATAGTCGTACAGTTGACACACGTCCTGTCGATTGAGCTAGGTAATTCCCCTAATCGTGGCTGCTGTCTAACACAATGTTTACAAACACATCCGTCTGGTAGTAGTAAGTTGGTAGAATTTTTCAATGACCTATTTTTTTTTACTGGCATAGTCGTTCAGTTTACAACACAGTCGTCTGTCTGGTAGTATTCTTTCCATGACCTATTTTTTTTTTACTGTCATATTCGTTCAGTTACTTCCCCTAATCGAGACTATTAGCCAATGCCATGTTTACAAACACAGCCGTCTGGTAGTAGCTAAATATACTTTTTTCATGACCTATTTTTTGCTTGTATACATGCCCAGTGGATACAACTCCTGTTGATTGAGCTAGGTACTTCCCCTAATTGAGACTACAGGCCAATCAATGCTACTATGTTTACAGTCGTCTGGTTTAACTTGGTAGAAATTTTTCATGACTTAACTATAATACGTTCTGCTGACTGTCTCTGTACCATAGAAAGGCGCAATTCTGATATATTTACGTTTTATTTTCTTTGGGCATACCTAGATAGGTAAACAAGGCAACCGTCTAGAGTCCTCAAATCAGATATTGATTTATATTGGAAGTGACTTATCGGCCTAGGATCCTAAAAGACCTATGATTGTCTCTGGGGTCTATCGTCATATTTGGAGATCATGCTAGCCGATGTATGATAAAGTATTATATTAATTAATATCAAGCAGATATAAAAAACATCAATGACATAGTTAGAAGACAGGGTTGGGCTTAGAGACTGGGAACTATCCCCTTTGATGTTGTGAGATAAAGCTGTCTAACAAAAAGGATTAATACCTATAATGGTAGACAAGGTGAAAGATGACAGAATGCCATGCCCCGGGGGGGGGGGGGGCTAGACAATAGACTAGCAAAACAGCAAAGTTGGGACGACTCTAAGAAGTAGACCGCGGGAGACATTGGACAGTCTACGAGAGTTTAACACAATGACAACCAGGTGACGCTCCTTAGAGATGAAGTGCCCCCAAGAAACATTAAATTATTTCCTTTTTATTTACTGCGGTGTATTTCTCTGGGAGATAGTGCGACTTTCCACGGACGAGAGGTTAACCGGGAGCTGAGTGGCGATGCAAATCAAAACAATCTACATTTAAATAATCAAAACCTCCCCCCCTATCCACCCAATTGGCCGCGGTGAAATTATCAAACGTCGACCGGTCCGCCGCGAGAAAAAGGTTGGGGAACATTAGATTAGACCTGTGTTATCGGACTTATGTCAATATTGAAAATAGTTGTCTGATTATGAAAAGAGTAAGGAATTAAATTCCAAGTTGATGCAATCATTATTTTTTGAGGATACTAATACTATTATTTATGTAATTGCAGGGCTGTTAACAATACTCTTAAATTGTATCGTCAATACCAATACCAATACTTTCAGTATCGCCGATACTGTATTGGCCGATACCGATACTAACAACCCTGTGAAGTGTGTGTGTGTGTGTCTGTGTCGATTTTCAAATATGTATCATGCTTCAATGTTGTTCGCAACTCAAAAAGCTCGGAATTGATCTTATCTTTTATACGATGCTCTTCACACATCGAGCTTTGGCCGGTCGCACCCAGCCCGTGTTCACAACGACCGGTCTGTTTGAACATTGACCAATGTGGCTGGAAAACGTCAGATATTTGCCGGAAGGCAAAAATAATCGTAGATTTCGATATCTTTTTTTTTTTTTAGCATACGTGGCTTTCCGAGAGTAGATTACTCTCTAACCTTAACCGTTATGAACTTATGATGCAAAATGGCCCCCGATGACCTTGAAAATGCCCTGCCAGTTAGGATGAAATCATTTTATCTGTATCATATAAAGAAGTACTGGACAGTTTTTTTTTTCTCAGACTTGAAAAGAAATGTCACAGTCATATACATACTATATGTCTATGGTCACAGTCATATACATGCTATATGTCTATGGTCACAGCCTTTCTCGTCTTTTGACGACCAACGTACATTAATTCCACTCTGATTCAATGTCTTACCTTATGTCAGTAATTACGTCAGGCTCAGAATATTAGTCGCGTTTTAATAGCTACGCGATATGATTTCATATTTCAAATTTGCTTTTATTTGCTTTGAAAAAAAAATATTACCAAAGTTAATTTTTTAAAATAGCACACACAGTTAATATAGGTTTTTTTTTAATAGAAATTAAAAAAGACAAAAAAAAAAAAAACAAACAAACCTTAACAACTCTTCAATAACTTAGTACTGTTTACATTTTTTACTGTAAATGGTGTAATTCTGCATATAACTTGATACTTCGTAGCTCGGTAGAGACTATTTTTCAACGACAAATAAATATTGCTACTAATTTATTTTTTACGAGCATTGACATTGTAACTTGTTCGATTTTAGACTGATTGAAAGTAATACTAAATTACTTACAAAGTAAATTCTTGACTTTAGCTTACGTCTTTTTAGGAAAGTTTTCTCCTAGATGGTTTTCTCGACTCAATCCATTTTAACTCTTTTTTTTATTTATAAATGTTTTTTTTTTGTATTCAGATATCATCCAATTAAAACCGTTTGAGATCTTCAGTTTTAAAATGAGGATTTAAAAAAAAAAATTTAGTGATTAGTACTAGTCCAGTAGATCCCTCTAAAAAATCTTGAATGACATATTAATCTATTTCAGTCACCCTATACGTTCAATTTTATTTTTCATACATTCAGCATGTATCCTTGTAATTTCCATCATTCTGATTATTCTATTTTTACAATTTAATTAGAAATTGTATAAAAACCTGGCCAGTTAAAATTGTTTGAGCATGTTGCAGAATTCATTGTTAATGCATGTGTTTGTTCGTGAGCAGTTGTGGATTTTTCAATATTAAACTATGTGAAAAGAGTAGTTAGTTTAGGAAGATAATCAAAATGTACTAATACATATTACATTTGATGCATAATTTACATGAACCATCACAGTATTGCTAGTGGCTCGTGCAATTCTTTAATTTTTAAACACCAAATTTAAGAACCGTTGGTCGACCCAGCTTCCTAATTTGCTTGTAGCAGTTGATGCATGTGCTGACCCAAAGTTCTGTGTTGAACTGTTGATACCGATTAAAATGAATACCAGATAAAACCGAAGAGAACAATACATGTAAGTAGAATAATACAGGATAAGCATTACTTAAAATTTTTTTTATGGAAGCATAATTTACCATTATAATGGATAAAAATGCCTGAAAAAATAAAATTGATGTTTCTTTGATGAAAACTTGGTTTGAAATTTAGGTTATATTTAAAAATCACCACCCATAATGCATATGTTGCTTTCTTTAACTAAAAAAAATGTACTTTAGTGCAATGAAATAAATATGTATTTTTCATTTCAGTTTATGCTAAACCTTAGCTCAGAGACCAGAATCACAGATGCTCTACACAAAAGAAACCAGCCCAATAAAAGTTACGACAGAGATTATGAGACATTATTCAACAGTCTACTTGAATGAGTCTACATAACCAACCAATAAGCATTTCTTTGATGAGCACCTTATTGCTAAAGTTTCAGGTTAGTTTGTGATAATTATCTTTTCACATCAGATTATTCAACAGTCTTCTTGAATGAGTCTACAATAAGCATTTCTCTGATGAGCACCTTATTGCCTTATTGCTAAGTCTCAGGTAAGTTTGTGATAATTATCTTTTCACATCAGATTATTCAACAGTCTACTTGAATGAGTCTACAATAAGCATTTCTCTGATGAGCACCTTATTGCCTTATTGCTAAAGTCTCAGGTTAGTTTGTGATATTTCTCTTTTCACATCAGCTCACCAAGAGCTATTAGAGCTTATTGTCTAGTATACAGACAGACATACATACATACATTTCAGAGTAATCAATATAGAGAAAAAGAAAAGCTCAATCTCAGCTTAACTATAAAAATTCCATGTAAATAAATTAATTACTATCATTCATAACTCTTCACATACAAATAACAACTCAACATCCAGGTTTTTTTTAAATTTTAATTTTTATTATCAAGTCTATTATTATTGTTGATAATTAAATATTTAACAATTTTAAATCATTCTTGACAATATCAATAATGACACATAACAAATTATTGTCTCATTTTTTTTACTATCCCTTTATATATATATCTAAACTAAGATAAACCTTCACAATAACTCAAAATTTCACATACATTTTAAATAATTTATTATGACTTATATTCAAATATTTTCTAATATTGATGAAATTCATGCCCCTTCCTTTCAACATGGCTAGTAGCTAATATCTTATACCAAGAGCCAAGGGGTCAGACGTGTGATCTATTGGCAGAGAAGTTAAAAAGAGGGCCTTAGAGTTTTCGATACTCGTTTGAAGATAGTGGTTGGCAATATGTTGACATCAGGTTTGGTCAGCTTAATTCCTTACAGTAAATGTTTCTACACAAGGACTCTTCCCAGTTATCAGTGAAAAGATTTTATTTTCTTTCACATCCATGCTCCACTCAAATGGAGTTGATTGGGTGTTTGAAATCTGCCAAAAGAATGCAATAACATTTATGGGGAAAAAGAAATAAACAATTGGATAGTACAATAAAAGGGTATACTATTGAATATATTTGTAAATAGAAGGGAGGCTATTTACCTGTTTGCATTGGGTTTTGAAAATAATGCCCCTTCCTTTCAAACTGGTCTGGCGCTAGGATCTCATACCAACAGGGGACTGTCATCAGACCATCATTTGTGCTCATCTGGCTTAGAACAGGACTAAAATTAATAGGCTGGCTAACAGGCACACTTAGTAAAATTAAATTAGTTTTTTTTTTTTTTTAAACTGAAAACAAAAATGCTTCACCGTAAGATATTTTTCTGTGAATTTCCTGTACTACTTGAATGTTGTGGTCATTGGCACCATTACTGGCTGGCATGGGTGGAAGCTAGTTTTTTTTTTCTTTTCTGGCTGATAATGCATTCTTTCTTCTAATGGTTGTCTCAGGTTCAGTCTCATCTGTCTTATTCAACTCATTTTCTATTGGATTTAGGCTTGAAAATCCTGCTAGGGAAATATTTTTTTCATTATTTTGAGAGCTGCCAGTATTAAATTCAAACATCTTAACATAAACACAAGGGTTAATCATTTTAGTAGATATTCAAACTTAATGGGGAGAAAAATGATGAATTATTTAGAATATTTGTAAAACACAAATGGATTACTTACCATGTTTATGATGAATAAAAATAAAAAATACTCCCCCTCCTTACCATGTAGCCAAGGGGCTAACACTGCCTGGTCAGACTTGTGATCTATTGGTAGAGAAGTTAAAAAGAGGGCCTTAGAGTTTTCGATACTCATTTGAAGATATTGGTCATTGGCAATATGTTGACATCAGGTTTGGTCAGCTTAATTCCTTACAGTGAAAAGTTTCTACACATGGGAATCTTTCCAGGTATTAGTGAAAAGATTTTATTTTCTTTCACATCCATGCTCCACTCAAATGGAGTTGATTGGGTGTTTGAAATCTGCCAAAAGAATGCAATAACATTTATGGGGAAAAAGAAATAAACAATTGGATAGTACAATAAAAGGGCATACTATTGAATATATTTGTAAATAGAAGGGAGGCTATTTACCTGTTTGCATTGGGTTTTGAAAATAATGCCCCTTTCTTTCAAACTGGTCTGGCGCTAGGATCTCATACCAACAGGGGACTGTCATCAGACCATCATTTGTGCTCATCTGGCTTAGAACAGGACTAAAATTAATAGGCTGGCTAACAGGCACACTTAGTAAAATTAAATTAGTTTTTTTTTTTTTTTAAACTGAAAACAAAAATGCTTCACCGTAAGATATTTTTCTGTGAATTTCCTGTACTACTTGAATGTTGTGGTCATTGGCACCATTGCTGGCTGGCATGGGTGGAAGCTAGTTTTTTTTTCTTTTCTGGCTGATAATGCATTCTTTCTTCTAATGGTTGTCCCAGGTTCAGTCTCATCTTTCTTATTCAACTCATTTTCTATTGGATTTAGGCTTGAAAATCCTGCTAGGGAAATATTTTTTTCATTATTTTGAGAGCTGCCAGTATTAAATTCAAACATCTTAACATAAACACAAGGGTTAGTCGTTTTAGTAGATACTCAAACTTAATGGGGAGAAAAATGATGAATTATTTACAATATTTGTAAAACAAAAATGGATTACTTACCATGTTTATGATGAATAAAAATAAAAATACTCCCCCTCCTTACAATGTAGCCAAGGGGCTAACACTGCCTGGTCAGACTTGTGATCTATTGGCAGAGAAGTTAAAAAGAGGGCCTTAGAGTTTTTGATACTCATTTGAAGATATTGGTCATTGGCAATATGTTGACATCAGGTTTGGTCAGCTTAATTCCTTACAGTGAAAAGATTTTATTTTCTTTCACATCCATGCTCCACTCAAATGGAGTTGATTGGGTGTTTGAAATCTGCCAAAAGAATGCAATAACATTTATGGGGAAAAAGAAATAAACAATTGGATAGTACAATAAAAGGGTATACTATTGAATATATTTGTAAATAGAAGGGAGGCTATTTACCTGTTTGCATTGGGTTTTGAAAATAATGCCCCTTTCTTTCAAACTGGTCTGGCGCTAGGATCTCATACCAACAGGGGACTGTCATCAGACCATCATTTGTGCTCATCTGGCTTAGAACAGGACTAAAATTAATAGGCTGGCTAACAGGCACACTTAGTAAAATTAAATTAGTTTTTTTTTTTTTTAAACTGAAAACAAAAATGCTTCACCGTAAGATATTTTTCTGTGAATTTCCTGTACTACTTGAATGTTGTGGTCATTGGCACCATTGCTGGCTGGCATGGGTGGAAGCTAGTTTTTTTTTTCTTTTCTGGCTGATAATGCATTCTTTCTTCTAATGGTTGTCTCAGGTTCAGTCTCATCTGTCTTATTCAACTCATTTTCTATTGGATTTAGGCTTGAAAATCCTGCTAGGGAAATATTTTTTTCATTATTTTGAGAGCTGCCAGTATTAAATTCAAACATCTTAACATAAACACAAGGGTTAGTCGTTTTAGTAGATACTCAAACTTAATGGGGAGAAAAATGATGAATTATTTACAATATTTGTAAAACAAAAATGGATTACTTACCATGTTTATGATGAATAAAAATAAAAATACTCCCCCTCCTTACAATGTAGCCAAGGGGCTAACACTGCCTGGTCAGACTTGTGATCTATTGGCAGAGAAGTTAAAAAGAGGGCCTTAGAGTTTTCGATACTCATTTGAAGATATTGGTCATTGGCAATATGTTGACATCAGGTTTGGTCAGCTTAATTCCTTACAGTGAAAAGATTTTATTTTCTTTCACATCCATGCTCCACTCAAATGGAGTTGATTGGGTGTTTGAAATCTGCCAAAAGAATGCAATAACATTTATGGGGAAAAAGAAATAAACAATTGGATAGTACAATAAAAGGGTATACTATTGAATATATTTGTAAATAGAAGGGAGGCTATTTACCTGTTTGCATTGGGTTTTGAAAATAATGCCCCTTCCTTTCAAACTGGTCTGGCGCTAGGATCTCATACCAACAGGGGACTGTCATCAGACCATCATTTGTGCTCATCTGGCTTAGAACAGGACTAAAATTAATAGGCTGGCTAACAGGCACACTTAGTAAAATTAAATTAGTTTTTTTTTTTTTTTAAACTGAAAACAAAAATGCTTCACCGTAAGATATTTTTCTGTGAATTTCCTGTACTACTTGAATGTTGTGGTCATTGGCACCATTACTGGCTGGCATGGGTGGAAGCTAGTTTTTTTTTTCTTTTCTGGCTGATAATGCATTCTTTCTTCTAATGGTTGTCTCAGGTTCAGTCTCATCTGTCTTATTCAACTCATTTTCTATTGGATTTAGGCTTGAAAATCCTGCTAGGGAAATATTTTTTTCATTATTTTGAGAGCTGCCAGTATTAAATTCAAACATCTTAACTTAAACACAAGGGTTAGTCGTTTTAGTAGATACTCAAACTTAATGGGGAGAAAAATGATGAATTATTTACAATATTTGTAAAACAAAAATGGATTACTTACCATGTTTATGATGAATACAAATAAAAATACTCCCCCTCCTTACAATGTAGCCAAGGGGCTAACACTGCCTGGTCAGACTTGTGATCTATTGGCAGAGAAGTTAAAAAGAGGGCCTTAGAGTTTTTGATACTCATTTGAAGATATTGGTCATTGGCAATATGTTGACATCAGGTTTGGTCAGCTTAATTCCTTACAGTGAAAAGATTTTATTTTCTTTCACATCCATGCTCCACTCAAATGGAGTTGATTGGGTGTTTGAAATCTGCCAAAAGAATGCAATAACATTTATGGGGAAAAAGAAATAAACAATTGGATAGTACAATAAAAGGGTATACTATTGAATATATTTGTAAATAGAAGGGAGGCTATTTACCTGTTTGCATTGGGTTTTGAAAATAATGCCCCTTCCTTTCAAACTGGTCTGGCGCTAGGATCTCATACCAACAGGGGACTGTCATCAGACCATCATTTGTGCTCATCTGGCTTAGAACAGGACTAAAATTAATAGGCTGGCTAACAGGCACACTTAGTAAAATTAAATTAGTTTTTTTTTTTTTTAAACTGAAAACAAAAATGCTTCACCGTAAGATATTTTTCTGTGAATTTCCTGTACTACTTGAATGTTGTGGTCATTGGCACCATTGCTGGCTGGCATGGGTGGAAGCTAGTTTTTTTTTTCTTTTCTGGCTGATAATGCATTCTTTCTTCTAATGGTTGTCTCAGGTTCAGTCTCATCTGTCTTATTCAACTCATTTTCTATTGGATTTAGGCTTGAAAATCCTGCTAGGGAAATATTTTTTTCATTATTTTGAGAGCTGCCAGTATTAAATTCAAACATCTTAACATAAACACAAGGGTTAGTCGTTTTAGTAGATACTCAAACTTAATGGGGAGAAAAATGATGAATTATTTACAATATTTGTAAAACGAAAATGGATTACTTACCATGTTTATGATGAATACAAATAAAAATACTCCCCCTCCTTACAATGTAGCCAAGGGGCTAACACTGCCTGGTCAGACTTGTGATCTATTGGCAGAGAAGTTAAAAAGAGGGCCTTAGAGTTTTCGATACTCATTTGAAGATAGTGGTCATTGGCAATATGTTGACATCAGGTTTGGTCAGCTTAATTCCTTACAGTGAAAAGATTTTCTTTTCTTTCACATCCATGCTCCACTCAAATGGAGTTGATTGGGTGTTTGAAATCTGCCAAAAGAATGCAATAACATTTATGGGGAAAAAGAAATAAACAATTGGATAGTACAATAAAAGGGTATACTATTGAATATATTTGTAAATAGAAGGGAGGCTATTTACCTGTTTGCATTGGGTTTTGAAAATAATGCCCCTTCCTTTCAAACTGGTCTGGCGCTAGGATCTCATACCAACAGGGGACTGTCATCAGACCATCATTTGTGCTCATCTGGCTTAGAACAGGACTAAAATTAATAGGCTGGCTAACAGGCACACTTAGTAAAATTAAATTAGTTTTTTTTTTTAAACTGAAAACAAAAATGCTTCACTAAGATATTTTTCTGTGAATTTCCTGTACTACTTGAATTTTGCGGTCATTGGCACCATTGCTGGCTGGCATGGGTGGAAGCTAGTTTTTTTTTTCTTTTCTGGCTGATAATGCATTCTTTCTTCTAATGGTTGTCTCAGGTTCAGTCTCATCTGTCTTATTCAACTCATTTTCTATTGGATTTAGGCTTGAAAATCCTGCTAGGGAAATATTTTTTTTCATTATTTTGAGAGCTGCCAGTATTAAATTCAAACATCTTAACATAAACACAAGGGTTAGTCGTTTTAGTAGATACTCAAACTTAATGGGGAGAAAAATGATGAATTATTTACAATATTTGTAAAACAAAAATGGATTACTTACCATGTTTATGATGAATACAAATAAAAATACTCCCCCTCCTTACAATGTAGCCAAGGGGCTAACACTGCCTGGTCAGACTTGTGATCTATTGGCAGAGAAGTTAAAAAGAGGGCCTTAGAGTTTTTGATACTCATTTGAAGATATTGGTCATTGGCAATATGTTGACATCAGGTTTGGTCAGCTTAATTCCTTACAGTGAAAAGATTTTATTTTCTTTCACATCCATGCTCCACTCAAATGGAGTTGATTGGGTGTTTGAAATCTGCCAAAAGAATGCAATAACATTTATGGGGAAAATGAAATAAACAATTGGATAGTACAATAAAAGGGTATACAACTAACTATTGAATATATTTGTAAATAGAAGGGAGGCTATTTACCTGTTTGCATTGGGTTTGGAAAATAATGCCACCTTCCTTTCAAAAAATTGGATAGTACAATAAAAGGGTATACTCTTTGTTGAGAACCGTGGTCTGAGATAAACTACATAGTTTTTTGACATTTTGTTAAAGAAGTTTGCTAATTACGAAAATATGAAGGTGTAGTATGTCTTTTTTAAATAATGTACCTTAAGTGAGACAGCACTTGACTAGCATTTATACTCCCAGTAGTATTCAACATTGAGTTTCTTCCAGATTTCCCAAGATGTGTTGCAGTATTTGCAGAGTAATACACAGAGTTGCATAACAAATGAGTTTTTTTTTAAGTTAGGGTCTAGGTATTTTTTTTATTATATTAATCTAAAATGATAAATTTGTGAAAGCTGCAAGTTTTGAATTAGCTTGTTCTGCCAATTAGTACTTTGGTCCATTTCTTGTTGGTGCATTATTCTTAATTGCGATTTTTTGCACATAATCGTTAAAGATTTTTAGAATTCCAAAAAGTACATGTCGTCATAAAGTACTAACGCGCAATTTAATGCAATGTATCTATAATTGATGTGTTTCATCAAAAAAATATTTTTTTCTGAAAAGATTGCTTGCTAATTAATGCCCATGCCGAGCAACTGTTTAGCCAGGTTGGTAATTTTTCCGGCAGTTTTTAGTGGGGACTCTTTGAATATATTAAGTCTAAGTAATAATTTGTGGCTTAAACATTTCACCTTTACTATTGATATATTAAACATATTCTCAACTTTAATTCTATCTAACAATCTCCGTCCAATGTTAGCACATGTCCAATGTTAGCACATCCGTATTTTTATTACAATTTACTTAAGCATTCATTCTTTTTTTTTAGGGTTTTGATTTTCAGCTCCTATATTATGCCCATTTAACCATCTATCTACTTTGATACATTATATACTCTTTAAAATGAATGGGAAGCAACCCTTTTCATAGTACTTTTAATTGACCTTTTTTTTTTATTGACCTTAATTCATTCGTTCACTGCGTTCAATATTTAAATGAATATATTACTTGCACTGATTGTATGTCTATTGTTTCCTGGTATCTCATATTTGAATTAACTGCTTTTTATTCTCTCAAGAAAAATTTCGCAATATTATATGTCATTTAAGACATCATTATGTGTTGTAAGAAAGAAAGTAAACATTGTTTACTATTTTTTACTATTTTACTAAAATTAAAAGAAACCAGCAGAAGATTAAAACGGTAGAAAAAAAAACACTTTTTTAGGCCCTTTTCTTTTGGACTAAGTTATAACTTAATGGACTTTAATGGCCGCTTTTACGAAAATCCTATTCTTAGCCGCCTTTACAATATTTTATTTCCTGTATCACCTGAACTCAGCTCACTACTATTCACGAGGGTTATTGTCTCGTAAATTTTTAATTTCATCGAAACATGTTTATTTTATTTTTGTGTATATCAGATAAAATGATTCCGTTATTTTATGTTATAAATGAATATTAAAATATTTATAAAGTCGCTTATATTTTAAGTAGTAAACTGAAATACTCAACTCTGGCATTGTTAATTTAAAAATAAAATGAATTTCAGATAAACTAATGTCTCAAAAAACATTTTTAAAAAGCATAAACTTTAAATAGCGGATAAGTTAACATATAATATTTACAGTTTATTTATTTATTTCGAAGTAACTAAACTTCGATGGATGCAATATAAAATGTATTGTTGTTATTTACGTTAACAAGAACAAAAACACTTACCTGGATGGTTTTTTGTTTTAAATACTTAACTGAATAAATCCCATTCAAGTCATACATTTGTAACCCGAAAGAATAAAATCCCAAAAAAAGTGTGAATGTAAACTACACATCATTGACCACACAACTGGACAGTTCAAACCTTAGCTTTAAACTGGACACGTTGGACTGAGTGGGTTGAAGTTTCACGTAAGTTCAAGTAACTGAAAAACAGCGTGAACACAACACACTGGACACATCTCTGACCACACAATAAACAGTTCTATGAACTGGGGAGGTAGAGCCTATTATAACATGACTAGAAGACATTTTTTTTATTTGAAAAAATGGACTTATGGTTAATATTGAATTGTGTAGCAATTGAGGCTACTTGTTGGTTGAAATGTATTATTCATTTATTTGAACACAACAGAAAGGATGAATCAAACTATGATTTATTTTGTGAATAAAAATGTAAAACATTCACATCGTAAGTGTACTCAACGAGGCTCGAACACTGGGCTATAAGATCAAAGGCCATGCGATTTTGCATTCAGCCACACATCCTTAGTCAAATATGTTGTAAAATAGCTAGTGTATTCACTTTGTCTTAATGTATTAAACGTCTTAATGTTTATTATTTTACTTTTCGCGATATTCGGCTTGCGCACTGTTCATTTGTTTCTGTGCGGATACCTTTCAGTTTTTTGTTACAATTATTTCATTACTAAATGTTGTTCAAATTACAATGGTGTGTGGTTTATATGAAAAGAGCGTTTCTTCATACACACACCAACTGTAGCAGACCGACTTATCATACATACACCAACTGTAGCAGACCGACTTATCATACATACACCAGCTGTAGCAGACCGTCTTAATATACATACACCAACTGTAGCAGACCGTCTTATCACACATACATCAACTGTAGCAGACCGTCTTATCATACATACATCAACTGTAGCAGACCGTCTTATCATACATAACCAACTATAGCAGACCGTCTTATCATACATAACCAACTATAGCAGACTGTCTCATCATACATAACCAACTATAGCAGACTGTCTCATCATACATACACCAACCGTAGCAGACTGTCTCATCATACATACACGAACCGTAGCAGACTGTCTCATCATACATACACCAACCGTAGCAGACTGTCTCATCATACATACACCAACCGTAGCAGACCTCTGAACATAGCGTTATCTTCAGGGCATCCGGTCAAAGCCCCCACGTGGTCTGTGGTGGTATCTTATCAACTCTATGTATGCACAACATACACAGTAACTTACCCACGTGGTCTGTGGTGGTCTCTTATCAACTCTATGTATGCACAACATACACAGTCACTTACCCACGTGGTCTGTGGTGGTCTCTTATCAACTCTTTGTATGCACAACATACACAGTCAATTACCCACGTGGTCCGTGGTCGTCTCATTTCAACTTTAGATGTACAACACACACACACACCCACGTGGTATGTGGTCGTTTCAGATCAACAATGTACGCACAAAACACACACACTGAGTCATACTACATGCCGTTATTTACAAATAATAACAAACCCTACTTACTGTAGACTCAAAGTTTCTTATTTTAAATGTGTACATCACGTGACTGTTCTGTTTTGAAATGAGTTTGTCATGATGAATCTAAATACACGCCAATCAAATTTGTCTGTTGTAGATCGAAAGTAAGAATATGGTTTCCTGATTAAATGTTATTGACTTATTTACCGCGTCTCAATTATAGACAAACTATATCTATACTGGTCAACAGCTGATATTATGTGTGATTTTTGGTCGGCCATCTTAAACAGTACCTCTGGTTTGAGCAGAAAGGTTATTTTTACCCCGTCATAGTCAGTACTGGGAGAATGTTCACGTGACTTGTGTAATGTGAAACACTTTGATTCCTTATACACTATTTAAATGATGCAGTAAGAGCGTTAGTTATTATATTTTTATTAGAAAAGTAACAGAGTTACGAGCTAGAATTATTAGGATTGTGACTACGATCTACTTAAATAGTTGGACTTATCCCATTTCATTTGTACTCGACATGATGACAAACTACTAGACACTGAACAGCTAGATTCTTGCATAATATAATAATTGAAAGAATCTATGTACTGGTAGTTAAAGAGGACGGTGATATGAATACAACCATTTTTACCAGAGTGAGTAGTACAAACTACTTAGCCGACATAATTATTATGTATAAAGACCCAATGCGACTTTGGTATTTCCGGTATATCCATGGCGATATGAAAGTTATTTGCTTGTTTGAGATATACTTCATTCAAGTAGAATATTATATTGTGAGAAATAAAACAGTATAGTATTTACGATTGATTATTGATTTCTTTATTTGTGGAAATATGTCTTTGATTGATTCTGTTGGCTCCACTGGTTCGATTCCAGTCCCAGGCTACTGATACAGGAACTGAAAATCAAGGAAAGGACAATTTCGCCTGGTGGTCCTTAGCCAATTGGATCAATGATAAAATATGTTTCCACAAACATAGTGATAAGTCACAGTGTTATTGTTATTAATTTATTTTAAAATTTTTGGTCGTTATTTTGCACTTAACGTGGCTGTGACATACAGCTAGTCTTGATGTGACTGTGACATACAGGTAGATTTGATGTGGATGTGACATTCAGGTAGACTTGATGTGGCTATGATAAGCAGGTAGACCTGATGTGGCTGTGACATTCAGGTAGACATGATGTGGCTGTGACATGAAGGTAGACTTGATGTGGCTGTGACATTCGGATAGACTTGATGTGGCTGTGACATTCGGATAGGCTTGATGTGGCTGTAACATACAGGTAGACTTGATGTGATTGTGACATTCAGGTAGACTTGATGTGGCTGTGCCATGCACCAATAAAGAAAAACAATGTATGTAGTTTATAGGTCCCCAACCTATTTCTCGCCGCGGACCGGTCGACGTTTGACAGTAACACTTCTGCCTGCTGGGGGGGGGGGGTAATTATTTTATTTTTAATGTGTTATGTTAAAAAAAATGCCACAGCCGCTAAGCTCACGGCTTACCTCTCGTCCATGGAAAGCCGAACAATATAGACAGAAATGCATAACAGCAAATATAAAGGAAACTATGTAATGTTTCTTGTGCGGCCGAGTACCGTTTGATCCATGACCGAAATTCACTTAAATTCGCTCAAAGAAAAGAGTAAAAGGATACAGAATAGGTACATAATGCATGCAAATACAATTTGAAAATTCGTTTAAACGTGTAAATGTATTATTAATACATTCTTTGAGTTACATTAATGAAATGAAAACAATGTAATCAATAAAAACAGACGAAATAAATAATACGCTCATAGTTAGATACATTTTGGTTTTCTGGAAGACTACTTGCTGTTGTTAATGAACACGGTTAATGTAAGTCAGGGACAGAGATAGACTGATAGATGATAGATAGATAGATAGACAAACGGACAGTGAAAATAGGTCAGGACTGATGATAAATAGCAGCGGCGTGTAGAGTTAGATATTACGTAATTAGACAGGTGGGAAGACGAAGGCGGGGGCGAAAGGGACAGTGGTAGGGACACAGATATATACAGGTCATGACAGAAAGAGGGGGAGACTGTGGTTTGTGTTAAGTTTAAAGAAGGTAGAGAAATTAGGAAGAAACAAAGGAATTAGTAAGAACCTTTTTACTGTGTTGACGAAACATATAATAGATATAGGGATTTATCGTAGAGACGGGATTAAAGAGTTTATGTTCATTGTTGGATAATTAGTGCTACATATTCTTGATTAATAAAGTGATAATGATTATTCATATTTAAATCAATTGACTTGTCCATGTATTTGAGATACAGAAGTGCTGTGAACATGTTTTAGTTGTGTGTGTAATTAAAATAAATAAAGAAGACCATCGCCATCCCTGACAGTTACCAAAGATAAAAAAAGGTCAAGAACAACTTTTTTACTTTAATTCCTCATGAGCACACACACACTATTTAATGAAAAAATATGGGTAACTCCTGTTGATTACATGTAAATATTCGTTTAACTGTAATACAAACTCTCATGTTTGTAAGTTCCAATTCTCAATCCAAGCTACTAAGTCAAGCAATCGAAAAAAGAAATTTGTTCTGGAGTGTACATGCAAGAATTACTTTGTCATTAATCCAGAGCCTTAGCTCTCTATTGTGGCACCCTCCATTCAATCTGAAAAGTGCACAAACATTTAACATCCCTCTTTCGGCGCCACCTTCCTAGTTTGACGCCCTGTACAGTCGCACAACCCGCAGTGTGTTTCATACGCCACTGCATTAAACAATAAAGCTTCAAGGCTTTTTCCCTATAACATTTAGTATTGATACAGTTAGGTGGTGACTAAAAAGATATACAGGTCGCTCCTTTCAGGACAAAGGCCTTGGCTTGTCAATCCTGCCACCACTGTCAAGCCGCTACTGTGTACACTGTACATGATCAATGTTTTGTTTTTTATTGGGTAACCAACGTATTCAATCGAGGCTGACGGAACACAGTTTAAAATAATATCAAATGATGTATGATCATAGGCTTGTTCTAATTACCTTTTTACCGATTTACTTTTTTTAAATCACAATTACAAATTCACAGTTATTTTTTTTTTTTAATTGGAGATTTATTATTCTCAAAAATGAGAGAAGACTTCTGTATATGGAGACCTAACAGTAGTTATTATTAAGACGAGAACAATACAGTATGTCAGTGTTTCCCACAGTTTGGTACGCGTACCCCTGGGGATGAGGGCACGGGCGGTGTAGAGCGCTCGACGTCGACCGGAGGGTCCCGGGTTCGAATCTCAGTAAGAACCTTGGGATTTTTCAGGTCCTGGTGATAGTACCCAAGTCCATCCAGCTTTAAATGGGTACCTGACTTAAAGTCGGCTGGGCGTTCTGCTAACACCATCCCTTTATATGTTGAGGTTATAGAAACGAATCCTACACTTCATCTGCCCCGATGGCCTGTTAGGGCAAAGGGAACTTTACTATCCGATGGCCTGTTAGGGCAAAGGGAACTTTACTATTTACCCTTGGGGATATATGAAGAGATAATTGGGATACTCACCGAGGGAAAAACCAGAACAGTAAAACCAAGAAATAATTTGAAAGAATAATAATAATATTGTTTACATTTCGCGATATTGTGCAATTTTCAAATGTGTTTACTTAATGAATTAACACATTCTCCCTTATTCTCCCTTATGCAAAATACCCCCACCCCCACGGGAAATTATCGACATCGGTTCTTCATTGTCTAGCTATTTAGGTCACCTGCTAAACTGGAAAATTGGAACAAAAATAGGTGAGAATATTTCAAAATATCAAAGCAGATGATACATATGACTCAGTGCTACATCTTTATATTTCCCGTTAGTCTTCCATTCGCTAATGGAGATAGACTTCTCCATATGTGTACGTACTTTCCATCCCCCCCCCCCCCCAAACATGTACGTACATAACACACACTGTAATAGATTTCTGGTTGAAATCTTGAACTGAAAGAAAGCTGTGATTTTAGTAGCAATCGATTCACATAAACTAATTACAATAATGTAGTTGGACCTGTTCAGAATAAAGTAAGGACCTGTACGACCAAATGTATTTTAAATTTTGATTGTTAAAGAACAATTTTTAAAAACCAGTAACATAAGTATTTAAATCAGTCTCAACAAGCTGTGTGGGTTTGACAGTAGATAACAAATTCAATATTCTAGTGAAATGCTGTGCAGTGGATATGACAGGAGAATCTTCAATCAATCTCAATGTCAGTATAATGACATCGGTAATGATAGGAAACAGGCAATGACAGTTCATCAACGAATAATTGAGATATCTAATAATTCAAAACTAGTGGTATTGTCTGTTATTTCTCAAAGCTATCGCTGTAAGGCGGGGGGGGGGGTAATTGTCAGGGGGGCCCGCATCTGTAAGGGGGCCGGCCGCCCCGACCATGTCAATTTTTTCACGACTTATTGTTTATTAAGGGGCCCGCAATGATGTCCTGCCCTGGGGCCCATGTTGTCTCTTGGCGCCACTTTATATGTATATATATATATATATATATATATATATATACAGTGGATTCCGCTTATTTGGGACAAATCTCAAAGAAACCAAACCAAGAAGCAAATAGTAAATTTATATTTTTAATTGGGACAGCCGCTTAATTGGGACAAAAAGCCTCGGTCCCGATGTGTCCCAATTAAGCGGTATCGACTGTGTATATATATATACTAGTATATGCAATTTAAATTTTAACGGGGTACTTCAGTCCTACGAAAATAAAGAATGGGTTACACGTTCGTCAAAAGTTACGGGAACACTGGTGTATATTATTTATAGGCCAACATAGAAATACCCTTCATCTTCGGTGTTCTATAAATATATATTCGGAAATTTCCTGTATTATTTGTGAAGAAGATACATGTATTTCTTTCTGGGAGTTGTACATCCCTTTATTTCTTATCGAAAAATTTGTTTAAAATTAAAAAAAAAAAGTTCGATATCTGTGTTTTTTAAAAAGATATCAATGTGAACAGCGAGTACTAGGCCAGAACTCGGTAAAAAATTTAAAAAATTCTAATTATAAATTACATGTAGCGATACGATTATGGTCGCGATACAGGGTTAAGTAACAGTTTAATATCTTTATAAAGTAGTCAATAGTACAATAAATATTGGATCTCTTAAATTAATTATGAAGTAAACTAGAAATGAATGTTCATCTGTCTAAATTATTTTTTTTTCAAGATTCCCATTTAAAGTCTTTACTAACCAAAGAGGGCGCCACGGGGTATAGATATAGTGAGGGCTTTAACTATGCCCTGAAATATCCATCGGTCCGCACCGAAGATCAAATCAGGGCCCTCAGGTCCGACAGTCGAGCGCTTTACCACTCGACCATCTGTTTATGTAGCCACGGCCATTCTATGTGGCTGCATCTCAAGTACAATGCCAAGCCGCCTCTACTTTGTCAACAAACTTCTGGTAATAATTTGAGGCTTTGTGGGATCGGGACATTGATCAGACCGGAGAAAAGACCATGGTTTTACTATGGTTCAAACTGGGAACATTCCAGTTAGCAGCAGAGTCCACAGTGGCACAACCAGGCCTAATCATCAATACATAATTTACGTTATAAAGTTACAAAAAAGACTGTCAAAATCTTTTTTTCAACATATGAGCCCCCCCCACCCCCTCAGCATTTTTTTCTGATTGCGCCACTGCTCGTCCATATATACACCCCGTAGCTCTACATAATGCTAGTTTAACTGGTGGTATATAGACATTGGGGAACTACACATTTTATAAATAAGCCTCTATCCGTCAAAATAATGTTACTTCCATTGCAGGAGTCATGTCCAGAGGAAGACTGAAGCCAGAAGATGAAAAGAGTATACGAGTGAACTACCTGTACCTCCAAGAACAATTAGAAGTTAAAGATATCGTTAATTTTTTGTATCAGCATGAAGTCATTTCACTCGATGACAAGGAAAGAATCTGTGGAGGAAAATCTCAGTTGGAAAGAAATGAGGAATTATTGAGTACATTACTGAGATGTGGACCAGGAGAAGCTTTAATTGGTTTCTGAAATCTTTAGAACATCGGTATAGTTATATCCTCAAAGAAATACAAAGAAAAGGTACTCAATATAGACTTTACCCCCAAAATTTCTTTTTATAAATCGTGTTATTTACTTTTGTTAATATGACGGCAAAGATAGTCAGTTATGCTGTTGATTTACATTTTGATTGTTGCACCTCGCTGTGAGCCTTGTCTGCTATAACTAAATTAAATTTTTATTTCATACTAATTTACATTTGGATTAAAACAAAGACGCTACAAAAAAAAAAAACCCGTCTCATTAGTGACTTCTTGAATTTAAAAGATAAATATCTCTTTCTTTTAGGAATTACAAAAAAATAATTATGGTAGCTAATTACAAAGTAAGATGATACAATTAGGTTGCAAAATGTGGGCAGTATATCTAATCAACACACGATAAAAAAATAACACATAGATTGCTTTTAATATGATTTCTATCACATATCTAATAATTTAAACTTCTGAGCAATATTTTTTTTTGATATCAACAAAGAATTCTAAGAGATACTATACATTTTAATGACAAACCCTCATTTATTTCTCTGTCTCTCTCCCTCTCCCCCCCCCCCACTCTCTCTCTCTCTCTCTCTCTCTCTCTCTCTATATATATATATATATATATATATATATATATATATATATATATATATCAGGTTTATATATATGTTAGATATATTTCAGTATAGTTGTACATTCATAAAACCACTGTTAAGTAGGACAATGCCATTTAATTAACCAGCTCCAAAGTTCAGGCCAGGGACATGTATGTAGGTTAAGTTCAAGTTAAATCTTTGTTTAGTAGAAAATGGTTTAAGAATTCAAGTCAGATGCTATAGAATTTCCAGGTAAAGTAGACGACAATTAACAAATAAAACACATTTACCTTTTGTGGTAAGTGATAAGGGGTGAGGGGTACGTACAGCCAAGAAACTTTCTTTGTTACAAAAGGGTAACTGAACTGACAAAGGGAGGCCGATGGACCAATCAAAAGAGGTGACTTGAAGCATAGATAAACAATTGCCACATATATTATTGAATGGTTTCCTAATGTACATATATCTTTATTAGTATACACATCTTTTGGGACAGTGTAGAACCAGTTAGGTTTATTGTTTTAATGATTTATATTTGTGTGAATTCAGAATAAAGTATATGAATCGGAATGGACTCGGCTAAATTAATGTATGAGATGTGAAAGTAAAGAAAACGCTTCCTGAAAAGATGTGCAATTAAACTGAACGCCAGAAACAAACATGAATTAATAAATTTAAAAAAAAACCTACGTGACAAGATATATGTATATATAAATTAATGCTTTTACAGTTTCATCCGGCCAACTAAATGTTTTATATTAAGAGAAAGCACCAACCTTTTATCTTACGACATTTACATTTAATATACTTGTTCAGGTCTCTATCAATCTGCTCGGGTCCTGCCCGCCTGTGAAATTTACGAAATCAATGTAGCTCGCGTCTCAAAAAAAGTTTGCGCATCCCTGTCCTTTAGCATTCGTAAAAGAAAATACATATTTATTTGCATTGTTATTGTATGAGATTTTTTTTGATTTTATAGAACTAAAACATGATTATAATACAAACATTATAAAAAAGGGCATGCAACGTTTTCTCTTTTGAATATACAGCAGAAGAAGGAAGTGTTATAGAGAACCAACAAAGACGTATCGACAGACTGCAAGATGCCTATGGTAATCGTAATATTATTACATTTATATTTAGATGGTTTATTTTCAATAGAATTTCAGTAATAAATACATATCTATGTGTTTTGTTTGTGTGTTTCATATGAGATTGTACAATGACATGTCCTTACATTATCTTGAAAGAAACGGCGAAATTATAATTACTAGAGCTGTCACTTGTGTGATCCATTATTTTGTCAACAGCTTACGTGTAGCTAGCTCATCATTGTTTTTTTAGGATTGACATCTCAGCCATATTCATAAAGGCCCACTTCTTCTATTTCTGCACTCGCTTTCTTAGACCTAACAGCCCTTGAAATTATTCCATTGGTGGCCGGACTTTTCGACAACGGACAATCATATTAAATAAACATATCTAATATAAGTAGTTGACAGTGTCGAACTGTATGGGATCAGACTGTCCCGGAGTCGAAGAATCGTTCCATTTTATTTATCTTAGGACATAGTGTGCCTGCATATTTATAGCATACATCAGTACATGTATTGACAAATCAAGAGATCCTATTGTTACAAAAGCCCATTTATGTATCTTTTTATCGTTTTATTTGATTTGTAATTTATATTAAAATTCATACAAATATATTATATAGAAAATCAAACTAAAGAGAACCTAAGCCTCAGAAATAAAATAGGTCAGTCTCTTCTTTCTTATGTATATATATGTATGCTAATATAGTAAAATTATGCACTTAAGTAAAAAGCTGAATTTAAAATGTCTATTACATGACTTTTTAGTAAAATAATGCATTTAAAATTATTTAAAAAAAAAAGTCGAATTACAAGAGAAAAACACAACCCAAACAGAGGAAATAAATGGATTAAAACAAGCACAAGGTTAGTAGAAGTGTATTTATTACAATTTCTATACAAATATATTTATGGCTATTTTGATTACTATAAATAAACGAATGTTTGTCTCCAGTCTTAATTTTTTTCATAAACATTTTCGAAAACTGTGTTTACACATTAGTTTTCGAAAAAGGCAATTATATCAGTAGCTACAGTAATATGTTTTGCCTAAAACATTTTCATCCTGTCCAAATTTATTTATTTATTATAACCATTGTAACTATATCAACCAGTTTGTATTAGTTTTAATATAAGTTACACAATTGCTATAAGACAGTCCATATATTAAAATGAATCTAGTGAAGAGCCATAAATAGTCTTATACACACAAACATTAAATATTTTATATTTTAAAAATGTCAGCATATTTTAATCAAACAAAAGGTTTAGTCTATTGCATTTATGATTTGATAAAATTAATAATTGTTTTTTTTCTTCTATCAAATTTAGATGAATATCAAGAGCAACGCAAATCCCTGAAAGATAACATTAATTCATTATCAATTTTACAAGGTAGGGATAGCCTAAGTGCTCCTCTTTGGAGGGGAGAAGGCGTCTGATAAAAGATTGACAGTTGACATGGGAGAGGAGTCAGGGAAGAATATTTAACGTCAACAATGTCATTCTTTTGTTAAATTTAACTCAACAACTTATTTGAGAGGGCAGAGATAAAGTAACTCCCAAAAAGAACTTAAGACAAATGTTACAGTCGGTTATGTGGTGTGAAGATATTAATATGTCGTATTTTACATAAATTTTAGATTACAGTGTAATAGTATATTTATAAATGACTTCATTAAACCTATTACAATTTTGAAATAGAAGAAATTCAACTTTAACATTGCCCAATTATTCGTATCAGTCTGAACATTCTGTCGATATATCTGTCTGCATTCAGCGTTCATTCAACAATCTAAAACTGGTGCAATATGTTTTGTCAGGCTGAGAGGATTGAACAAAACAATTTCAGAGACAGGGGCGCATATTAATGTGGGATAAGACCTTTCCTACAATAAGCATCTTTATTCTTACAGATTCGCTCTCAATGCACCAAGCTATAACAGGGGCATTAGAATGGCCCGAGAAGCTGGCAGCTAAGATAAATGCTATCCAGAATCTATGAATCTGCATTGTGTACTGATGATTGTTGTTTGGACGTCTTGTGTCTCCTATCGTAATACCCCTCGTAAAAAAATTGATCATACATATATATTGTTGTAATTTTTTTATAAAGAATTACATACGAGACACGCGTGTTCAATAATTACACTAATATTATTTATTTATTACTAACACTATGTTAAAATGTTTTTGTTCCTCTTGATTTTATTATTGTTTCTGACTGAAATTTTGATGCTGATTCCAAATAGGCTATGTAATCAGTTTTGTTGTAGCATCCACGATTATTAAGATATTTAAGATTTACTATATTTGTATTTTTTCTATTGTTGCCGCTTAGTTTAGCTTCAGACATAATATCCTAATTTCATAGTTAACTTGTAATCGTTGATATTTAAAGATTAAATTTAAATTACAATGGCTAGTAGACAGTGCAAAAACTCTCCTGATAGCTTTTGCTATGTATGCGATATTATATATGTTCGAAACAATGTTCGCGACGTCTTGAAAAAGGACGAAAATAGTACATGGGTTATTGCCTCTACTTCGGAGATGCAATCGGTGGTCAGGGCAAATTCTGGGCGCCACATGTGATTAGCGGAAGTTGTCGTGTCACTCTGGAGGCATGGCTCAGAGGAAGTCGAAAGGCCATGCCATTAGCCATACGTCGAATATGGAGAGAGCCCCAAAATCACCACGACGATTGCTAATTTTGCTCGGTCGACATTAAGCTGTACCGAAAGGTGAAAGGAAGAACAGCACTTGACTACCCATCCATGCCTTCATCCATAGCTCCTGTTCTTCATAGTGAAGAGTATCATGTGCCTTACCCACCCAAACAGGTCTATATTACACTTTTTCCTATTGCTCTTAATTAATTATAATTGATACATCTGATACCAGTCTGTTTTTTACACAGGGTTGTGATGATGACAGTGACAATGAGTCCTCCGATTCTGCATCAGGCGATGTAGAGGATCCAAACTACGAAGAAGATGATCCTAGGCCGCATTTTCCTAATGAAAATGAACTAAATGACTTGATTCGAGACTTACGGTTTGCAAAGTCTGGTGCAGAGCTTCTCACATCAAGACTTATGGAATGGAATCTCTTGGGCGAAGACTGTAAAATCACCATGCAGCGTAACCGTCATTTGGAATTTGCAAAAAACATTGCAGTTGATGGAAGCCTTTGCATTTGTTCTGATGTGAATGGTTTATTTCACGCTATAGGAACTGAACACGATTCAAGCGGGTGGAGGTTGTTTATAGACAGCTCTACCAGAAGTCTAAAAGCAGTACTGTTGTATAATTGGAATATTTATCCCTCCATACCTGTAGCACACTCAACACAAATGAAGGAAGATTATAATAATGTTCGTAATCTGCTTGAACACATTGAGTACAAAAAGTATAGATGGGATATATGTGGGGATTTTAAAACGATTGGATTGTGGCTAGGCTTGCAGGGTGGATTTACTAAATATTCCTATTTTTTATGCCTGTGTGACAGCAGGGCTGCATCAGAGCATTATAATAGAGCTGAATGGCCTGCTCGCGAATCTCAGGAACCGGGTTCACAAAATGTAGTCAGAGAGGTCTTAGTTGATAGAAGTAAAGTGTTACTTCCTCCTCTCCATATTAAGTTGGGCCTTATTAAGCAGTTTGTGACTGCATTGGATCCTGGAGGTGAGACTTATCAACTAATTCGCATCATGTTTCCCAAACTTACTGAGGCCAAAATATGAGGAGGAATTTTCGTTGGTCCACAAGTGCGAAAAATGTTAGACTCGCGAACATTGGAAAAAACCATGAGTGCGCTAGAAATGCAATCATGGAAGTCTTTTAGAGCTGTAGTTAATGGATTCTTGGGAAATAATAAAGAACCAAATTACAAAGAACTTGTGTCTAACATGATAAAAGCCTATCTGAAAATGGGATGCCGTATGTCCCTCAATATTCATTATCTTCATTCACACATAGACTTTTTTCACGGGAATTTGGGAAGCACAAGCGAAGATCACGGTGAACGCTTCCACCAAGACATTATGAGGATGGAGCAGAGGTACCGAGGGCACTGGGACAGTGCTATGATGGTTGATTATATCTGGTCAATTTTCAGACGTGATGGTACTGGACACAAGCGTAAATATCGTTCTTCGCAGCATTTCTAGAGATCCAAGTTTAAACTGACTTAGCTCTTATCTATGACATTTGTAATGTATCATGATCATTATATGCAAATATATCATTACTAACAATTTGTGGTAATTGAACATTGCTTTGTGTTAAAATATTTCGAATAAAAGAATCTTGCAGCTAGTTATATAACAATATTGCCATTATGAAAGCTTAAACCATGAGATTGTGGATATCTTGGGAATGGCCGATGATAGAGAAAAACTGATTATAGATCTGAAATCAGCATCAAAAACTCCATTAGAAACTTTCAAAAAATTCAGAGGAACAAAAAATTGTTAAAAATTTGTAACCCTGTTTTATATTCTACTAAAACATCTAAACTAAGCTAAGCTAAACTAATACATTCAATAGGAAAATCACTACAAGTCGAACGTGTTAGGTCTAAGTCAACAAACTCGCATTGCTAAACATAACTAACTGTCCTTTCTGGAGCCTTTCTCTCTGGTCACTAACTTATATCTAACACATTACTAACACTAAAGTCCGATTTAGAACGTAGATCCCCGCCCTCTCAAACAAGCTAACGTGACTGGTGTCTCACAATGCTGGCGCCATTTGAGGAGGGGAGGGGAACGACATTAGTTTCACCCCCATCCCCCTTTTACACCTGTCCTTGTGATGAATGGCGCAGAGTTGTGGCTCATTAGAAGGTAAAGACCATGTTTTCACGAGAGTAACAAACATATATAAAAAAGTACATAATGAATATTGGTATAGTTAAATTATGTCCTTATGTAACAAGTTTCTTTGGCAAGTTTTATTATTTTTTTTTAAAAGCTGAATTACACGAGAAAAACACAACCCAAACAGAGGAAATAAATGGATTAAAACAAGCACAAGGTTAGTAGAAGTGTATTTATTACAATTTCTATACAAATATATTTATGGCTATTTTGATTACTATAAATAAACGAATGTTTATCTCCAATCTTAATTTTTTTTCATAAACATTTTCGAAAACTTTGTTTACACATTTATTGTTCGAAAAAGGCAATTTTAATAGTAACTACAGTAATACGTTTTGCCCAGTTGCGTACCTGGGGAGGGGGGGGGGCGGTGGGTGCGGTCCGCACCGGGCGGCACTTTTTATTACTTTTTAGGGGGGGGGCGGCAAAAATGTATAGATTAAATTGAAATACCTAAATGAGAGGGCGGCAAAATCGTCTTCCGCCCTGGGCGGCCGATACCCACGCTACGCCGCTGGTTTTGCCGAAAAATGTTTCATTGTGTCCAAATTCATTTATTTATTATAACCATTGCAACTATAACACCCAGTTTGTATTAGTTTTAATATAAGTTACACAAATGCTATAAGACAGTCCATATATTAAAATGAATCTAGTGAAGAGCCATAAATAGTCTTATACACACAAACATTAAATATTTTAATCAAACAAAAGGTTTAGTCGATTGCATTTTTGATTTGATAAAATTAATAATTGTTTTTTTTTTCTTCTATCAAATTTAGATGAATATCAAGAGCAACGCAAATCCCTGGAAGATAAAATTAATTCATTATCAATTTTACAAGGTAGGGATCGCCTAAATCTCCTCTTTGGAGGGAGGAAGGCGTCTGATAAAAGATTGACAGTTGACATGCGAGAGGAGTGAGGGAAGAATATTTAACGTCAACAATGTCATTCTTTTGTTAAATTTAACTCAACAACTTATTGGAGAGGGCAGTGATGAAGTAACTCCCAAAAAGAACTTAAGACAAAGGTTACAGTCGGTTATGTGCTGTGAAGATATTAATATGTCGTATTTTACATTAATTTTAGATTACAGTGTAATAGTATATTTATAAATAACTCCATTAAAACTATTACAATTTTGAAATAGAAGAAATTCAACTTTGAAATTGCCCAATTATTCGTATCAGTCTGAACATTCTGTCGATATATCTGTCTGCATTCAGCGTTCATTCACAATCTTAAACTGGTGCAATATGTTTTAAGATCTGAAATGTTACAACCGTTTTTGTGGACTTAGGCTGAGAGGATTGAACCAAACAATTTCAGAGACAGGGGATAAGACCTTGCCTACGAAGGGCATCTTTATCCTTACATATTCGCTCTCAATTCAGCAAGCTATAACAGGGGCATTAGAATGGAGCGAGAAGCTGACAGCTAAGATAAATGCTATCCAGGATCTATAACCCGGCCTTGTGTATTGATGACTGTTGGTTGGACGTCTTGTACCTCCTATCGTAATACCCCTCGTACAAAAAACTATTCCTCACACACACACACACAAACACACACACACACACACACACACACACACACACACATATATATATATATATATATATATATATATATATTTATATATATTGTTGTAACGTTTTATATAGAATGACACACAAAACACGTGGGTTCAATAATCACACTTATATTGTTTATTTATTACTAATCTACTGAACATCTAAACTAAGCTAAGCTAACGTAATAAATCCAATAGGAAATCATTACAAGTCGAATGTGTTACGTCTTAGGCAACGAACTCGATGTGCTAAAAATAACTAACTATCCTTTCTGGAGCCTTTCTCTCTGGTCACTAACTTACATCTTACACTAGAGTCCGAAGTAGAACGTAGATCACCGCCCCTCTCAAACATGATCACGTGACTGGTGTCTCACAATGCTGGCGCTATTTGAGGAGGGGAAGGGAACGACAGTAGTTTCACCCCCATCCCCCTTTTACACAGGCACCGCACCTGTCCATGTGATGAATGGCGCAGATTCATTGTTCATGCTTTCAAGAGAGTTACAACAATATATAAAAAAGTACATAATAAATATTGATATAGTTAAATTATGTCCTTATGTAAAAAGTTGCTTTTACAAGTTTTATTATTTTTATCTTTAAAAAGTCCAATTACAAGAGCAGAACACGGCCCAAGCTGAAGCAATCAATGGATTAAAAAAAACACAAGGTCAGTAGAAGTGTAATGTTGTTCCTAAAAAATTTTCAACGTGTTCTTATTCATTTATTTTTAGAATACGTTTCTAGTTTAGGTTGGTTTTATTATGAGTTACCCATTTGATTTAAGACAGCGAAATTCAAATTATTATAATATAAAGCAGTGTTTCTAAAACTGTCGACGTCAGTGTACCACTTTCTTTACTTTCGTTATACTAAATTAAACCTTGTAAAAAAAATACATATACTAGTGTACACGGATGTTGTCATATAGGGACTCGTGTATGTTGTGTGTGTGTGCGTGAGGGTGGGCGTGGGTTTGGGATTGTTATGTTAAGGTCATGGATGTATAGGATTATTGTGCACGCACGGTTGCATAATAGTACGAATGGCCAGGGGAGAGAATCAGTGGTTGACTGGGATAGAATGAGGTCAGGGAACACGTGCGTGGATGCGTGTGTAGTGGACAGAGTGTACATTAGGGTGATAACTATTTTCATTTTTTTTCGTAACGAAACTGAAACCCCTTACATTCGAGGAACAATTGTATGTAGATGACAGTAGCAACATTAATTTTTTTTTAAATTGAAAAAAGTTCCCCCACCTTTTAATTTTTGTTTTCTCATATTGCGCAGTTTGACGCTCGGTTTTGATTTCACACTGAATTATTATATATGACTTTCTAGACTGCTTTTAAGCACATTTCAGTCGACTGTTTCCATTTGTTTATAAACAAGACATTTACTATACTCAACTTCCCTTATCTTCTAAACAGAAGAGGTATCCAAGTATTCTATCTGTTGAAAAGCTAATCAATCTCACATGGATGCCGACAAACCGTCAAATTCTTGGAAACTTCACTTTTCTGTTCAATAGCCAGAAACGGCGACTGGATCGAATCAAAATTATGATTACTGATATAGAATTGCTCTGGAGGGAAATTCAAGACTTTCCACTATTATCCAGCACACTAATCAGAATGAAACTCAATGGTCTAATTGATTTATATGACAAAAACAAAAAGAAACCATCTGATAACACTTTGTTAGTTATTTGATGTCACCAACGTTAACAGAGAATGGAAAAGCACAGAGAATAAAGAGCTCTACCAGAGGCAAGTTAACAGTGGAGGAAAGATTGGTTATTCAATGGTCAAACAAGCCCCTTTGGAATCATTCCACCCAAGAAAACGAATCCGACTATCAAAAACTCAATCTCAAGCCAGCTTTTCTCAATCACAACCTACAAAAACACATACAACTGTCTCACAACCTGCACAAACAAACACAACTGTCTCATAAACTACACAAACACACACGACTGTCTCAAAACCTACACAAAAACATACAACTGTCTCAAAATCTTCGGATTCTGAAACCTCTGCTTCTTTACCCGAGTCGCCAACTATTTCTTAAACGTCATCTTCTGAATGCAAACCGAAATACCAAAGAGCAAGCACTAGAACGGCGGGTTTACTAGTACTGAAAAACATTTCCACACGTAAAGCACATGACGTTCTTGCAACCATTGCTTAACAGGGTCATGATGTGCCGGTTCCAAGTCAGGCGGGTGTCTGGAAATGAGTAATCTCTGAAAGACGGAAAATGAAAACTAAAATTGTTCAAAAACTTCAAAGCAAAGATCCCTATTGTATCCAGTTTGATGGTAAAAGAGTGCAAGGGGAAGAGAATCATGTAGGTTTGCTGAAAAAGATGACAACCGAAATCAAACTCGGTATTCTCAAATGTGAGAGTGGTTCTGCCGCGGCCATTCACAATGAACTACATTAGCTAATAGATGAATATGATGCTTGAGAAAATATGTGTATGTTAATTTTCAACACAACCGCAGAAATACTGACCATTTGCGCGGGATTGTAAAGCTCATAAAGGATGATGTCTTGAGCAAGGGCTTTCAGAAGCCACAATATATTGACTGTCAGCACCATGTACTCGACCTTCTTCTGAAACATGTCATGAATTTTCTTATTCAAGAGCCAATGAGCAAACAAGAACTCAACTATTCCTTCATGGGCAAATTAACACAAAACTATGTCACTCTTCAAGCTGATTACCTCTTCTTGCGACAAAAGATGTTAGCACAGGCGAGAACCCACGTTGGCCTCGCATCAGCTGGAATAAATTACCAAATTTACACCAGGCAAGATGGAACTCACATGCAATATTTACTGTTATAGCATTATTTCTGATACCAGAGTGGCGCAGTATTCTCGCTTCTGCCTGCAACTTCATCTGCTACGAATGGGCAAATGCTTGGTTCGATTCGCAACACTACAATGAAGCGTCCTTCAATTAACTGTTTACCTCACTCATCAAGATAAAATGCAAGAAGGCAATTAAGTGTTTAAAGACCCATTGGTCAGTCGAGAAGTCATTAATTGACATTCCCAGATCTAACCAAATTGCTGAACGTGCTGTGAAACTGATAGCGGAACTTCATGCGAAATCGAGAAATATTGAATTTTTGAATCTGAAGTTCATAGGACAAAATATGTTTTGAACATTTCTTGTACATTCTGTACATATTACTAACTGTTCTATATCTTATTTGTTAATAAAAGTTGATTAGTTATTATTAATACTCTTTTGAATTAAGCTAAAAAAAAAACATGTCCTTTTTTTGAAAAAAAAAAAATTTTTCACTTTTTTCTTCCAAAAAATGGGGAGGTGGGGGAACTTTTTTTCAAAAAAATTTAAAATGCAATTGATATTCTTAAATTACACATAAATGTTCCTCGATTGCAAGTGGTTTCAGAAAAAAATTTTTTTGTTATCACCCTAGTGTACATGTGTACTAGTACTTAATGACCACCTCTTGTTGAGACAGTCAGTGCTGGTCAGTCGTAGGTAGAGGTGGTGAATTAGTGCTATAGGAGATAACTGTGGTTGTAATGTTTTGATCAAACGTGAGATTAAAAACTTTTTGTAATTATATTTCGAGTTGGAGTCTGATTCTGAGGATTTTTTTCTTCTATGTAATTGAGTTAAAATTATAACAAATTATAAATCATCATTATCTGTGACCATCAGCTGCAGTAAACTTATCTCACTTAAATGTTTAAATATTTCGTAATTGGTGTTATCTCTTTCATACGTTACTTTCCCCCATTGTGACTTCAACATTGGCATGTCGCACCCAGTCAATGTTCACATTGGCCGGTTTAGCTGGCCGATAGCCTGGCAATAGCTGCTACTGGTCGACTAGCAGACATTAGCCGTAACATATACATTACAGAGTATCAGCATCATTTTACCAGCCGAACTTGTTACGGAGGAAAACGAGTATATTTCTCCATTATCAGTACTGTTTGCCACAAATTTTAGTTAGGCATGGTAGTGTTGACTTGATATAGAACGTAAATATTGAAATAACTTTGCCTTGCAATGAAATTTTGAGGCAAATTTAAAACTGAGAATACATCTACAAAATATTCAGATTTACAGACCCTTTCCATTCGTGTGATAAATTCAGATACATAAATTTATTAAAAAAAAAATAAGTTTATATCTATGCAGTAAAGATTGTTATGAAAAAGAAGCAGGGAAATGCTACTTCTTATTTTACTCATATTGAGATAAAAGTCGTGAATAAAATGACGTGTGCCGCATATCAGGGGAACGGGTGGTCGTGCGGTGTAGAGCACTGTCGACCGGAGGAGTCTTGGGTTCGAACCTCAGTGAGAGCCTTGGGATTTTAGCCGGTCCTGGTGATAGTCCCACAAGTCCAACCAGCTTTAAATGGGTACCTGACTTTAAGTTTGGAGATTAAAAGCGGCTGGGCGTTGTGCTAACTACACAACCCCTTCTTATGTGGAGGCTACTGAATTATATGAATTCTACACTTCATCTGCCCCGAAGAGCCCTTTGAGGATTAATGGAACTTTACTTTTTTTTAATTCCGCGCATTAATTCCTACATTTTATTCGTGTGCTTTTACCAACACATCTACTCCAATAAACTTTGTTCACTTGCATAAATTTATTTATATCATAAGAGATATCTTCTCCATTTGCATGACTCAATAAACTTCAATAAATGTTGGCAAAATAACTGGTCGCCATTAATTTTTTCAGCTTTGAGAAATATCAGACAATAAATCCAGTTTTAAATCATAAGATATATTAATGATTCTTTGATAAACTGTCATTCCATTTTCCCTGTCATTACCTAAGTCATTATTCTGACTGTGAAATTGATTTCAGATTCGCCAATCATATCCACTGCACTGCATTTAACCACATGAAGTTTCTATAAAAGTATAATATTTCGTTCCCTTCTGTCAAACCCACACAAGCTTTTTGAGTTTGATTTAAATAATTTATGTTTGTTTTAAAAAATCGAGTCATGAAGAGTCAAAACTTAAGATATACCTTGTCTTACTTCCGGGTGTTCCTTGCTTTATTCTGATCAAGTTCACCCTCATTAATTTAATTATTTTCAATTAATTGATTGTTATTATTATCACTGATTTCTTTAGTTTGATAATTAAAGATTTTAACCAAAAATCAATTATTTCGAGCGTTATGGAGAAAAATTCAATTTAGTTTTAATATCAAAATAATCATATTAGATTTTCTGGATCCTAGGTCCAGACATCATGGGGAAATGGGAATGTATGTGAGTGTTGGAAAGTATTGACACACATAGATAAATCTATCTCTATTCATACATCAGTGCTGGGTAGTCCAACGGAGCACAAAACTGTAGCAGTGAGTCTAAAAAAAGTGCTAAATGCCAAGTTTTCTCACATTGTTGAATCAATATTATTGTTTTAATAGTCTTCAATAAAAGTATGAAATGGAATTCCGTTTAAATGTTGTAATATATGTACTACTTTGTTAAAACAAAAAAAAAAAATAAAAACTACATCACTCCTGTAAATTATTTAGTATGTTTACCATTAAAATTATATATATACAAATATAGACCTATATATTTCTATTTGCATGTGTATGACGGGTGTTACAGAATTCCTAGAGGTAAGTTCAATATGACTATAGAACAAAATGAATCTAGTTACTTTTCATTTACTGTTTGAAATTTTCCGTCCTTTTTTTTTTACCTTAATATCCTTTATTTTATGCATGTGTGAAAAGAATCTGCAAACGATATTGCAAGAAGTTAATTTTAAATATTGTTTGTGGTAGATCGCATCGATAAGGTAGGGATAATATATGGCCGCTTCCTAATCGGTGGAACGCGCACCTCAAGGGTTACGGAAAAGGTTATGTTTGTAAGGTCGCTAGTTTACTGAGTGCTTCAGCTGTACAAAGTAGTATGAAGCACAAAAAATGAAGCACAAAAACAATCTAAAGTATCACATTGTAAATGTAAACAAACTTTATGAAAATAAGTTCTTTTATTCACACACTTAAGGGTGCGGGGTACCCACTGACATACTTTCGGGTAAAGTAGAGTAAATTGTTGAGAATCGTGGATATAAAGTGTGTTATCGTACATGAAGCTGATGCTCATTTTTTTTAGATTAAGTGATATATAATGCATGTAGCCAAGTTGCTTCTCTACTTGGTAACAAGTATGTATATGGCTATCTTAAAAATAAACTGAGTATAACTTAAAATTTACTTTAAGATCAAATTTATCAGCTGAATAGACAATTTATCTTTAAGAAAAGAAAAAAAAGTCCCTATTTCTATGATGTGTCAAACAAAAAATTATATTCTAAATTTAGATTTTGTTCTTTATTGCTTTATTTTACTAAGCTATAAGCCCGTTGTTAGTTTATCTAATATATGTATTCAAATTCTTCATAATTTATTATTGGAAGCTAAGAAAACATAAATTAACTTATCTACAATATTTAAGCAATTAACTAATATTTTAGGGCTAATATTATGATGAACATTGGAAATAAACTAATGGTAATGAGGAAATGTTTTTTTTTTGTTTCCCCAGGAAAAATTGTCTTGCAGTAAATTAGATATTGATCTTTTATTGATTGGACTAACCGGACGTGGAAAAAGTGCTTTGGGTAACACTATTTTAAACAGACAGGTTTTCAAAAGTCATAACAGTGCAATATCAATAACAACAAATGCACAGCTGGAAGCAGGTTTGATCGACGGTCGTGTTGTGAGTGTCGTTGACACTCCAGGTTTTATGAACACTCAGTTGGACAAAGAAATGGGCGCTCAACTTGTACGTGATGCCATTACTGATGCCATTTCCTTTAAACCGGGGGGATACCATGCTATTCTTTACGTCATAAGTTGTGGTCGAAGTTTTACTTACGATGAGCGTGCTGCTTTAAATTTTTTAAAAGTAATATTTGGAACAAATTTTGTAAAAGACTATTGCATACTAGTAGGAACTGGTATAGATATGACGGAGAGTTGCTTATGCTGCAAAACGGTACAGGAATGGCGTGAACTATTGACAGGTGAATTAGGTAACTTAATAAAAGAATGCAACAATAGGGTTGTACTATTCGACAACAAAACAAGGGATCATTCAAAAAAGGATTCACAACTGAAAAATCTTGTTCAAATGGTTGATAATCTTTGTAAAGATAGAGACAGAAAATCTCAAAAACGTTTCTTGGATGAGGCTAAAAATCGATAAAGAAACTGAATAGTTCAAGATGTTGATATATCGAGAAAACAGTCTTACAGTAGTCATGTATGTCGGAAAGAAGTAATAAGTTGCATAGGAATTTTATCAACATCTTTTTCAGTTTTACTTCTTTTATTTCTTTTTAAAATGTATTCTTAATTGATTAACGTTCATATTATTACAAATAAAACATTGATTATTTGAAAGAAGAAGTATCTTAAATAAATTAATTACTCTACTTTATTGTGTCTTTCATTATTTTATTGTATGAATTGTATTAGCTTTACTAAAGTATTCAATTAACTACGTATAAAACCTGAATTCAATTATGGTATAAGTTATAGGAAAATAAAAAAAAAAATCTTTTTTGTTCACAAAACTTGAGGTTCTACCAATGTCTTTTTTTTTTCGTGTTGTGGTGACAGACAAATGAGATTTTATTTCTGATAATGTGAAGCAGTCTAGTTTTTATAGCATTAAAATCAAATACGGTTGCGTGTAGAATTCCAAGCGTGTCCAGCCACCTACCTATGTTTTCCGCCGTGTCTCAATAGCCACTAAAATATAGGGTATGATGGTGAGGAAATAACGCAATCGTCAGATTAGTGGTTTATGTAATCAAATAGGTAAACATCATATCCTTACAAAAAAATTGCCCATGCAATACAACACGTTACATACAAATAAAAGTCAAATTTAAATATACTAAAGTTCTAATACATTTTTGCTTCGATTTACGCACTTTGTGAAAAAAAAAAAACAACAAAATAATACATAAGAATGCAGAGGTGCCTATTTTTGTCTTAGAGTTTGTCTCTTCTTGGATAATACAGAAATAAATAATAAAGGATCTATATGGATGCGAACTATAACGTAATTTTTCTATAAGCTGTCAAAGACAGTATATTTAAGACAACTTCCGTGTAGCATTTAACCCACCCCCTTCATGCCCCCACCCCTGCGTCTCCTAAATGAATGTATTGTACCCACCCCTATAAATGTTGCAAAGTAATAGCCCGTATCATGGGGAAATGGGAATGTATGTGAGTGTTGGAAAGTATTGACACACATAGATAAATCTATCTCTATTAATACATCAGTGCAGGGTAGTCCAACGGAGCACAAAACTGTAGCAGCGAGTCTAAAAACGGGCTGAAATGCCAAGTTTTCTCACATTGTTGAATCAATATTATTGTTTTAATAGACTTCCATAAAAGTATGAAATGGAATTTCGTTTAAATATTGTAATATATGTTCTACTTTGTTAAAAAAAAAACAAAAAAAAAAAAAAAATTCATCACTCCTGTAAATTATTCAGTATGTTTGCCATTAAAATTAAATACAAATATAGACCTATATATTTCTATTTGCATGTGTATTGCGGGTGTTACAGAACTCCTAGAGGTAAGTTCAATATGACTATAGAATAGAATGAATCTAGGTTCTTTTGATTTACTGTTTGAAATTTTCCGTAATTTTTTTTTACCTTTATTATATGCATGTGTGAAAAAGAAGCTGCAAACGATTTGCAAGAAATTAATTTTAAATATTTTTTCGAGGTACATGGCATCGATTTCTGTGTAAACGTAAGGTAGGGATAATATATAGCCGCTTCCTAATCGGTGGAACGCGCACCTCAATGGTTACGGAAAAGGTTATGTTTAAAAGGTCTCTACTTTACTGAGTGCTTCAGCTGTACAAAGCATGAAAGCACAAAAACAATCTGCAGTATCACATTGTAAATGTAAACAAACTTTATGAAAATAAGTTCTTTTATTCACAAACTTACGGGTGCGAGGTACACGCGGACATACTTTCAGGGTAAAGTAGAGTAAAATGTTGAGAACCATGGATATAAAGTGTGTTATCGTACTTGGAGCTTAAATTTTGATTTACATGGAACATGGTTTCAGGATCCCATTTCTTCATCTGCTCCTCACAGTGACCTGACTTTGATTCAGAAGTTGAATAATTTCAAAATATTTCACAAAAAAGTCGCTGAATCTGCCTTTAAAACCATTGCATGACATTTATAGTATTTAACTGAAGACCTGGTGAGTCTCTCTTTTTTCAGCAAAGATGTTGATAACCAAACTAAAGAAAAAATGTTGATTGCACTTGAAAAGCCAGTCAAAAAAAAAAAACAGGTAAAAAGGCTTGAAGGCAAAGGATTAATGGATAAAATTGTAAGCATGAACATAGATGACTTTGTAACAGAGAGATTAAAATATGTATTTGAATAGCTTGGAATAAATTGGACATTCATGAATAAAAATCACTCAGATACGTGAAGTACAATAACCGAATACCAGGAAGCACATAAAATTGTTAATTCTATAAAAGTTGTAAATGATACAGCCGAAAAAGGGGTGAAACTCATTTCGGATTATGCAAAAGTTTTAACGAAAGATGAAACTCAATTGCAACATATTTTGCGAATCGAGGAAAAACATCAGCGTCAAATTCCAGATATGCGAAAGTCTACAATTGTGAACGCATTAATGAAAACACAAACAATCAACAGATGAATTATTCTGAAATCAAACATTGTATAAAATCATATAAATAAGACTTAATTTGAATAACATAATTAAAAGTTTGTATTAGAAAAAAAATAAAAATGCATTCTTGTTATTTTTTTATGATTATATGATAATTTGAAGTTCATTAAGCAACCTCTAAATATAAAAATATCTTAATACTATTTTGCAGAGTTAATTTTTTCATTAAAAGGACGCAATAAAGGGTTGAGAGTCTAATTTCGAGCACTTTGATTTTTTGTCACCCTAATGAAGCTGATTCTCATTTTTTAAGATTAGTGATATAAAATGCATGTTTCCAAATTGCTTCTCTACTTGGTAACGCGCATCAATATGGCTATCTTAAAAATCAAATTGAGTATAACTTAAAATTTACTTTAAGATGAAACTTATCAGCTATAAGACCGTTTTTAATTTATCTAATATATGTATTCAAATTCTTCATAATTTATTATTGGAAGCTAAGAAAACATAAATTAACAATATTTAAGCAATAAACTAATATTTTAGGGCCAATATTACATTGAACATTGGACATAAACAAATGGTAACGAGGAAATGTTTTTTTTTATTTCCGCAGGAAAAATTGTCTTGTAGTAAATCAGATATTGATCTTTTATTGATTGGAATAACCGGACGTGGAAAAAGTTCTTTGGGTAACAGTATTTTAAATAAAAAGGTTTTCAAAACTAGTTCAATTTGTTTATCTGATATAACAAAAGCACAGCTCGAAGTAGGTTTGATCGACGGTCGTGTTGTGAGTGTCACTGACACTCCAGGTTTTAGGAACAATCAATTGGACGAACGAATGGGCGCTAAACTTGTACGTGATGCCATTTCTGATGCCATATCCTTTAAACCGGAGGGATACCATGCTATTCTTTTTGTCATAAGATATGGTCAGAGATTCATTGGTGAAGACTGTGATACTTTACATTTTTTAAAAGAAATATTTGGAACAAATTTTGTAAAAGATTTTTGCATACTAGTTGTAACTCATGGAGATGAGTCTGATGTATTCTGCGACGTAACGTTTCAGGAATGGTGTGAACGACGGACAGGTCCTCTTGGTCATTTTATAAAAGAGTGCAACAATAGGGTTGTATTATTCGATAACATAACAAGGAATCAATCAAAAAAGGATTTACAATTGAAAAATCTTTTTCAAATGGTTGATAACCTTTGTAAAGATAAAACCTTTAAAGAGGCCAGAATATCTCGCATACGCCTCGTGAATGAGGCTAAAAAATGGATAATGAAACTTTGAATATTTAAGAAATAATAAGTCAAGAAAACACATCTTGCAGTAGTTATGTGTGTAGGAAAGAACTAATAAATCGCATATGAATTCTATCTGCATCTTTTTCAGTTTTAGTTCTTTTATTTCGTTTTAAAATTTATTTGTTATGGACTAACATTCACATTATGATGAATAAAACATTAATTATTTAAAAGAAAAAAAGAATCTTTGTGCTTCTATTATAAATAAATGAAATACTCTACATAATTTGTGTGGGGACGGAAGGTCGTGTGGTAAAGCGTTCGTCTGTCGACCTGAGGGTCGCTGGTTCCATCTTCGGTGAGGACCAATTGATATTTCAGATCATGACTTAAGTCCCCGCTATGTCTCCCGTGGTGCCTCCGTGGCCATTGCACTATCGGCTATGGTGGAGATGAAAGAAGGGCACCATAAAACCCGTCTAATAAGTGGTTTATAGGATCTAAGAGATTTAATCTCATCCTTACAGGGAATTCACACACCCATCATTTGTTTTTCACTACTGTATTGTATAAATTGTATAAGCCAGAAAAGGCTAAACTAAAGTTTGCAATTAACATGAACAAATTTAATTATTTCAAATCAAAAAGTATACAATAAAGAAAATATGTAAAAAAAATGTTTTAAAAGAATATTTTTTTTTAATTATAATTTTACACATTCACTACTCTAAAACAATAACAAAATACAATATTTTAACACTAAATATAATTAAAACAATATGTTATAATATGTAGTAATGGGACGATGTCTTCTCTAAAGAATCTATTCTCGATTCTGGTCGTTTTTCCTGACGTAACATAACACTATTTAATTCAGCTTATTTTCATCAATATTTCTCATTTAATTTGAAATAAGATGTTTAACGGTTATGACGTTAGTATAAGACGATGCACTAACTCACACATATACTCTACTATTGACAGGAAGGAAACAAACATAATGAAAGGTGATGCACATCTCTGACAAGAGATATAGTCTTATTATGTTAGTAAATCACCACGTGACTGACTTCAAAGACATATGGTGTAAAACAATGCCATACGGATACCACAATCATATCAAGACAAATATGTAAATACTTATCATAATATTTGACGAAGCTAGAGGACGTAAAGATGTTGTTACACCATAAGATGACTGGTGTCATCACAATGTAACTTATACTATAACAAATGACGTCAAACAAATACGATCATGATTTCTAAACATGAAAGTACCACAGGTAAAGAACAGTTTTTTTTTATAAAAATAATCAAACATTTATAATAAGAAATAAATCTAAAATATTCTAGCAGACTACAACTACATATAAAAGCTGAATTCTATTGTGGTATTTTAAAAGTTATAAGAAAATAAATAACTTATTTGTTCACCAAAGATTTTCTTTTTCATGTATCGTGGTGACAGACAAATGAGATTTTATTTGTGATGAGGCGAAAGCAATAAAGTTTTAATAGTATGAAAAACAATTTAACAAGCAGGCCTATTGCTGCACATCTTGTGGGTTTCGACTTGAATTCCATGTGTGTTTAGTCACTTACCTATATCTTCCACGGTGTCTCAATGGCCACTGAAATATCGGTTGTGATAGTGAGGAAATGACCCAATCTTCCTATTAGATGTTTATATGATCAAATAGATAAACATCACATGCTTAAAAAAAAACAATACAATACTCAGGGGCCGATCCAAGGGGGGGCCTAAGGGGCACGTGCCCCCCCTAAGAGAAATGTTGGCATAAGGGGCACGTGCCCCCAAAAATTGCTGAAAGGTACGTGACCATAATTTCCATACACATTTGAGACGTATTTATTTTTGTTCAACTTAAAATTTGTTGAAATTCGTATATATGTAAATGTTATTCACTGACAGGTGTAATTCCCAACTTAAATTTAGAATAAAAACTGCAAAAACATGGTCGGTGTTAACATATTATTCGCTGCAAAATTTGTACCTAATTCATTATTGTAGAGTACGAAGGATTGGTGCAGATATTCATAAATCTATTTTTATTAATCTTGAGTTTGCGCACCGCACTTTTCAAAATACTATGAATTATGTTTATGTGTAATATTACTATGTGACGTAGTTTTTTCTAGTTGACGTCATATATTAAGTTGCTTAGAGACAAGCTTTGTGGATTGAGTTAGTTGCTTTCTAGTTCATGAACATATAAGATGTACTTTGTAGATTAACTCTAGAAGAAGTTAATATATTAGTTGCTGTTTAGATTATGAAGATATAAGACATGTTATTAACTCTGGAAGAAGTTAATATATTTACTTTCACGTAGCAACTCATGGATATTATTTGATCTTTCTAAGACGTGCCTTTATCATTTAACATATTTACTACATTAATGTCTTTGTCAAATAAATGTACCAATGAATCAGCAACATTGAGTTGAGCATTAATTCAAGAATTGTTTGTGTGCGGAATAAGAGACACGCTACCACAGTACGCCTCCAAGTTCAGTCTAACTGCAACTGCAGTCAGACCCCAACATTAACATTACATCAACCTTAAAACCTTTACAATGGTGGCAGCATGGAGAACCTAGCAGCCTAAGCATCCCGAAGAATCCTAACAGTGAACCAGACCCCAGAGCAGTCCAGTGATCCAAACCAGTGAACCAGACCCCAGAGCAGTCCAGCGATCCAAACCAGTGAACCAGACCCCAGAGCAGTCCAGCGATCCAAACCAGTGAACCAGACCCCAGAGCAGTCCAGCGATCCAAACCAGTGAACCAGACCCCAGAGCAGTCCAGTTATCCAGACCAGTGTACCGTTAACAGTTTGCAGCCCAGAGAAACAGCGTGCTACACAATATAATTGAGATCTTATCTCAATGGCAGACTGAGACCAAGTCTCAAAACACTGACTGCGATAAATATTCTACGGTCCGGTCAGTTCTGCATCTATCTCGAATACCATTTCGAATAGATTTCATTTATTATTGAAAATTTCCCACGGCATAGGATCAAGGTCAAGGTTTGACACTTTCATTCATCTCATTCGGAACTACGAGTCAAGGTCACAGATTCAAGATGGCCGCCTAGAAGTATTGTGGTGCCTTGATACAAACAGAAGAAACATCAAATTGTAACGTACAATTTTATTATTTTTATTTTTTTCCCCATATAGTTAATATTCAGTGTCCACATCTGTTTATATGTCATAAAAGGGAGGACGGGAGGCGAACCAAACTTAGATTAGCCTCCAAGTTCAGTCTAACTGCAACTGCAGTCAGACCCCAACATTAACATTACATCAACCTTAAAACCTTTACAATTATTAAGTAAATTTAAGTGATGAAGTGATTCTAAGCCATGTGTTGTTTTATTTTTTATACGATGTTTTACGATTACAGAAAATGAATGATAAAACCAAGCGAAAGATGTCAGGTCCTGAACGAGTGAAAGAGGAAAAGAAGCAGAAGTTGGTGGATAGTTTCGGATCTATGAAAACAATCAGTGCTTACTTTCTCAGTCAAAACAAAACTCCACTACCTACATCATCAGTCCAAGATCAGTCAACTCCGTCTACATCTACAGTGCACGATATACCGCCTACATCCGCATCTGCAATCCATGATCAGTCGCCCACAACTACGTCTGCAGTGCATGATATACTTCCTCCATCCGTATCTACAGTCCATGATTCGCTGCCTCTATCTAAGACTACAGTGCACGATATACCTCTAAATTCATCAAGTGTCACTAACTCATTTGAAAATAAAATGCTTCAAGAGTTTATCAAACCATATGACATTGGGCTACTATATAAAAAAATTAGACAGTTTTCAGCTTCCAATAGATATGACATTATCCGGAATGTAGCGAAGCCAGATGTTAATCATTGCTTTCCACAAACACAAGAAGGTAAAAAGAAACGCTCATTTCAGTACAAATGGTTGGTAGCTAATCAGTGGCTAGTTTACAGTCAAGCTTTAAACGGCGGTTTATGTTTACCATGCATTATTTTTGCTAAAACGAGTCATAGATCAACAGGTGTATTTGTAAGCACACCATTGACAAAATTTAAAGATGGACCACAAGATATATATAAGCATACTGAAACGGAATACCATAAAAATTCAATGAAAGATTTGGCATCATTTATTGAGATAATGGAGCAGAGACAAGCTAATGTCATCCAGCAGACTTGCAGTAGCATCCAATTACGTATACAACAAAATCGTCGAAAGCTGATGTCAATTCTACAAACAGTCATACTCTGTGGTAGGCAAAATATACCACTTCAAGGACACAATGAGACAGACACTAATTCTAATAACAACCGTGGAAAAATCCAAGCCCTTCTGGATTTCCGTATTTGTGCTGGTGATAATATTCTAGAAGAACATTTCAAAACTGCTCCAAAAACTGCAACATATAGGTCAAAAACCATTCAGAATCAACTGATTAATGGGTGCGGAGACAATATTAGGTGTACAGTGGTAGAACAAATAAAAGAGGCTGTTTAATTCAGCATTATGGCTGATGAGGTGACTGATGCATCTAACATGGAACAGTTAGCGCTTGCAGTTCGATTTTATGATGGTGTACAGATTTGTGAAAGATTTGTAGATTTTATAAAATGTGATAGTGTAACAGGAGAATCAATTGCCAAACTTTTGATTGGTAAACTGCAAGAATACGGTTTGGATTTGTCTAAGCTGCGTGGTCAAGGCTTCGATGGGGCTGGCAACATGGCTGGTAAAATCAAAGGAGCTGCAGCTATAATCAGTCAGCAGTATCCTAATGCTGTTTACTTCCATTGCAATTCTCACGTTCTCAATCTTGCTGTAGTCCAAGCCTGCTCATTACAACCAATTAGGAACATGATGGGTACTTTGCTTGAGGTCTGTATATTTTTTAAGTATTCACCTAAGCGTCATTTGCAATTGCAGCATAATATTCAGCATCTATGTCCTGAGTCCAGAAAGCAAAAACTTGTTGATCTATGCAAGACTAGGTGGGTAGCCAGGCATGATGCATTGGAAGTGTTTGGAGAACTTTATACAGCAGTTGTGCAAACTTTAAATGATATAGCTGACGGTGATTCCTGGAATCAAGAATCAGTAGCAAAGGCACGCGGTCTTCTTTTGGGGGTGACACAGTTTGATTTCATAATTTCTTACGTTACGTGCTGCAATGGTCTCCGTTTTATTCATTCACTCAGTGTGAGTTTACAAGGTCGATCAATTGACATTTGCTCTGCCATGATAGAAGTGTCAAATGTAATTAGCAGCATTGAAAGATGCCGGAAGGAAATTGATGAGGTTAGTTTAGAATGGTATACGCAGGCCACTTCTTTATCCAAGTCAGTCGATGCACCAGAGCCAAGTGTACCACGATTAGGTAAACGGCAGATACATAGAGCAAATACACCAAGTGATTCACCAGAACAATATCTTCGTCGTACTGTCATAATACCTTTCATTGATCATTTACTTTCAGAGTTAAAAACAAGATTTTCACCCTTGCAACAACGTGCTGTTCAAGGGATTGCTCTCGTTCCTTCTATCTTCTTGTCTAATCCACAAACTAAGAAGAAAGAAGCTAAAGCTTATGGCGAATTAATTGTAATGGATCTTCCATCACCACACACATTGTGTACAGAATTGGAATGTTGGCAGAGTAAATGGGAATCAAGCTCATCAGATGTTCCATCTTCCCTAGTGACAACACTTCAACAAACTTCTGCAACCTTTTATCCTAATATTCACACCATGCTACGTGTGTCAGCAACAATTCCGGTGACGTCATGTGAGTGTGAACGATCATTCAGTCGTCTTCGCCAGTTAAAGACATACTTACGTTCAACAATGGGAGATGAACGACTTTCTTCATTGGCCCTCATGTGCATAAACCGTGACATAGACATTGATACAGAAAAGGTGTTAGACAAATTTGCACGTGATCAAACGCGCAGAATGGAACTTATTGATATTCTTTCCGATTAACATATCATATTCTCTTTTATGTGGGCAACACTAGGATTTAGATATTAAGTGGCACTCTATGTTGTGTGTTAAGGCGCATCCACATATGGGCGATATCGCCAGCAAACTTGCCTGTCCATACTTGCGCAACCTCTATACAAACCTATGCAATTAAATCTCCCGCAATATTACAAGCGATTGCTTACAATCTGCAATCGACGTCCACACCTGCGCAATCGGTTGCCCGCCATCAAATTGCGCGCGATATCCCTTATATGTGGACTCGCCTTTTACACTTGTAATTCAATATGAACTGTATTTTTTATAACAGGATTGGTATCTGTTACCTGAATTCAATGCCAAAAACGTTTTATATTTTCTTTCCCTATATATATATATATATATATATATATATATATATATATCAAGAAATTACCGACACATTTTATTTGTGCCCCCCCTAGACAAAATTTCTGGATCGGCCCCTGCGCACGCTCGCACACGCACACACACACACACATACACACACAATAGTCACTATATGACAACATCTATATACACCAGTAATAGTAGTAGCCTATATGCATTTTTACAAGGGGTAATTTAGTATAACGAAAGTAAAGAAAGTAGTACACTGCTTTATATTATATTAATTTTTAATTTCGCTGTCTTAAATCAAATGGGTAACGTATATTAAAAATAAATGAAAAGGAACACGATGAAACATTTTTAGGAACAACAATACACTTCTACTGACCTTGTGTTTTTTTAAATCCAATGATTTCTTCAGCTAGGGCCGTGTTTTTCTCTTGTAATTTGGCTTTTTAAAAATAAAAGTAATAAAACTTGTAAAAGCAACTTTTTACACAAGGGCATAATTTAACTATTTCAATATTCATTATATATATATATATATATATATATATATATATATATATATATATATTGTTGTAACTCTCGTGAAAGCATGGTCGTTACCTTCTAATGAACCACAACTCTGCAACATTTATCACATGGACAGGTGCGGTACCTGTGTAAAAGGGGATGGAGGTGAAACAACTGTCGTTTCCCCTCCCCTCCTCAACTTGGCGCCAGCATTGAGAGACAACAGTCACGTGACCTTGTTTGAGGAGGCGGGGGAATCTACGTTCTACTTCGGATTCTAGTGTTAGATATATGTTAGTGACCAGTTAGTGATTTTTGGCAAAGCGAGTTCGTTGCCTTAGACGTAACATCTTCGACGTGTAGTGATTTTCTATTGGATTTATTAGTTTAGCTTAAAGCTTAGCTTCGATGTTCAGTAGATTACTAATAAATTTTAATAGTAATGTAATTATTGAACACAAGTGTCTTGTGTGTCATTCTATATAAAAAGTTACTACAATATATATGTGTGAGCAATTTTTTTACGAGCGATATTATTATACGATAGGAGGTATGCAGACGTCCAATCAACAGTCATCAGTACAAAAGGCCTGGTTATAGTTCCTAGATAGCATTTATCTTAGCTGTCAGCTTCTCGGGTCATTCTAATGTCCCTGTTATAGTTTGGTGAAATGAGAACAAATCTGAAAGAATAAAGATGCCCTTCGTAGGCAAGGTCCCATCCCGGATTAATATACGCCACTGTCTCTGAAATTGTTTTGTTCAAACCTCTCAGCCTGACTAAGTCCACAAAAACGGTTATGACATTTCACATCTTAAAACATATTGCACCAGTTTTAGATTGTTGAATGAATGCTGAATGCAGACAGATGTATCTGACAGATACTCAGACAGATATATCTGACAGATACTAAGACAGATATATCTGACTAAATGCTCAGACTGATACAAATAATTGGACTATTTCAAAGTTGAATTTCTTTTTGTTCAAAATTGTAATGGCTAAATTAGTTCCAATGGAGTTATTTATAAATATACCATTACACTGTATTCTAATAAATTCATGGAAAATACGACATATTAATATCTTCAGACCACATAATTCATTGATCCGACTCTGACCTTTGTCTTAAGTTCTTTTAAGTGTTTTTTTTTTGGGGAGTTACTTTATATCTACACTCTCAAATAAGTTGTTGAGTTTAATTTAACAAAAGAATGACATTGTTGACGTCAAATATTCTTCACTCACCCCTCTCCCATGACAACTGTCAATCTTTATCAGACCTCTTCCCCCCCTCCTCTAAAATGTTAACGTTAATTAAAGACGAGCCCTTAGGCTATCCCTACCTTGTTTAATTGTTAATGAATTTATTTTATCTTCCATGGATTTGCGTTGCTCTTGATATTCATCTACATTTGATACAAGAAAAAACGTATTCTAATTTTTATCTTATTTTAAATGGAATAGACTAAACATTTTGTTTGATTAAAATATACTGACAACTTTAAAATATAAAATATTTAATGTTTGTGTGCATAAGACTTCTTATGGTTCTTCACTAGATTAATTTTAATATATGGACTGTCTTATAGAAATTGTGTAACTTATATTAAAACTTATATAAAGTGGGCGATATAGTTACAATAGTTTTAATAAATGAATGAATTTTCAGGTCTTGGCTCAAATTCCCGATATATCTCCCGTGATGCCTCCATGGCTAATGCACTATCGGCTATGGTGGGAATGAAAGAAGGGCACCGTAAAAATCGTCCCATTAGTGGTTTAATAGATCTAACAGATTTCATCTCATCATTACAGGGACTTCACACACTGATATAATTGTCTTTTTCGAAAAAATAAATGTGTACACAAAGATTTCGTAAATGTCTGTGAAAAAAATTAAATTTGGAGATAAAACATTCATTTATTTATATAAATCAAAACAGTCATAAATATATTTGTATAACAATTCTAATAAATACACTTCTACTGACCTTGTGTTGTGTGTTTCTCTTGTAATTCGACTTTTAATAATAATTTTAAATGAATTATTTCTCTAAAAAGTCAGGTAATAGAAATTGTAAACTCAACTTTTTAATTAAGGGCATAATTTTACTATATTAATATATATATATATATATATATATATATATATATATATATATATATATATATATAAGAAAGAAGAGACTGACCTAGTTTACTTCTGAGGCTTAGATTTTCTTTAGTTTGATTTTCTAAATAATATATAATATAAATGAAGTAAAACGATAAAAAGATACGGGCTTTATTTTATAATAATTTCGTATCAATTGGATTTCTTTTTTTTTTCAATACTGGTGTATGCTGTAAATATGCAATCCCACTATGTCCTAAAATAAAATGGATGGTTCGACCCCGACATTTTGACCCTGCGACTCTTCGAACCCGAGACAATTCAACTCAAACACGCACATACACACACACACATACACTAGTCCCTATATGACAACTTCTATATACACTGGTATATGCATTTTTTACAAGGGATCATTTAATATAACGAAAGTAAAGAAGGTGGTACACTGACGTCCACAGTTTTAGAAACACTGCTTTATATTATATTAATTTTAATTTCGCTGTCTTAAATCAAATGGGTAACTCCTAATAAAACAAATCGAAACTAGAAACGTATTCTAAAAAAATGAATAGGAACACGATGAAACATTTTTAGGAACAACAATACACTTCTACTGACCTTGTGTTTTTTTTAATCCATTGATTTCTTGAGCTTGGGCCGTGTTTTTCTCTTGTAATTCGGCTTTTTAAAAATAAAAATAATAAAACTTGTAAAAGCAACTTTTTACACAAGGGCATAATTTAACTATTTCAATATTCATTATGTACTTTTATATATATACATGGGCGTCGCTAGGAATTTTTCCAGCAAAAGAACCCACTTGTTTTATTTTAACTGACAATGCCATACATGTTTATTTTTCAATTAAATCCAAGTTAAGTATAACATTAATTATTTATATTGACATAAATAAATGTATTTGAAAATTCACACATTTTGACTAAAGCACAAGTATGTTTGGCCTTCTGTAGCTTGATTTGTCCTTCGAAAATGTTTTTGACATTCAGGTTTTTTTTTATAATCTGGCAACTCTTGTTAGTTTATATTCGTCTGTCATTTAACCATGCAAAAAAAAAAAAGATGTCAACGAAGATGAACGTAGCCACATGCAAAGCACATGGCACAAAGACTCTTATAAAGGATTCAAGCTATTTTGTTGCACTATTGGTAACCAAAACAGTTTCTATAGATGACCAGCTGAACTCATCATTTAGAAGTAAAATTGAAGAAAATTGCAACAAACTGTGTCCCTCCATTTCTACAATCTTTTTTTTTTGCGGCATGCATGATTTTGGCACTTCGTGGAAAAGAATCACATTCTGGTATTTTTTACGACCTTTTAGAGTTTCGTGTTGCATCTAGAGATGAAGCTCTAGGTAATCATTTGTCAATTGATTTTTCTAGAGCTAAGTATATCTCGGCAAACAGTGCCGCCGAGAGTGGGGCAGGGGGGCAAATGCCCAGGGGCCCAGCGATTTTAAGGTGAATTTTAGGGGCCCGGACAGAGCTGGCCAATCAACTTTTGAAAGTATTAATATCAGCACGAGAGGCCCGTGACAGCCATGCCCAGGGGCCCGAAATTTTTGTCGATGGGCCTGTTAGAAACTACACAAAACACTATGGTCGAAATTTGTGGGTCTCTCTTGCGTGAATACATTGTTCGTGAAGCAAATAATTCAGTTGCAATTTCTATACTTACCGACGAGACAATATAATTTCAGGCATTGAGCAGATGTCACTTGAAGTTAGATTTGTCAAAGAACACCATAATTACTAATTAATTAGAATTTGGATTAGATACAGCCCCGTAGAGGGAAAATTCTACAGCAGGGGCCAAGCTATAGCTGGGGGGCAGGAAAAATTTTTTACTAAGTATAGCAAACAAGCAGAGGGCCAGACAAACCTCCCCCTGCCCCCCCCACCCGCACGCTACGGGCCTATTAGATATGACAAAGGATAAGACGGATGTTCTACAATGGCAAGTAAAGAAGGAGCAGTTCAAGCTATAATTCGAAAAAAGACCAAAAAGCAGCAATTGTTCATTGCAGTTCAATTAAATTAAATCTTGTAGTGAGCGATTTAAATAATGTAATGATGTACGAAACACAATAGGAAAAATTATGTCAATTATAGTGTTTTTCTGAGAAATTTTTCAGCGACGAAAGCTAATTCCAAATTTTTCTTTGCTATGTGAAACTAGATGGACACATAAATATATAAAAGCTTGCGGATTTTCGCTGAAAATGTGACAAAAATTGTTAAACAACTGGAATATTTAGAAAAATCTTGAAAAAGCTAGTAAGTTGCACATTGGTTACTTTCTGCTGTTAGAGGTTAGGTTGGGGGTAAATTTGCTGTTTGTGTAGTTATTATACTTCAATGCAATAAACTTTCAGGAAATTTAGTTAAAATCTACTGTAACAACTTTATGACATTTTTTCAAAAATGTAAGAGGGGCGGGGGGGCAAAATACCTTCCCCTTCTATGACATTTTTTTCAAAATGTAGGGGGGGGGCTAATGCCTGCCCTTGCCCCCCTGGAATACGCCCATGTATATATATATATATATATATATATATATATATATATATATATATATTGTTGTAACTCTCGTGAAAGCATGGTCGTTACCTTCTAATGAACCACAACTCTGCAACATTTATCACATGGACAGGTGCGGTGCATGTGTAAAAGGGGATGGGGGTGAAAAAACTGTCGTTTCCCTCCCCTCCTCAACTGGCGCCAGGTCACGTGACCTTGTTTAAGAGGGTGGGGGATCTACGTTCTACTTCGGACTCTAGTGTTAGATGTAAGTTAGTGACCAGAGAGAAAGAACAGTTCGTGATTTTTGGCACACCGAGTTCGTTACCTTAGACGTAACGCATTCGACTTGTAGTGATTTCCTATTGGATTTATTAGTTTAGCTTAGCATAGTTTAGATGTTCAGTAGATTAGTAAAAAATAAATAGCATTAGTGTAATTATTGAACCCACGTGTCTTGTGTGTCATTCTTTATAAAAAAAGTTACTAAAATATATATGTGTGAACAATTTTTTGTACGAGGGTTATTACGATAGGGGACACAAGACGTCCAACCAACAGTCATCAGTACACAAAGCCAGGTCATAGATCCTGGATAGCATTAATTATAGCTGTCAGCTTCTCGGGCCATTATCATGTCCCTGTTATAGCTTGGTAAACTGAGAACAAATCTGTGATAATAAAGATGCCCTTCGTAGGCAAGGTCCCATCTCGGATTTATATACGCCCCTGCCTCTGAAATTGTTTTGTTAGATCTTCTCAGCCTAAGTCCACAAAAACGGTTGTGACATTTCACCTTAAAACATAATTCACCAGTTTTAGATTGTTGAATGAACACTGAATGCATACAGATATATCTGACAGATACTCAGACAGATATATCTGACAGATACTCAGACAGATATATCTGACAGATACTCAGACAGATAAGAATATTGGGCAATTTCAAAGTTGAATTTCTTCTTGTTCAAAATTGTAATGGCTAAAATAGTTCCAATGGAGTTATTTATAAATACAGTGGGTATTCGGTTAATGAACTGTTCGGACAGCGAACAAATCGGACAACGAACACTTTCAGGAAAGATTTTTGTGTTCGGACAACGAACAAAATTCGGATAACAAACAAAAACTAATTCTAACGAAAACGTCTCGGCTCTCGAAACACCCGACATCAGTCCTCAATATGTCCTGAAAATGGATGTGCGCGTGCGCTAACACGTCATCATTCATACTACATAGCAGTGAGGCAGCACCATACGACGCGTAGGGTAGTGTGCGACGACACATCGTCAATAGTGTACCATACATGTGTAGTTGGTTTCTGTCCTTGTGGTTTACGTTATGTGTTTCTCTAAACGCCTTATAAAAAAACCCTGAAAATTTGAAAATATTATGGGACCTGAAAAGAGTGGAGTGTCAAGAACTGTGCTCACCATAAAAACCAAGCAAGAGATAATAACTAAAGTAGAGAGTGGACAAATAATGACTGATGTTACCAGGCAGTACGGCTTGAACAGGTCTACTGTAGGCACAATCCTAGCTAAAAAAGATATCAAGAAGACTAAAGCCGCTAAAGGAGTAACGAAAATTACATCTGAGAAGCAAAAAAAAAAAGTCATTCATGATAAAATCGAGAGTTTGCTTTTAGTTTGGATAAATGAACGGGAGGTGAAAAGAGATGTAACTAGAATGGCCATCATTCAAGAGAATGCTGGAGAAATTTTTGAGAAATTGAAAGAACAAACTCCAGGCTCGTCCTCCGAAAATCTAGAATTCAAGGCTACCACTGGCTGGTTTACAAAATTTAAAAGGAGATCTGGCATTAAACAAGCTGATGTCAATAGGGTTGCTGATCTCTACAACGACATTGCTATCAATCATTTTCTGAATGTCCTGAAGGAAACAGAAAAAAAATCGACATTGGACATGTTCTTTAACGCCCAAAGAAAGGAAAAGGACAGATTAATAAGCAAGACTATGTGTATGTATCATATTTGTTATTGTAATAAATAAACTTACAAAGAAATTATTCTTGTACATGATAATTTTTTTTATTTAATTTTTAAGATCTCCAGAACGAATTAATCGAATTTCCATTATCTTATATGGTAAATCAATGATCGGTTAACGAACGATTCGGATAGCGAACATAATTGTGGAACGGATTAAGTTCGTTAACCGAATACCCACTGTATACTAATACACAGTATTCAAAAATTCATGTAAAATACGGGCAATACGGCATAATTATATATTCACACCACATAGTTCATTGATCTATCCTCTTAAATAAATTAAACTCAGTTTAATTTATTAAAAGAATGACATTGTTGACGTCAAATATTCTTCCCAGACCGTGAAGGGCATTTACCCCCTCCCCCCTCCCGCCCACCCCTACATTTTGGAAAAATGTTATAAAGTTGTCACAATAAAACTGAACTAAATTTCCTGAATGTTTATTACATTGAAGAACATGTACATATATCAAACATAAAAAAGAAATATATCTGCATGCATAACTGATTACATTATTGTAATTTTTAAAATAATGGTTTCAGTATCGAACAGTTACTATGCTAATAAAAAAATAATTAAAATTATAAATTACACTGATACAGAAATAACATTGTAATTTTTAACTATTTATTCTGGAGTAAAAATGAATTATAAACATCTTGGTATTTGTTCGAATCGATTGATAACATTTTCCTTAAATTTTTGATACTCATCATACAAAGACCAGATAAACGATCATCACCAGTTGTTGAGTGCAGCTGAGTTTTTACTGGTCTTGGAGAGCTAAAGGATCTGTCGATTGTGATATTTGTTAGTGGAAGAGCCAGGGGGCGAATGGTCGTGTGATAAAGCACTCGACTGTCGACCTGATGGTCCCTGGTTCGATCTCCGGTGAGGACCAATGGATATTAGAGCTTAAGTCCCAGCTATATCTACCGTGGTGCCTCCATGACCCTTGCACTATCGGCTATGGTGGGAATGAAAGAATGACACCATAAAAACCGTCCCATTAGGGGTTTAAAGGATCTAAGAGATTTCATCTCATCCTTACATGGACTTCACACACTGGAAGAGCCAATGCTGTCAAAAAAGCCTTAATCATCGGGAAAAAAATTGGTTCATTTAAAACTCCACCTTGTTTCTGTTTTTTCCCCATTACTACTTACTTTTACATTTCCATATATCATATCAGATTTCACTCTCCTGGATTGAATTCTCAAATGCGTAATAATCAGCAATAGTCCCGGTTTGATCCTTTAAATGCGAGTTTCCAGTTTAGTCATCAAAAAGGGATTCAAAACAAAAAAGAAAAATGCTGGTTTATTTTCTACTCAAAAACGAATTTTCAACGATGAAATAATAAAATGAAGGTTGGGTATAAAAACAGTTATTCTAAAATAATCATCAGGCAAATCAACTTTTGGATTTTCTCTGTTTATTTGTTTTCCAGCTTGTCGTGGAGGTTGAATGTCGACACCAGTGTCATCTGCAACACCTTTTGTAACTCTAAAAAATCCCTTATATCTCTCATCACAATTCTGTCGATCAACAGACAATGTAGTCAACAATTCTTCAATGTATTTTGTGTACTGCCAGTAAATCTAAATGCAGTGATTAATATTTTGAATAATAACTAAACAAACAACAAATATAGGAATATATTCAAGGAATTCTTCTGTGACGACAATTTTCCCATTTTGTTCTTTGACAAATCTAACACCCAGTGACATCTGCGCAACGCAAGAAATGTCAGTTGTCTCGTTGGCAAGTGTAGAAAATGCAACTGAATTATTTTGCTTCACGAACAAAGTTTTCGCGCAAGAGAGACCCACAAATTTTGATTATAGTGTTTTGAGTAGTCGCCGAGATTTACTTAGCACTACAAGAACCAATTGACAAATGATTACCAAGAACCAGGTCATATTAACTACCAGTCATTTTTTATTCTTTTCCATGAATTGTAGAAATGATGGGACCCAGTTAGTTACGATTTTCGTGAAATTGTCTTCTAAATGATGAGTTCAGCTGCTCATCTGTATAAACTGCTTTCGCTTCAAATCATGCAACAAAATTGTTTGCATCTTCATTAGTCTTTGCGCTATGTGCTTTGCATGTGACTAAGTGCATCTTCGTTGAAATCTTTAAATTGTGTGCATGGTTTGATGACAAATGCCCCCTGATTTGCTCCAAATTACTTCTTTGAGGAAACAACACGCAATATTTGCAAAAGGCACCTTTTAACATACAAGACACCATGAATAGTCTGATAACCATGCATATCTAAAAACTCTGTTTCCATCATTAGCAATTCTAAAATCATACTTTTTATCGGGGGTCTGAATTAATTTTGCATTTATTAAAAAATTCACTCAGTGGCAGAAGATTATAAACTAACAAGAGTTGCCAGATAAATAAAAATTTGAATGCCAAGAGCATTTTTGAAGGCCTAATTAAGTTATAGTTGGCCAAATTAACAACAAAAAAAATTAAAATTGAAACCTTTTTGTTTTTGTTGTTAAAATGTTTGAATTTTCAAATGCATTTATTTATGTCAATACAAGCTGCAAGTACCCGGCTTTAAAAAAAGGTTTTCTGTTTACCTCCTGTTTTCTCGCTACCCCCTCTCTCTCTCTCTCCCTCCATCTCTCTCTCCCTCTCTATCTCTCACCCTCCCTCTCCCTCCCTCCTTCCATCTCTCTCTCTCCCTCCTTCCCTCACCCTCTCTCTCCCTTCATCCATTTCTCTTTACCTCCCTACCTTTCTTTATCCCTCTCTCCCTCCCTCTCCCATATCCCTCTCTCTCTCCCTACCTCCTTCTCTCTCCCCTCCCTCTCTCCCCCTTTCTCCCTCCCTCCCTCCTTCCCGCTCTCTCTCCCTCCCTGCTCCCCTCTCTATTTATTTATCTCTTTCCCTCCCTTTCACTCTCTGTACAATTTCTGGATCTTGAGTTTACTTCCCACTTTTGTTTAGTAAAGTTTTCTCTAAAATGTTGTGTTCCGTGTACCAAAAGTAAAAAAAAAAAACTACTTTATTATGCACAAAGACAAGTAGGTGTGGCATGATACAGCACCAAATAAAAAAAAATGTATTATCGGGAAATGACGTCACAGAGGATTTTTATTTATGTCAATGGCGTTCCCATTACCGATAATATGGTAAAATACTAAAATAATTAATTACAATTAAACTACCCATTGAGATTGTATTAATAATGTTAATAATGTCACAGAAACATTTTAATTAACGCATGTCGGTTTATTAATGTGCACCTTTAATTTTAATCTTCTGAATACATAAAACGATAGGTAAATAGATATATAATTTGCGATTCCCACGTTGACATTAGAGTTTCTTGTTTACGGAAGTTACCCTTCTTTATTGCTTTAGAAACAAAAATGCAGTAAAATAATTTTGCTGAGAATTATTTATTCCACTATTGATTTCACTTCAACATGTTTACAATTGGAGTTTCCGGAAGATACAACTCTTTTGCTTTAGAAACAAAAATGCAGTAAAATATTTCTGTCTCCCACTGATCTCTTATCATAATGATTAATTACAATAAAGTACCCATTGAGATGAAACTAAACCTGTTTCATGACCTCCCCGTGTAATTATGTGTACGTGTATCAAATTTCACGTTATTTGGTTGTCTGAATCTTGAGTTATAAGCGAACAGACGACAGACAGACAGCAAATGTGTCTCATAAGTATAGAGATAAATAATTATTGTTATACTTAAATTAAATAGAAAAATGATCCTGCATAGCATCGGCAGCTAAATTTAAAAAAAAAAGTGTATTTGTGTCCCCCTCTGGAAAAATATCTAGCGACGCCTATGCCCACACCCCTCTTCAATCTCAACTGTCAATCTTTATCAGACCCCCTCCCTCTCTAAAATGTTGACGTTAATTAAAGACGAGCCCTTAGGCTATCCCTACCTTTAATAATTAATTAATGAATTTATTTCATCTTCCAGGGAATCGCGTTGTTCTTGATATGCATTTACATTTCATAGAATTCAAACAATTATAATTTTATACATAAATTTAACTTAACTAATCCTTTAATTTGATTAAAAAAAAATGTTGAAAATTTCACAATCTAAAATATTTCATTTTTTGTGCGTGCCTCTATACTGAAAAAAAAAAAGAATTAATATATAGAGCTGTCTTTCAGAAAATGTGTAACCTAACATTAAACTAATACAAACTGTAATATAGTTACAATTAATTTAATATATAAATGAATTAGAACACGATAAAGGTAAATTCACGGTAGCTAATGATAAAAAGTTTTTTTCGAAAATGTCTGTACAAAAAAATAAACTTTTAGATAAACATTTCCTTTATTTATCGAAATCAAAAAAGTCTTTCAAGTATTTGTAAAAATATTCTAACTCATTACACTTATACTGACCTTGTGTTTCGTTTAATTCATTAATTTCTTCTAATTGGGCAGTGTTTTTCTCTTGTAATTTGGCTTTTTAAAATAAATTTAAATTTTGTTTTTCAAAAAGGCATGTAATAAAATTTTTTAATTCATTTTAACTAAAGGACATTATATAACTATATCAATATTAAATTAATATATATATATATAAACGATCATCACCAGTTGTTTAGCGTAGCCACGTTTTTACTCGTCTTGGAGTGCTAAATATATATATATATATATATATATATATATATATATATAGGTGTGTGTGTGTGTGTGTGTGTGTGTGTATACAAAAGAAGACTTACCTAGTTTATTTTTCAGGCGTTGGTTTTCTCTTATTTGATTATCTAAAAAAAATGTGTATGTTTTTTTTAATAATAAATAAAGATTTACAAAGGAAATAAAGCGATCAAAAGACACATAAACGGGCTTTATTTTATACTAATTTCGTAACAAAGGGATTTATTGTGTTAACCAATACCGATATATGCTGTAAATGTGCAGTAACACTGTTTCTTAAAATAAATAAGATAGAATGGTATAAAGGATTGTCAATGGTATCAACGGGTGATCGCGTGGTGAAGAGCTTGACTTTCAGCCTGATGATCCCTGGTTTGATCCCCAGTGGTGACCAATGGATATTTTAGGTCACGGCTTTAAGTCCCAGCTATATGCCCTATCGTCCATGGTTGGTGTTACGGTGTTCTTAATATGATCACCAACTATGTAACGTTAACTTGTTTAAGACGAATATATAAAACAGAACTCAGTGCAGTACACTATATACAAAATACTTTAATAGAACTTTGATAACACTTTAGTTGTCTACTAACTACTTTTAATCCAACAAAATAATTCTAACTATTAGGAATGTCTACACCGAACTAACTACGTCTAACTACTAAACCTGTCAGCACAATACTCTACTGCATCTTTCTCTCATCTACTGTATATTAACTTATTTCTGACGTTACTTAATTAAAGTTCCGGGGGTGGGAGGTAGGCGGTGATCACGCACTCTATGCATGTGTCATTAAGGACAACAAAGTAAGTTGTGAGCTTGGCTTGACCATGACCTTGGGTTACGTAACATAATCAACTACGATGAGTCACTCGTTTGGGAGTGGAAAGTTTCACCTGTCGGTGTAGAGAGAAGTTGGGGGTAAATTCTAAACGCTACAGTGGGAATGAAAGAATGCACAAGAAGAACCGTCCCATACAGAGGCTTATAGGATCTAAGAGATTTGATCTCATCCTTTTAGGGACTTCACACAAGGGTTTTTAGATCTAAGAAAGCTAAGTGCAGAAAAGAAGAAGAGAGCCTCTATGAGATGTCACTTCTAATTAAAAAAAAAATAAAACTATGAGATGAGGCACACTTTAATAAACGTTTGAGGTTTTTTTTTTCAAGAAAGATTGCATACTGCATACAATATATGTATTTATTACAGAAGTTCTATTGAAAGTTATAAAATAATCCATCTAATATATAAGGTAATAATATTAGATTTACCATAGTCATCTTGTAGTCTATCAGTGTGCTTTTGTTGTTTCTCTAAAACGCTTCCTTCTTCTGCTGTAAATAAAACACTAGAAAAATTACCATGTTTAACGCATAAGCCTAAAACTGATTTAAAAAAAAAAATTTCCCACAAAGATCGTCAGTTTAGGCTAACCTTAAATAGATGTCCTTTTCCTTAAACGAAATTCCTTTTTTTTTAAAATTATTTTTGTATTATAATCATGGTTTAGGTTCTGTAAAATAAATATCTCAAATAAATATGTTTATTCTTGAATTATGATATCAGGCAGGGATGTATGAAGACGCGAGCTACATTGATTTCGTAAAATTGACCATTAGCCGGCCGGACCCCGAGCAGATTGATGGAGTGGTAACATGAACAAGTTTAAATTAAATGTAAACGTCATACCATAAAAGACTGGCTCTTTCTTTACTCTTAATTAAACGAGTAGCGGGCCAGGATTAGTCTACAACAGCATTAATTTAATTATTATTATATACAAAATACTGCAATAGAAAAGAACATGTGGCTTTTGTTGCCATGAACAGAATACGATATAAACAGAAATAACAAAAAAATGTCCGAAATACTGTATTAAAAAATAACGTTTGGCTTTAATTGTTATGAACATCCTTAAATACAACGTATACACCGCACGATATGAAAACTACCCACAGTTACAACGCATACATTGCACCGGTATGAAAACACCTAAGAAAGACACACACATAGGCACACGCATATGTTTGGCGTAACTATCGTAATTAAAGGATATAAATAAATAAAAAAGGCTGTCTTATTGAAAAATGTATAGTATTTTAGCATATGTCTTATAATATATTACTGATAGTGTAAGGACATAGACAGACATAGATAGATAGACAGACACATTGTAAGATAGACAGACATATAGATTGATAGATAGTTAAATAGTTATATAGATGGACAAATCGATACAATGTAGATGTTAGAGGGAATTCCCTATGGTGACGCACCTAATGAATGGGTTATTAACGGAAGTGAAAAAGAGACGAGACATAGACGGTTGACAGGAAAAGAGAAAAGGATTGTTTTCTGCATAACCCTTGTTTTATTAAGATTGAACCAAGGAGAAGGTAAGGGGAATTAGGAAGAAACAGAGGAGCTAGGAAAAAGTGTTTCAGTATATTGACAGAACGGACAAATAGTATGTATCTTAGAGACATGATTTAATGGTTAATGTTCATTAGTGAATAACTAGTACGTACAATATTCAATGAAGAGAGTTTGGTTAATAACTGTAAGTGTCATGAACTTATATTGGTTGTAGTGTGAATTAAAGAAAGAAAGAAGGGCCCAACGTAGCCATCCCTGACAGATAGATATTCTAATTATTAGATATACAATAAATCATATTAAAAGCAATAAATGTGTGGTTCTTCATCGTGCTACATTTTTAAAAATGAAATTATGTCATCTTGCTTTGTAAATAGTGGGACGGATCGCTGAATGATGTAGATACTCGACTGTTGACCTGAGAGCCCTAGTTCGATCCTCGGTGAGAATTATGAGAGGTGTTCCAGGTGAAATCTGTTTCAGAAGTCTTCCCCAAGTCACCCAGTTTTTAAATGGGTACCTGACTTTAAGTTGGGGGGGAAGTAAAGGCGGCTGGGCGTTGTGATAACTACACAATCCTTCATATGCTAAGGTTATAGAAACAGATGAATTCCTACACCTCATTTGCCCCGATGGCCCATTTGGGCTAAGGGAATTTTACTTTACCTACTTTGTAATCAGCTAACATAGTTATTTTTCTAGGTCCTGTAAAGAGGATATATTTTCTTATAAATTCAATAAGACCGGTTTTTTACTATATGTTGTTTATAAGCACCTTTGCAAAATTAATATTCCCAATAAAACATTAATTCATTGCATTTAGATTAACAGCGAATGATATTATTGAACACCACTGATTAGATATTGTGCATGTATACAGATTGCATGCAAGCCTCGTTTTGGCTCAATGTCTTTAATAGTCATACATCAATGATATTTTTCTCATCAGACAAATTAATTGAATAAAAATGTTTATTCTTTATATATATATATCACTCCTAAAAGCCGCCATGAATTTACGAATTCAAATAATATATTATCGCTTTTTTTATGACCCTATCAAAGCAAATTGAAATCTTTTTCATTCTATAATTCATGTCTTGAAAAAAAAACGTAGCATGACGATGTAAATAGGTCTATAGAGTTTGTATGAATGGAAAGCGTCATTGGAAACAAAAACGAATATTAACAAGTGGCGCGAGAAGTTACTTTAACACATAACCGAGGACATTTATTAATCGATGTGATGTCATTATATTATATAATCTGTATTCACACAACTAAGTTCAAATTGTCAAAATACAGAAATTCTTATCATAGCTAATTATCTTTTACCACCTTTCAACAAAAGTAAGCCTACATTTTATGATATTAATCTACCTTTCCTTTGTATTTCTTTTCAGGAGTCACATCATACTTTAGATCTTCTAAAATTTCAGAAACCAATTAAAAGCCTCTGATGATTCATCAGTAATGTACTCATCAATTCCTCATTTCTTTCCAACTGAGGTTTTCCTCCACGAATTCTTTCTTTGTCTGTCGAGTGAAATTACTTTATGTTGAAGTATAAGAAATTAACTTGATATCTTTGGCTTCTCATTGATTTTTTGTAGGTTCAGGTAATTCACTCGTATACACTCTTCATCTATTGGCTTCCACTTCTCTCAGGACATGATTCCTGAAATGGAAGTAACGTATTTTGACTGAAGCAGAGGCTATTCTCAATCGCCGTGCTTCCACTCAGTGTTCAAACGTGGTTTCCCCAATGTCGAGATAATTTTGGTCAGAGGGACAACATTAGACTAGTTTATCTCCTAATTGGTACGCACTGTCTTGCAGGGCCCCTGAAGTTACATTTATTTTAATAAAGTTATGGTTGACATTATTGTAGAAAAAAATTCAAAAGAGGGGCATCTATGCTTCCATCCGTTTAATTGGGCCCTCCCTATTAAGTGAGGGTCGGTCCTGGACACCAGTTAACTAACACTTTTAGCGCAACGGGGTGTCTGTGTAAAGAGCGGTCGACTGCTATCAGAAAGTTTACTAGCTTGAACCGCAGTAAAATCGTGGTCATTTCTCCGGTCAGATCACGGTCCCTAGTACCACAACGCCTCAAATTAGTACCCGACTTTGGATGAAGAAAGTAGAGGCGGCTGGGCATTGCACTTGACATGCAGCCACATAGAATGGCCGTGGCAACATTAACAGATAAGGGGACGGATGGTCGTGCGGTAAAGTGCTCGATTGTTTACCTGAGGGCCCTGGTTCCTATCTTCGGTGAGGACCAATGGATATTTCAGCTCCCCCCCCCCCGCTATATCTCCCGTGGTGCCTCCGTTGATCTTTTAATGGCCATCTTTAAAAATTTTTCAAAACTTAAACACATGAAACTTCAACTGATCAGGGGCCGATCCAGAAATTTTGTCTAGGGGGGGCACAAATAAAATGTGTCGGTAATTTCTTGATATATATATATATATATATATATATATATATATATATATAGGGAAAGAAAATATAAAACGTTTTTGGCATTGAATTCAGGTAACAGATACCAATCCTGTTATAAAAAATACAGTTCATATTGAATTACAAGTGTAAAAGGCGAGTCCACATATAAGGGATATCGCGCGCAATTTGATGGCGGGCAACCGATTGCGCAGGTGTGGACGTCGATTGCAGATTGTAAGCAATCGCTTGTAATATTGCGGGAGATTTAATTGCATAGGTTTGTATAGAGGTTGCGCAAGTATGGACAGGCAAGTTTGCTGGCGATATCGCCCATATGTGGATGCGCCTTAACACACAACATAGAGTGCCACTTAATATCTAAATCCTAGTGTTGCCCACATAAAAGAGAATATGATATGTTAATCGGAAAGAATATCAATAAGTTCCATTCTGCGCGTTTGATCACGTGCAAATTTGTCTAACACCTTTTCTGTATCAATGTCTATGTCACGGTTTATGCACATGAGGGCCAATGAAGAAAGTCGTTCATCTCCCATTGTTGAACGTAAGTATGTCTTTAACTGGCGAAGACGACTGAATGATCGTTCACACTCACATGACGTCACCGGAATTGTTGCTGACACACGTAGCATGGTGTGAATATTAGGATAAAAGGTTGCAGAAGTTTGTTGAAGTGTTGTCACTAGGGAAGATGGAACATCTGATGAGCTTGATTCCCATTTACTCTGCCAACATTCCAATTCTGTACACAAGGTGTGTGGTGATGGAAGATCCATTACAATTAATTCGCCATAAGCTTTAGCTTCTTTCTTCTTAGTTTGTGGATTAGACAAGAAGATAGAAGGAACGGGAGCAATCCCTTGAACAGCACGTTGTTGCAAGGGTGAAAATCTTGTTTTTAACTCTGAAAGTAAATGATCAATGAAAGGTATTATGTCAGTACGACGAAAATATTGTTCTGGTGAATCACTTGGTGTATTTGCTCTATGTATCTGCTGTTTACCTAATCGTGGTGCACTTGGCTCTGGTGCATCGACTGACTTGGATAAAGAAGTGGCCTGCGTATACCATTCTAAACTAACCTCATCAATTTCCTTCCGGCATCTTTCAATGCTGCTAATTACATTTGATACTTCTATCATGGCAGAGCAAATGTCAATTGATCGACCTTGTAAACTCACACTGAGTGAATGAATAAAACGGAGACCATTGCAGCACGTAACGTAAGAAATTATGAAATCAAACTGTGTCACCCCCAAAAGAAGACCGCGTGCCTTTGCTACTGATTCTTGATTCCAGGAATCACCGTCAGCTATATCATTTAAAGTTTGCACAACTGCTGTATAAAGTTCTCCAAACACTTCCAATGCATCATGCCTGGCTACCCACCTAGTCTTGCATAGATCAACAAGTTTTTGCTTTCTGGACTCAGGACATAGATGCTGAATATTATGCTGCAATTGCAAATGACGCTTAGGTGAATACTTAAAAAATATACAGACCTCAAGCAAAGTACCCATCATGTTCCTAATTGGTTGTAATGAGCAGGCTTGGACTACAGCAAGATTGAGAACGTGAGAATTGCAATGGAAGTAAACAGCATTAGGATACTGCTGACTGATTATAGCTGCAGCTCCTTTGATTTTACCAGCCATGTTGCCAGCCCCATCGAAGCCTTGACCACGCAGCTTAGACAAATCCAAACCGTATTCTTGCAGTTTACCAATCAAAAGTTTGGCAATTGATTCTCCTGTTACACTATCACATTTTATAAAATCTACAAATCTTTCACAAATCTGTACACCATCATAAAATCGAACTGCAAGCGCTAACTGTTCCATGTTAGATGCATCAGTCACCTCATCAGCCATAATGCTGAAGTAAACAGCCTCTTTTATTTGTTCTACCACTGTACACCTAATATTGTCTCCGCACCCATTAATCAGTTGATTCTGAATGGTTTTTGACCTATATGTTGCAGTTTTTGGAGCAGTTTTGAAATGTTCTTCTAGAATATTATCACCAGCACAAATACGGAAATCCAGAAGGGCTTGGAAGTTTCCACGGTTGTTATTAGAATTAGTGTCTGTCTCATTGTGTCCTTGAAGTGGTATATTTTGCCTACCACAGAGTATGACTGTTTGTAGAATTGACATCAGCTTTCGACGATTTTGTTGTATACGTAATTGGATGCTACTGCAAGTCTGCTGGATGACATTAGCTTGTCTCTGCTCCATTATCTCAATAAATGATGCCAAATCTTTCATTGAATTTTTATGGTATTCCGTTTCAGTATGCTTATATATATCTTGTGGTCCATCTTTAAATTTTGTCAATGGTGTGCTTACAAATACACCTGTTGATCTATGACTCGTTTTAGCAAAAATAATGCATGGTAAACATAAACCGCCGTTTAAAGCTTGACTGTAAACTAGCCACTGATTAGCTACCAACCATTTGTACTGAAATGAGCGTTTCTTTTTACCTTCTTGTGTTTGTGGAAAGCAATGATTAACATCTGGCTTCGCTACATTCCGGATAATGTCATATCTATTGGAAGCTGAAAACTGTCTAATTTTTTTATATAGTAGCCCAATGTCATATGGTTTGATAAACTCTTGAAGCATTTTATTTTCAAATGAGTTAGTGACACTTGATGAATTTAGAGGTATATCGTGCACTGTAGTCTTAGATAGAGGCAGCGAATCATGGACTGTAGATACGGATGGAGGAAGTATATCATGCACTGCAGACGTAGTTGTGGGCGACTGATCATGGATTGCAGATGCGGATGTAGGCGGTATATCGTGCACTGTAGATGTAGACGGAGTTGACTGATCTTGGACTGATGATGTAGGTAGTGGAGTTTTGTTTTGACTGAGAAAGTAAGCACTGATTGTTTTCATAGATCCGAAACTATCCACCAACTTCTGCTTCTTTTCCTCTTTCACTCGTTCAGGACCTGACATCTTTCGCTTGGTTTTATCATTCATTTTCTGTAATCGTAAAACATCGTATAAAAAATAAAACAACACATGGCTTAGAATCACTTCATCACTTAAATTTACTTAATAATTGTAAAGGTTTTAAGGTTGATGTAATGTTAATGTTGGGGTCTGACTGCAGTTGCAGTTAGGACTGAACTTGGAGGCTAATCTAAGTTTGGTTCGCCTCCCGTCCTCCCTTTTTATGACATATAAACAGATGTGGACACTGAATATTAACTATATGGGGGAAAAAAATAAAAATAATAAAATTGTACGTTACAATTTGATGTTTCTTCTGTTTGTATCAAGGCACCACAATACTTCTAGGCGGCCATCTTGAATCTGTGACCTTGACTCGTAGTTCCGAATGAGATGAATGAAAGTGTCAAACCTTGACCTTGATCCTATGCCGTGGGAAATTTTCAATAATAAATGAAATCTATTCGAAATGGTATTCGAGATAGATGCAGAACTGACCGGACCGTAGAATATTTATCGCAGTCAGTGTTTTGAGACTTGGTCTCAGTCTGCCATTGAGATAAGATCTCAATTATATTGTGTAGCACGCTGTTTCTCTGGGCTGCAAACTGTTAACGGTACACTGGTCTGGATAACTGGACTGCTCTGGGGTCTGGTTCACTGGTTTGGATCGCTGGACTGCTCTGGGGTCTGGTTCACTGGTTTGGATCGCTGGACTGCTCTGGGGTCTGGTTCACTGGTTTGGATCGCTGGACTGCTCTGGGGTCTGGTTCACTGGTTTGGATCACTGGACTGCTCTGGGGTCTGGTTCACTGGTAGGCTTCGGGTTGCTTAGGCTGCTAGGTTCTCCATGCTGCCACCATTGTAAAGGTTTTAAGGTTGATGTAATGTTAATGTTGGGGTCTGACTGCAGTTGCAGTTAGACTGAACTTGGAGGCGTACTGTGGTAGCGTGTCTCTTATTCCGCACACAAACAATTCTTGAATTAATGCTCAACTCAATGTTGCTGATTCATTGGTACATTTATTTGACAAAGACATTAATGTAGTAAATATGTTAAATGATAAAGGCACGTCTTAGAAAGATCAAATAATATCCATGAGTTGCTACGTGAAAGTAAATATATTAACTTCTTCCAGAGTTAATAACATGTCTTATATCTTCATAATCTAAACAGCAACTAATATATTAACTTCTTCTAGAGTTAATCTACAAAGTACATCTTATATGTTCATGAACTAGAAAGCAACTAACTCAATCCACAAAGCTTGTCTCTAAGCAACTTAATATATGACGTCAACTAGAAAAAACTACGTCACATAGTAATATTACACATAAACATAATTCATAGTATTTTGAAAAGTGCGGTGCGCAAACTCAAGATTAATAAAAATAGATTTATGAATATCTGCACCAATCCTTCGTACTCTACAATAATGAATTAGGTACAAATTTTGCAGCGAATAATATGTTAACACCGACCATGTTTTTGCAGTTTTTATTCTAAATTTAAGTTGGGAATTACACCTGTCAGTGAATAACATTTACATATATACGAATTTCAACAAATTTTAAGTTGAACAAAAATAAATACGTCTCAAATGTGTATGGAAATTATGGTCACGTACCTTTCAGCAATTTTTGGGGGCACGTGCCCCTTATGCCAACACTTCTCTTAGGGGGGGCACGTGCCCCTTAGGCCCCCCCTTGGATCGGCCCCTGGTGCGTGTGAGGGTGGGCGTGGGTTTGGGAATGATTAAGTTAAGGTCATGTATGCATGTTTATTTTACTCATATTTAGATAAAAAGTCGTGAATTAAAATGACGAATGCTACATATTAGAGGAACATGTTGTCGTGTGGTGTAGAGCGCACAAATGTCGACTGAGGGGTCCCTGGTTCAAACCTCAGTGAAAACCTTGTGATTTTTGCCATCCTAGTGATAGTCCCCAAGTCAATCTAGCTTTATATAGGTATTTGATTTAATGTTGGGGAGGTAAAGGCGGCTGGGCGTTGTGCTAACCACACAACCCCTTTATATGCCGAGGTTATAGAAACAGATGAATTCTACACTTCATCTGCCGAGATGAGGCCTCAGAGGCTTAAGGGAACTTTACTTTTTTTTAATCCCACCCATTAATTCATACATTTTATTCATGTGCTTTTCCCAACACATCTAATCAAATAAATTTTAATCACTTGCATAAATGTATTCATAATATCAGAGATATCTTCTCCCTTTGTATGACTCAATAAACTTCAATAAAGGTTTGCAAAATAGTTATTTCTAATATCAAAATAATCGTACTAGATTCTCTGGATCCTAGGACCAGACATGATGGGGGGGGGGATTTGTGTGAGTAATGGAAAGTATTGACACACATGGATAAATCTATCTCTATGGTTACATTAGTGCAGCGTAGTCCAACGGAATATAAAAAAAAAACTATAGCAGTGAGTCTAAATAGTGCTGAATTTGCCACGTTTTCTCACATTGCTGAATCAGTATTATTGTTTTAATAGTATGCCATACAAGTATGAATATTGTAATATATTTACTACTATGTTAAAACAAAAAAAAATAATAACTCACATCGCTCCTGTAGATTATACAGCATGTTTACCAGTAAAATTTTATATATATATATATATATATATATATTTATATATTACATATGTATGACGGATGTTACAGAGTTGCAAGAGGTAAGTTCAATATGACTATAGAATAGAATCAATCTAGTTACTTTTGATATACTGTAAGAAATTTTTCTTCGTTTTTTTTTTTTAGCTTAATATCCTTTAGTATATGCATGTATGAAAACAAGCTGCAAATGATATTACAAGAAATTAATTTTAAAAAACTTTTTTGTGGTAGATTGCATCGATGATTGTGTAATGATAAGGTAGGGATAATATATTGCCGCGGTTATCAATCGGTGGGAGGCGCACCCCAATGGTTACGGGAAAGGTTATGTTTAAAAGGTCGCTTGTTTACTGAGCGCCTCAGCTGTTCTGTAGCACGAAGCACAAAAACAATCTAAAGTATCGCATTGTAAATGTAAACAAACTCCATTATGAAAATAAGTTGTTTTATATCACAAACTTACGGGCGCGGGTTACCCGCGAACATACTTTCAGGGTAAAGTCGCGCAAAAAGCTGAGAACTGTGAATATAAAGTGCGTCATCGTACATAAAGTTGATTCTTATTTTTTTAGATTAAGTGATATAAAATGTATATAGCCAAATTGCTTTACTGCTTGGTAACAAGCATCAATAAGGCTATCTTAAAAATCAAACTGAGTATAAGATCAAACTTTTGAGCAGAATAGACATTTTATCTTAAATAAAAGAAAAAAAAAGTCCCTATTTCTATGATGTGTCAGACAAAGATTATATTCTAAATTTAGGATTTGTTCTTCATTGCTTTATTTCACTAAGCTATAAGTACTTTTTTGGTTTATCGAATATAGACCTTTCTCATAAAGTAGTCCCCTTGCTGAATTGTTTGCTTAGATGGACAAGTTACACTTCCGGTACCAATTAATGTACTTGAATTTGCGATTAATAAATTTCTCTTGCCGCTATTCTTTTAATTTTAATCATGAAAATCAAATAATCAAAATTTAATATATTTTTCAGTGTGATTATTTATTATTATCTTAAAAGTTAAAACTATAACAATGTTTTTCTGATTTTTAATACTATACGATTTAATTTTTATAATCTAAGACCACTGCTAACACTAGTGTATGCTCTAGACATTTTAATCTTAATATTTTAATGGGCTGTCTGTAAACAGTTAAACATGTGTTTAATGCAAACAACTTCAACTCAGTAAAAAAGTACAACTGTATACCAATGTATAAAAATGACATTTTGAATATAACTCATTGTAGTCCGACTTCCTTCAACCAAAAGGCTATGTTTTTTGTTAATTTGTCATTTTTCTAACATTTGTATCTGGCTGTACAGATATAAATTTCCTTCTCGCACCAAAAAATCACCAGATATTTTCATTTTAAAAAATATTAAATAAGTTACATATTTTATTATAATATCATATATATTTCCTTTTACCTGTAAATTATGAGGTTCGTGATTTTTTCTCTAGCTTCTATAGCATCTCGCTGATAGTTTGACTACATTTCTTAGTGTAGAGCTAATGTCTGTAACTGATTATCATCAATACATATTTTGCTATATAAAAATACTAAAAAGACTGTTAAACTGTCTTTTTTCAATATGTGAGCCCCCCCCCCCCAGCACTTTTTGCTGGTTGCGCCACTGCATATGAGGTAGTAGTTTCAAACCTTTTACTACCGATTTTTAATTACTATCTATCGCACAATATATGCTAACCAAAAATATACTGTTTTAACAATCATGGTTAAATAATATAATGTGCATGAGTGTTTGTACTAGGGTTTCGGTTAAGATTATGGTAATGTAAAAATAAGTTAAGTTAACGTTGGTGTTACTGTTAATAAGTGCCAAGATTATGAATGTGTCCAGCTAGAAAATTATGACTTATGTGATGTAAGATAGGTTTAATTCTCAACGTTTGCTGAGGACTGAGCTTTTTACCTTTTAAATTATAACAAATTAAATAAGCCTAACTTTAACTCACCCTATCTATCCCTAAATAGGTAACCAGCCTCGTAGCGTGAAAATTCAACAGCAGGGGCCAGGCATTTTACAGCAGGGGGCAAGGCAATAGCAGGGGGGGGGGCAGGTAATACATATTACTAAGTAGAGCAAATAAGCAGGGGGGGCAGGGCCCACCTCCCCCCCCGCACGCTACGGGCCTGCTGGTAACCCTAATCGTCAATTATGAAAACTTTAAATAACAATTTTAGTGTAAAATGTAACTTTTCATTTCATGGACATACTTCTCAGATAAGTATTTGTAACCCTTCGTAACTTCTCTCTCTGATATCGGGACATTTTGTGTCTTTAAAAACTTGTCAACATCACAAAAAATTTAATTTTGGTAATAAATATAAAGTCATTTTATCATATATTAGAAAAAAAATGTAGGAAAAATAATCGAGCTAAGTATTAATCAAGTGTAAACAAAGCGACCGGAAGCCCATTATGATCCTTTCACAAAGACAGCTGACGCGCAGGAATACAAGTGAGAAAGGTGTATATGTGTTCAAATCGAAAACATAATCGTCTAGCCTGGCGTACGTACGGGCGAGCGAGCGTGTGTATAGCTTCCGCGGCTAAAAATAGTCTTGGGAATTCCAAGTAGTGCTCAAATTATGTGTAAAATTGTAAAGATGGTCAAAGGGAAATAAATCAATTATAAGGAGTCGACTAATTACATCACACTTTTGCGGAATTAAAAAAAAAAATCAATAAACCAGTGTTACGTTTGTGTTGGGGGGGGGGGTGCGCTAATGAAAAAGAAGCAAGACACTGTAAAGCAGGGGCGAGCAAACTACGGCCCGCCAGAGTAAAATGTGCGGCCCTTATGCATGTTGCGATTCTCTGTCGATGGTAATTTTCTTTAATTAGTTTTTCGTTGTATTTTTTAAAATGTATTTTCAACTATTTCATTCGAACCTAACGATATTAAATCGGTTTTATGGCTCGATAATATTAGATCTGCTTGAACTAAAGGCAGATATGACCTGAAGGAGAAGTTCAAGTCACTTCTTTTGCTTGATTTTAAAGGATATTTACCAGCAGTGGCATTGGCACACCTAAAAACTTTGCTGCCAGCGTTTGTCACTTTTTGGGTTCACATACATTTGTGATCAAGCGTTTCATTGTATAAAAATTAACAAGTCGAAGAACAGATCGATGTTGACTGACTACAATTTAAATATGTAGCCATGCGAATCACAACCAGCCAACTGGTTTCACAGTTCACAAACATTATACGAAATTGTGAAAAGTTACATTCTTCTCAATAATTATAATTGTACTCTGTGGTCATATTGTATGTAAATTAAGTTCCTTTGTCTTTATAATTATTATGACAGGTAACAATAAACTTAAGTTGAGAATTATTATGAATAGTAAAGTCTTATTATCAAATTAGCACTGAATCAATATAGTTCGTATTCTTAAAATGTACTCTGCTTGTAAAGTGTGAATGTAAAAAAAAAAAAATGACAAATAGTGAAAATACATAGCTATTATCATTACTTCATTTTTTCATACGTTGTAAATTATAATTGAAGTAGACAAAATATATATGCGGCCCGCCGATAACAATCAAGTTTTCAATGTGGCCCTCTGTAGAAAAAGTTTGCCCACCACTGCTTTAAAAGGGTAATCGCTTGCATTCGCGTGTTGCTATTTCTTGAACATGATAAAACAAAATGAAGAACTGTTTGGAAATGAGTCCTTTAGAATAATATTAATGAATTAAGATTTTTAAATGATATGGAGTAGTGTGCGCAAATTATGTAAAGTTGGATGTTAGATTCAAAGTTTAATAGTCGGGGGTTTTTTTTGTTAAGCTTCTGTACCTTTAATGTGGATTATATTCTTTGGGATGAACTATACAAAATATGAACTTTATTTGATGTATTATTAAGTGTCCCTTAAATGTGTTTGGCTACAATAATCTGTTAAAATATTATGAAGGAATTAAGATTTTAAGAGTTTAATCATCGGGGGTTGTTTATGTTTTAAGATTGTGTACCCATAGTGAGAATAACATTTTAGGGCCAATATTACATAGAACATTGGAAATAAACAAATGGAATTGAGATTTTTTTTTCATTTTCCCAGGAAAAATTGTCTTGCAGTGAATCAGATATTAATCTTTTATTGATTGGAAAAATGGATGTTGGAAAAAGTTCTTTGGGTAACAGTATTTTAAATAGACGTGATTTCAAAATAGCCACCTGTCAATCTGATGCTACACAATATGCAAGTCAAGAAACAAGTTTGATCAACGGCCGTGTTGTGAATGTTGTTGACACTCCAGGTTTTTTAGACACTGAGTTGGACACTAAACATGTAGTTGATGCCATTTCTGATGCCATATCCTTTAAACCGGAGGGATACCATGCTATTCTTTTTGTCATAAGATATGGTGATAGATTCACTGGTGAATATGGTGATACTTTACATTTTTTTAAAGAAATATTTGGAGCCAATTTTGTAAAAGACTTTTGCATACTAGTATTAACTAATGGAGAATGTTTTGGGTGCGACAGAGACGAATGGTTTCATAGATCGTTTCAGGAATGGTGTGAACAACCGAGATGTAAATTAGGTGAGTTAATAAATGAGTGCAACAATAGGGTTGTACTATTCGAAAACAAGGCAATTTTGCAATCAAAAAAGGATTTACAAGTAAAAAATCTTATTCAAATGGTTGATAACCTTTGTAAAGATAGAGACAGAAGATCCCAAATACGCTTCATGAATGAGGCTAAAGAATCGATAATGAAACAGAATAGTTCAAGAAATGGATAAATCAAGAAAACACGTCTTGCAATAGTCATGTGTGTGGGAAAGAAGTAATAAGTCGCAAAGGAATTTTATCTACATCTTATTCACTTTTACTTCTTTTATTTATTTTAAAATGTATTCTTTATTGATTAACGTTCATATTATTACACATAAAACATTGATTATTTAAAAGAAAAAAGTTTATTTGCACTTCTATCTTAAATGATTTAAATACTCTACTTTGATGTGTGGTTCATTACTTTAATGTATGAATTGTTTTAGCCAGATAAGACTAGACTGAAGTATTCAATTAACTACATAAAAAACCTGAATTCAATTGTGGTATTTTAAAAGTTTTAAGAAAATAAATAACTTTTTTGTTCACAAAACTTGAGGTTTTACCAATGTTTTTTTAATATCATGTGTTGCAGTTTAGTTTTTATAGCATTAAAATCAAATATGGTTGCGTGTTGGATTTCCAGGCGTGTCCAGTCACCTGCCTATGTTGTCCACGGTGTCTCAATAGCTACTTCGATATAGGCAATGATGGTTAGGAAATAACGCAATCTTCCGATTAGATTTTTATATAATCAATTAGGTAAACATCATATGCTTACAAAAAAAATTACCAATGCTATACAACACGGTACATACAACACGGTAAAAGTCAAATTCAATTATACTAAAGTTCTAATACATCTTTACTTCGATTCATGCACTTTGTGGAAAAAGAAAACAAAATAACAACAACATAATATCTAAGAATACAAAGGTGTGAATTTTGTCTCAGCTTGTAATTTTCGGAAATTTCTTCTTGGATAATACAGTAAGACGCCACTTAACGTGTGGGTCGCTACAAATAGAAATGTATAATAAAAGCCGTATCTTGTGACGCAGTGAAAAACTGGTCGTACCTGCCCCCCCTCCCTTTCACATTCCATCTTCTGTCACTTTCGGAGTTAAATTACTTTGAGTCAGCGCAGGGGTCAACACTGGATACCAAGTTGAATATTCCTGATCGTTTAATAAGGTACATTGCCGTCCGCTGAGGATATGAAATGGGTGGTAATTATAGCCCCACACCTGTCTTGACAACGGGTTCTGATTTATGTGGGAAAGTAGGGAACACATCGAGAGGTCACAATTGTATAAAACTAGATGAGTTACTCTAGTCGTGGTCTATACAGCCCGGGTCGGTCCAGACTCCACGAGGGGTCTATGCTTGTTCAGATTCAACTAGTCGGTACAATACAGTAGTTGGTGTGAGGTGCAGCGCACCGCCGCCCTCAAATACACCTTAGTATTACTTAGCAGAAACAGCTAAGAGCTTTTTAAGAGATATATATACATATAAAATATAGTCAGTGTTTGTTATTGCGCACACACCGACTTGAGTAGCTCTATATTTGTCAGTCGCGTGGCTGTGTACTAATACATATTTGACCTCACGCATTCAGTTTAGGACTTAGATTATTCCAAAACAACGGTCATCTCAGAGTCTACCTACTACCTTGTGACATAACTACAAAATCCCTATATTCGCTGACGTTATTAAACAGATGAATTCTTCACTTCTTCCCCGATGAGACCTCATGAGCTTTAAAAGAGGAAGTATATCTACAATAAGTAACGCTTTTATCAACTTCATAAGTGTGGTATTTTAAATTGTATGTGGGTTGCGAAAACATAACAGCTTTTAGTAGTGGGTCGCCAAATTAAAACTGTTTTCAAAGTGGGTCGCCATTCTAAATCATTTGAGAGTCATTGTACTATGGTATTCTGAAAATTATTTCAATGCCTTTAAAAAAAAATTACTTTCTTTTCAGCTTTGCAAAAATTATTAAAACGAAAAATGCTATGCAATATAGAAAACAAAACAGAAATAAATGGAAATGCATTAAGAGAGATATATTTGTGAACGTTAAAATTTTATTTTGCTTATTTTAGTAAATGAATGAAGTTTTAAGAAACAACACATGCCTTTTGTCAATACAGACACTTTAATACACATTAATTAAATTTGAAATACATTATAAGAAATTATTAGAATTTGTTCTTCATTTGTAAATAAATAGACCTATATGATAAAACAGAGCCTTTCCTTTATTTTTTTATGAACTAACTTGCCTTAGTATTTAGTTTCATGTTTTTCACTGCTATGAAATAAAATATTACTAAAAAAGGAAAAAAAAATACTTGACAGCGAAGAACTTTACAACGATTTTGTTCATCCATAACTAAATATGTAACTAGCTGATAAACATTAATGTGTATATGTTTATGGTGAAATGTAAACATGAAGCATTGAAATAATAACACTTGTTTTTTTTTTAAATGCATAGTTAAGAAATTAGGAAAATACGTTAAATATTTTAGTATTCAATGTTTGAAGAAAACAACATTGCACCATCTAACTAAACATTCTCTTCCTGTCATAGCAATACACCAACATCACACTGTAACACATTTTTTTTTAATATCTACAAGTTTTTGCCTCGCTTTCATTTATCTATGCAGTTTAACAAATTAATAATACTGACCACCCTTTTCTAGAAATGATTGCTATAATCGAACAGGACACGATAAAAACAGAGTTTTAAAAAATGACCGTTTTTTAATTTTGCAATAAATTTTAATGCAATAATTTTTAGTTAAGTATGTGTGCATCTTAACCACATTAAACCCAAATAATGCTTAAAACAAGCAGTTTTTTTGTACATTTTTAAATATGCGGTCGATTGAAGATATATAGAGATACTTATAAATTGCAAAATTAGTTATTCAATGAATTATTAACATGAAGCATAAACATGTATACCGAATTTCTAGAAAATTTATCCTAAAAAAGTCCTCAAAAATCGATTACAAAATTTTCCCAAATAAATGTATCCACGGAAGTTTTTTGACGAAGAAAACTGAAGAAAAAAATGTTCTTCTAACAATTGATCAGTTCAGTAGTGCTTTGGTTGTTGGCTTGTTCAATATGATGCAGGTGAGGGTTCGGAATTCCCGGCGATATCTTATCTTACTGTGGTACTCCGTAGTGGTCTTATACAGTTGCGTCGAATAGTCAGAACAAAAAAGGTAACTGCAAATAAAAAAAAAACGCTCCACCATAACCATGAAGTAATTTTACATAATACGATTACTATAATCAGTTCGACCGATAGATTTAATGTATATTTCTTTTCTTAAAACTTGCATGCTTGGCCTAGTCGCCAACTAATAAATTCTGCTACTGCATAAGTAGTTAAAGGGAGAGTTGTAAACTTTTTAATGCTTGCTTAATTCTATAAAGATAATTGTGTAAGAGTTTTAAAATATTACAGCAAGTATCCAGGTCACTGATTGGTGGTCAATGAGAGCGGGGCTGGACGATTTGTCAGTGGGGTCACGTGTGCTAGTCTGGAAGCGTGGGAGGAAGAGTGGGATTTCACTTAAAATTCTCCAACTGGACATTCGACAAATGTGTGTATGAGAGAGAGAGAGAGAGAGAGAGAGAGAGAGAGAGAGAGAGAGAGAGAGAGAGAGAGAGAGAGAGAGAGAGAGAGTGCCTCTTGGCAGAGAAAAAAAGAAATAATAGTAGTTTGGCAGTCATCCACTCATACACCATGACAACGACCGCAAGGATTTTACATAAGAAAACATTAACACCCTCCAGCCGAGCGTTGCCATGGCTCAGTGTGGAAGAGAAAAGGTAAAAGCGCAATTATCTTTACTAAATACATTGACTGATGCGGCTCTTAGTGCACTTTACAAATAGAGAACTGTAACGTGGCTTTCATCAACCTCATGTGTGGCCAACCATTGGCTACAATTTTGATATGACTTTGATGACTAATACAACAGTGATGTTTAATACAAAAGTGATTAGTAATACAACAGTGATGATTAATATAACATTGATAATTAATACAATAATAAAACTATGACTTTAAATATGGTAAGAAATGAAAACAATCAGGTCTATTGATTTACATTTAGATACAATTTTATTCCGCCCTTTAAAACATTACATCGATACATGAAGAAATATGTCATAGCTGACAGATCACGTTAATTATCAGCAGGCCTTATACATGCTGTTAAGACTTTCAATCACTCTATTTAGGCCCTCAAGGACACGGGGGACCGTTAGTTGAATAATACAATATTTATTCACAGTTTACACATAGTACAATGTACAGGTTATAATAGTCCAGGCGAAAACAAAGTCAGTTGAACGAGTTTACGTGTTATAGTGACGTGCCAACAACGAGCTCGCTGCATCAACAGACCTTGTGTTCTCCAACGACCAACTCTAAACGGTTCTTGCAATCATCTGCTCCGTGTCCTCTCTGGTACTCATCTCACTGTGTGTCTTCTCCACGTGTCAATACCGGTCTGTAACTGACCGTTACTCTCTACTCTCTCCCATGAAGCACAGCACGGTTCGTTTTATAGGTAGTCCACCCACGCTGGATACATCAGTTTCCCGCCAAAACTGAGGGTGGAGTTCATTGCGTGGGTGAAGAAATGTAGGTGGCGAATGAGGCAATATTTACTAACTTGTATCAAGGCAGGGGTAAACGACCGAAATAGCAAAGTGTAGGCGTTGTACTAAAGTCGTAATTGCATCATTCTTCTCTGGGCAGGGGTGAGAGCGGGGGGGATAAAGCAGGCTATAACAATGCCCAAGGCCGGCCTTAGGCCACATTGGTGACCCATCGCTCCAAATTGGGCCCTTACTGTTGGTAGGTGCCTTTTACGCAATTGACATTTATATTAATAGTAATAGTTATAGTAAAAGAAAATTAGCAGACGGGCCTCGCACAAATATTTTAGTCTAAAGTATTTATTTTTTGAATTTGTTAACGAAATTTGAAGTAAAATCGAGCCTTTTGAAACATTCCCGGTGTTGCCTGTTAGTTTTAAAACATTTCAATGTTGGATCATTCTCTTTGTTTTCCTGACAATTCGGATCTACACATCGCATGTTAATATCTGACAATGATTTTGAAAAAAAAATTTACGGAGTTTTTATAATGCTAAATAAATAAATTGAATAAGTGACCATGGTGCAACTCTTAAAAGCTTGTTTCTTGGTATTCAAAAAAAAACCTCAGTAAAACCGATTGCCGTGGCTCTCATCTATGTTTGTGGACTGACTACCCTACATATCATCAGAATCGATTTAACTTCTTTTAGAAATGAAGGAATTTCAGGTGTATTCTCAGATGATTAAGTAATGTGCGAGAAACAGAGTTCCCCATTTATTCTTCTCTTTGATTCATTTCATTTTATTAAAGAAAAAAAAAAAAGCACAAATGTTTCGTGTTACATGCACTCAAATGATATGGCTCCAGGATCCTATGCCATAAATTGGCCATGAAGATTCTTATAAGTATCAAAGATACAAAGTAATTGTTTTTATACCTTGTGCTTCAGATCACACCTGCAGAATATTTCAAATAAGTTCTCTAATACATGACAACGTCTCTGCATAAGTCCTGCAAAAATGTATAATAGGGCCTTCTAAACATGAGATTAGGTTCACTAGCAAAGACATTAACATGTTTTAATGGGCCTTAGGCTAGAGGCATTGTTAAGCTATAAGGGGGCTTTGGTACAAACGTCTCTCAAGGTCCTGATATCTCTATATTTAGACATAGACATCATAAAATCTCTTGCATGTACATACAATTATTTGAACAACACTAATGAGTATTAAAACTTATGTGTAAAATGGCTTGAGTGATTTAATGTCATCAGATTTGACACAAAGGACTTATTGCTTGGGGGGAGGGTCGTCTTTGAAACATGGGGAGGGAGGGGTCTCACTTAAACCTAAGGGAGGGTCTCTTGAAACCTACCGCTTCAAAGTTGGGCTGCCAAGTTTTCCTATGCCACTAGAAAGACTCTGTATTTACAAGTTTTGAACATACATAAGCTTATAGTTAAATGGTCGATATTTAACGATAGCTAAAGAGACAAACAAGTTCTTCGATGATATTAATAAATGTTTATTATATACTCAAAGCTTAATAGCAGCTTGTAGTTGTTTTTTTCTTAGTCTTTAGTCTTTTTTTTTTTTTACAGATAAGTTAACAAAATGTGCATTTTTAAGAATACTTTTCATCTCCATTCTATTCCTTCAAATGGTAACATAAAAAACAAACAAATGATATCATGTCCTTTTAATAAGAAATAAGCATCATAATTAACTAAACTAGTAACTGATTGATAAAGACTGTTGCTTGAATTTATACCTTAGGCCACCTAAAACATATTAATTAGCTAAAATCAGGGCATGTTTTAGGAAGGTTTGGCTTAAGTCGTAAATCGAAAGTTTGTATAAAAAAAGCAATGTAAAATGCATTAATCTATAAAAAATTATGCTTTATTTGTATTGTATAACTATTTAAAAAAAAATAAATGCATAACACACAATTGTATGTATTTTTTAGTTTAAAAATAATGTATTTCATTGAAAAATAAATGTGCATTATACAAGCATTGAAAATTATAAGTCTACAACATTAAGAAAAATAAATGAAAATATATCTGTGTGTGTGAGAGTGTGTATTTGTAGGAATGTGGATATAGAAACAGATATAAAAATATTATATTAAAGGAAGAATAATTTGATACTAGCTGTACCCTGCAAAACCTTTGCATGGAATTATATTCCCTTTGGTTTGATCCACGGCTTGGACAGATATGTTTTGTTTTTTCTCTGATTTAAGGATGCATTATGTTTTAGAAATACAAAAAAAAAAAGAAAAGAAAAAAAATATTTTATGGGAATTATTTCACATTTTGGCTTTTGGGTTACTTGTTTGAAAACCTCAGAAACTTTTCAAAACTGTAGATTTAAAAAAAAAACAACATTTATCGAATTGAGACGCTGGCAAGACGCCATTTTGAATTTTTTAATTTCTACTTTCGATTTAACGCAGGCGCTAGACCCTATTATTTATATGGATTGTAGTTGTGTAATGTAAAAAAAAATCACAAGATAAAGGAAATGACGCTTACGCATTTAATTTTACCTGTTATACTTCTTATAAATATTTGTTTAAGGTCAGCGTTATTTTCTTATTTTTTTTAAGTGCATTATTATTAAACATTAAAAAAAAACAACTTTATTTATTCATTCATGATACTGATTTTAGTGTTAAAAGAATTTCACTTGGTTTTTGTCTCTTTGAACTAAAAAAAAAATCAGTCGCTCAGTCATTGACTGCTATTACAATGTCGGATTATTATTTTGCGACATTAAAATGTCGCTCAGTCATTAACTGCTATTACAATGTCGGATTATTATTTTGCGACATTAAAATGTCGCTCAGTCATTGACTGCTATTACAATGTCGGATTATTATTTTGCGACATTAAAATGTCGCTCAGTCATTGACTGCTATTACAATGTCGGATTATTATTTTGCGACATTAAAATGTCGCTCAGTCATTGACTGCTATTACAATGTCGGATTATTATTTTGCGACATTAAAATGTCGCTCAGTCATTGACTGCTATTACAATGTCGGATTATTATTTTGCGACATTAAAATGTCAATTTATTTTGTTTTTTTCATTATAAACATAAATGAAAGTACAATAGAACAATTTATGTCATTATGACTGTTAAAAAAATTCTTTGGAAATATTCATACATTTTTCACGTTTTTAATAAACGTGAGACAAAATTAAATAGTGAAACTAAATATCAATCAGATTATGAAACAGTAAGTTATCTGTTGAAAAAATATGGTGAAACATTATATAATATTACACCTAAGATCTTTTTGAAATTGATTTTCAAAGCATTGTATTTCTACTTTCAAATCTTTAAGATAGCTTCCATGAATAATCGTCTTTTTATTTCCAAAATTCTGTAAAATTGATCTTTGAGGTTTTTTTCGAACCCATTTTCCTCATCCACTTCACGATATTTACGTTGACTGATTTCACTTTTGATGTAAGCAATACTGTCATAAAAAATCTGAAATACTGCTTTTCTATATCTTCATAGCTAGGGTACAAACTCTTTACTTTCGTGTCAGTCAGACTGGAATCCTCATCATCTTTATTAAAATTAGTCCAAAAATGTCGAGCTGAATACTGTCTACAATGATCACTCTCCTCATGTTTATGTTCATCTGTGTTTTCAGTTTGAGTCTCGATAGCCCTTGATGTAGATGCTCGAATTTCAGTTTCTAGGTTGCTGCAAATTACATTTTGATGACATTCTTTTATTTTATTTTTAACATCCATCAGTAATATATTAATTTCCAAAAGTGGATATTTTATACTGTTAGATTTACCATATTTCTCAAATAATGAATGCTGAAGTTTCTCAATATCAATCAATCAGTTGTAATGTAAATCTAGATTTTTATATGATTCAATGTTTTTCATTTGTTCTGATTAATCGACCATGGTGGAACACTTTACAATATTTTTGTTAGTATTAAAAAAAACCCAATGAAAACCTGATTGCGGCGGCTTTCATCAAGTCGTGGATGTCTATGTCATCAGAATCGATTAAACTTCTTGACATCTTACTATATCTTTATGAAATGAAGGAATTTCTGGTGTATTCTCTACTGATTAAGCAATGCAAAAAAACAAAAAAAAAAAACAGAGTTCCATATTTATTGTTCTCGCTGATGAATCATTAAAGAAAAAAAACACAAATCTTTCGTGTTACATTCAAATGAAATGGCCAGCCTCCAGGATCCATAACTTGGCCATGAAAATTCTTATACGTCTCAACGATACAAAGTAATTTTTTTTATACCCCGTGCGTAAGATCATCCAGGTAGTTTATTTTATTAAGTTCACAAAGACACGACAATGTCACTGTTTAAGGCCCACACAATAAGGCATTCCTTTACATAGGTTTTGGGTTCATTAGGCGAAGACATTGACATGGTTTACTAGGCCTTAGGCAGAGGCATTGTTTATGCTTCTGGAGGACTTTGGTATAAACGCATCTCATGGTCCTGATATCTTTATATTTAGACATAAAAATCATAAGATCTTTTTGAACGAATATATAATTATTAGAACAACCCTAATGTGTATTAACAGCGTATGTATAAAGATTCTTCTTCTGATTTAATGTCATTAGATTTGACATGAAGCACACATTGCTTCATAACCACTTTGAAACCTAGGAGAGGGTCTCTTTGAAACCTGGGATAGGGTCTCTTTGAAACCTGGGAGAGGTTCTCTTTGAAACCTGGGAGAGGTTCTCTTTGAAACCTTGGAGAGGGTCTCTTTGAAACCTGGGATAGGGTCTCTTTGAAACCTGAGAGAGGTTCACTCTGAAACCTTTGTGGGAAGCTCTTTGAAACCTACCGCGCCTAAAGCTATATTGCCAAGTTTTCCTATGCCCTAGAAAGACTCTGTATTTACATGTTTTGTACATACATAGGCTAACAGTTTTTATGGTCAATATTTAACGAGGGCTCAAGGGACAAACAAATTCTTTATATAAATTTTTTTTTATATACTCCACGCTTGACAGAAGCTTCAAGTTGTTTTTGTTTAGTCTTAAGTCTTTTTTTTTTTACTGGTATTAAAAAAGATTGTCTTTTAAAGAATATTTTTCATCTCCTTTGTATTACTTTAAATGGTAACATTGCATAACTGTAGATTTAGAAAAAAAGAGCATTTATCGAATACAGACTCCAACAAGACGATATTTTAAATTCTTGATTTTTTTACTTCCGATCTAACACATACGTAAGACTGCTATTATTTATATAGATTGTAGTTGCGTTTTGTCATAAAATAACAATAGGTAGAAACTGGTGCTCACGCATTATATTTTACCCGTTATAATTCTTATAAATATTTTCTTATTTTTAAGTGCATTATTATCAAAATAAAATTAAACTTAATTCATTCTTTATAATATTGTTTTTAGTGTTAAAAGAATTTCAGTTGGTTTTGTCTTTTAGATATAAAAAATTCAAAAGACCCAGTCATTTACTGATATTGTCATGTCTTACCATATCGTTATATTATTTTTCGGCATTAAAATGTCATTTTTTTATTTTTCATTATAAGAGTTAATAACAAGTAAATAGCATTGGTCTTCTATAATAAATTAACTTTTTTTTATTATAAATGTTTTTAGTAAACGTGAGACAAACGTAAATAGTGAAACTAAATCTCAATAAGATTATGAAACAGTAAGTTATGGATTGAAAATAAGGTGAAGCATTATAAAATACGGCACCCTCGAGATTTTAGAAAAGGTTCTTTAAGTAAATCCATTTCTACTTTAATACTATGTTGATATCTCTCAGGAATTCTCGGTATTTCCTTTTTCCAAATTTTGAAAAATTGATCTAATTGAAATTCAATTTTATTTTTGGGCCCTTTTTCCTCATGAGAATTGACTTTACAAAAAATCTTTTCACTTTTGAAGTAAGCAATACTGTCATAAAAAAATATGACATACTTCTTTTTTATATCTTCATAGCTAGGGTACATACTCTTTAGTTCTATGTCATTCAGTGTGAAATCCTCCCCACGTTTATTAAAATTAGTCCAAAAATGTCTAGCTGAACACTGTGTACAATTATCACTCTCCTCATATTTTTGTTCATGTATGTCATCATTTTGAGTCTCGATAGCCATTGATGTAGATGTTCTAATTTCAGTTTCTATTTTACTACACATTAATTTTTGTTGACATTCTTTTTTTTTATTTCGAAGATCCATTTGCAATATGTCAATTTCCAAAAGTGGATATATTATACTGCTAGATTCACCATATTTCTCACGTAATGAAAGCTTATGTTTCTCAATGTCTTTTGATGCGTTTGATAATAAGTTGTATTGCGAATCTAGATTTGGAAATGATTCAATCGTTTCCATTTGTTCTCTTTTTTTTCTTATAAATTCACGTGTTTCTTCTAAAATTTTTGGAGCTTTCGTTTCCAGCACTAGTTTATCAAAATCTTTGCAAGCAGAGTTAAATTCATCCTCAGAGTAACACTTAACTAGAGAAACATTATGTAGCAATTGGGATACTTGCATTTCTTTTAGAGTTGGATCTTTGGTCCTGTTATTAAATAATACACACCTGTTTTCACATTCCTGAAACAAACTCTGTATTTCACCTTTTTGATCATTTCTCCACTCATCAAAACTGTGAAACTCTTCCTCGCAGTCAGCAGTAAAGTGATCCCCATGCGTTATAACGCAAATACCACTATTGTGAACAACATTTTTGCCCAATATCCCCTTAATAGTTTTGATCACCTCTATTTCCTGTTTAGTAAATCGTTTTCCGTATTTTATTACAATTACTAGTGCCGTGAAGCTAAATCTACACATCTTAAGAGCCTTTGTTATCAATACACATCTTAAGAGCCTTTGTTATCAATTTATTGAAAAGTGCTAAATCTTCCTCTGGACTTTTTTCTGTGTTTAATCCTGGTACATCAATCACGTTAACGACTTTTCCTTTAATTGTAGTTTGATTCTTACAGGGTTTAGAGCTACAACATGAAGTGCTAGCAGTTGTCTGAAACAACTGTTTTCCTATAATTGAGTTTCCAGTAGCACTTTTACCGTTACCAGCGCAACCCACAAGAAGTAAAGTAACTTCGTTTGATGGTAGATTCTATAAAAGGTAAAGCAAATTTATGCATATAAATAAACTAGATATGATATAAAAATTATAAAAAAAACAACATTTTTTAACACATTGGTTCTTAAGCTGATAAAAATGTGGGGAAAAATTCGCTAAATATTTCTTATTCACCGTTATAACTTAGAAGCCTCATTTTACAGCGGGTATGGTGTTTGGTTAAGCCATAAGTAACGTCATAATTGTGGGGAGAGAGGCTGTGAAGGGGAGTTTCAAATCTTGGACCTGGTGGGGAAGGGCATAAAAATAAAGAACCAAACGCGTTAATAAGTCAGCTATTATTTTAAGAAGAAAAGTCGCATATGATATAAAATGCCATGTGTCTTTATTTTTTGGGATGGGAAGCGGAGGGCACGCTACGTTAGTGGAGGATAGGTTTAGGTAGTGTTGGGCAAGGCAACCAAGACTTACGTTGAAACGAAGTGTATCACAATTATGTTATAGATAGAGGGGAGTGGGGTTGACACGTGTCATGCGTCTGGAATCTAGATTCCGAGAAAAACACGTGTGTGGCATCGTTGTTGAATAAAAAAAAAACTTGACTTAACATGATACATGTCAATAAACTGGTCTGATTAACTAATTCTATATACATATATATGCTAATGATAAATAGATCTGCTACAATTAATGATAACGTTTTCGTAATTTAAACTGACCTGTCATCCTAATGTTATAATAGAATTACAAATTCATCTGAATACAAATAAATGAATTGTTCTGTATTGATTAAATGTTCGTTAATTTGTGATAGTTTTTTATTTATACGTTAATTTCGATCAATTTTTTAAATCGAATAGCAGCTCTAATAATAATAATAATAATAATACAAAATAATACATTGTAGACTTTATATATATATATATATATATATTAGGGTGGTCCAAAATAAAGAGCAATTTTTTTTTATTTTCTTTGATGTAAACCCCACATTTGATTACCACAAAAAAGTACCCAGAAATATAAAAATTTCAGATGAAATTTAGAGGTTGCACAAGCTCTCTGAAAATTTAGGTATGTTCTCTATTTACCACATTTTATCCCGAACATTGATGAACCTGAATAAAGTATGTTTTGTTCTTTGATGTTTATAACGTGTAACTGTTTAATATTTATGTTGGTTGCAAATGTTGCCCTTATAGCACTCAATGTCTATTTGCACTTATTTACATTAATATTAATAATGAACGGAAAGCTCAGAGAAAAGAGATATCAGAGAGCTTATTGCAAAAAGTGAAAAATGACCAGGAAACTCTAAAAGTTCTCAAATATCCAGCACGTTATTGCAATTTTCTTCTGACAGCAGTTCAGATGAAAGTGTCACTGAAGAAAATGAACACTATGAAGAAGTTTTAATTAGTGCATCACAGAAACGAAGAAAATGTGCAGATACTGCTCCGACAAAGTCTGTTCCGTCCAAAGAAGTTGCTGTAGCATTAGATAGATCACAAGTTAGTGATCGTACAGCAGTACCTTTACTGGCTTCTACAGCTCATTCTCTTGGTCACGATGTTAGTGACATGACATTAAGTCGAAGTACTGTACAGCGTTTGAGAGCTGAGATTAGGAAAAAAACAGCACATGAAGTTAAAGAATTGTTTAATCTACAGTTACCATTAACTGTACATTGGGATTAAACATTGCTTCCTAATCTCACAGCCTGGGAGAATGTTGAGAGATTGCCAGTGATTGTAACAGGATTGCAAATAGAGTGCTTGCTAGGTGTACCAAAATTGGCTTCTGGGACAGGTGACAGTGAAGCTCAACTTGTAGTTGAATGTCTGAACGACTGGGAAATTAGTGAAAAAGTAGTAGCCTTATGTTTTGACACAAAAGCAAGTGACACTGGGGATTCCAAAGGGGCATGTGTTTTAATTAAAAAGCTGCTTGAACAAAAGTCTTATTTATCTTGCTTGCCGCCACCATATGATGGAAATTGTTCTGAAAAAAGTGTTCACCAAATTGAAGATAAGTGGGCCCTCATCTGGACCTGATATTTCACTTTTCAAACGATTTAAAGAAGAAGGGATTCTATGATACTGCAGATGAGATTACTGAAGTAGACATTTTCAAAGAGAGCACATTGCAGTTTGCAAATGACAATCTTCAAATTCGTCACCCACGAGATGATTAAAGAAAATTTTTGTAACTGGTTGTCATATTTCTTGGAGGAACAACACCACGTGGGTTTCATTTCCATGCTCCAGGAGCTGTACACAGAGCACGTTGGATGGCAAGAATAATTTATTGCTACAAGATGTGGATGTGTAAGAAGCAGTATACGCTGAAGCTTTCTGAAAAACAAGGACTGTTTCAATTCCTCTGTTTTGTTTCCAGTACTTATATGAAACTGTGGTTTCAAGCCCCACAGCCTGCAAGGGCTCCATCAAATTACCTACAGTGTCTGAAGGATTTAGAAAAATATAACTCCGTTAATTCAGTCATTGGAAAAGCAGCAAAAAAAGCTTTCAGTCGACTTTTATGGCATCAAAGTGAAATAACAGTGAGCCTCGCTTTTTTTTTTGATGAAAATATTGATCCCAAGCAAAAGGTTCAGATGCTTAAAAATATGCAAGAAAAACCCGGATCTTCAAATCGAGCTCAGCATCTTGTTTCCAATGGATTATATGCAGACCAGCCCATCAGCTTCTTTGTTACAAACAATACAAAGGCATTTTTCTCTCATTCCCGGAGATGTCCACTGAAACTTGGAGCAGCAAGAATGAATACAAACATGAAGAAAAGGTTGTAACCAATTTGAAAATTGTTAATGACACAGCCGAAAGAGGAGTGAAAATGATTCAGGATTTCAATGAAGTTTTATGCAGAAAAGATGACCAGAAGCAATTCTTACTTCAGGTGGTGCAAGAACTTTGACGATTATATCCGGATGCAAAGAAGACCGCAGTGGTTACTGGACTAGCAAAAAGCAGTCAGTGAATATGATGTCCATAAATAGTAAACACTTTGTCTTGTTACATTCTATTATTATATTTGTTTTGAGGTTGTTATTTCATGTTTAACACAAAGCAATTAACGTAAACCATTAAATTACTATTTAGTACCAGATCAATGTTTTCATTGCCTATGTGCAACCCCTAAATATTTCACGATTGTATTAATTTTATCAGAGAACACTTTTTTTTCTGGCAGAACACAATGCAGGCCTTAAATTTAGAAAAATCGAAAAAAAAATTGTTGGGCCACCCTAATATATATATATATATATGTATATATATATATATATATATATATATATATATATATACATGTATATATATATATATATAAGTAAAATAATGAATATACCATTTTCCCCTTTTTGTTTTCAAATTTGCAATCCTCATTTTCTTTAAAGCTACACTTTTCAAACATCTGTCGTTTTTCTTCAACTTCATTTTAAAGTTCCATGCAACACTCCTCTTGTTTAAGAATTTCTTGATAAATGAAATTTAGTTCCTTTTCTTTTTTGTTTTTTTTTCTTTGTAATTTATCCAGATATGACTCATCATGTTTACCATTCTCCATAATTTCTCTTTTAACTACATAAAAAAAAAAATAGCAACAATGATTCTCAAACATAATTATTGATATAAAATTATATCAAGTAGATTGCTAGAAATCTGACAGATCATATTGAGATAGAACGATTTGGATTTGCAAATAAATGAATATTTTTCTATAAGACTAATCCTTCAAACAGCTTTTTTTTTATAACATTCAAATTTATTTTTATCTTTCTGAAATGTACGCTTTAAGGTATCCACAAACCAAAACGAAACTTTCCGCTGCGCTATTTCTCACTTGAGATTTTTCTAAGCACGAAAGTACTGAATTCTTTGCGAAGCATATAAACGGCATGTATATACAATAAAATTTCATATTATATTGCAGTCATAGCTCGGTTTACGAGGATAATTCATTCAACAGAGATCCTTGAAATGCAAAGTACTTCTTTGATAAAGCACACTTTTCCATAAGAATAAAATAAACGAAATAAGGATAAAAAACCACTTTTATGCAAAGTAATAAATATGTATTTGTTTTTATTTTAATTTTCAAATAATATGAAGTTATCAAATTTAAAAATTGTAGAGAAAATCTACAGCTGTGAGGCGTTTACAAGGAGACTAAAATTGTAGAGAAAATCTGCAGCTGTGAGGCGTTTACAAGGAGACTAAAATTGTAGGGAAAATCTGCAGCTGTGAGGCGTTTACAAGGAGACTTAAATTGTAGAGAAAATCTACAGCTGTGAGGCGTTTAAAAGGAGACTTAAATTGTAGAGAAAATCTGCAGCTGTGAGGCGTTTACAAGGAGACTAAAATTGTAGAGAAAATCTACAGCTATGAGGCGTTTATAAGGAGACTAGAATTGTACAGAAAATCTACAGCTTTTAGGCGTTTACAAGGAGACTAAAATTGTAGAGAAAATCTACAGCTGTGAGTCGTTTACAAGGAGACTACAATTGTAGAGAAAATCTACAGCTGTGAGGCGTTTACAAGGAGACTAAAACTGTAGAGAAAATCTACAGCTGGGAGGCGTTTACAAGGAGACAAAAATTGTAGAGAAAATCTACAGCTGTGAGGCGTTTACAAGAAGACAAAAATTGTAGAGAAAATCTACAGCTGTGAGGCGTTTACAAGGAGACTAAAATTGTAGAGAAAATCTACAGCTGTGAGGCGTTTACAAGGAGACTACAATTGTAGAGAAAATCTACAGCTGTGAGGCGTTTACAAGGAGACTAGAATTGTACAGAAAATCTACAGCTTTTAGGCGTTTACAAGGAGACTAAAATTGTAGAGAAAATCTACAGCTGTGAGGCGTTTACAAGGAGGCTAATAACCCTCTTTTCCAAACCGATTTATTGCTACGCCTGATGTTTCTAACATTTTACACACCTCACTTAATGTTATTTAAACTGGGGGGGATTTCTGTTTTTTCTTCAATGTAGCTCTTGTCGAAGCTACTACATATTCACAACTTTCACAACCCTTTAATAAACGGTAAACACTCACACAGATATTTTTTTTTATGCAAGTGAACCTTGCTGAATGAGACTATGCATAAGAAAGAACCGTCATCTCAGAGTAGCTACCATAAACATTTTCTGATTATTATTTTTTTAGCAACAGTAGAATGTTTTATAGTCCAGTATAAACAAAAAAATAGTACACAATTTAATGTAACTTATTGATTAACGATAAATTCGTAAGATTTATATAAATACAAAGGGTCTGGAATTACAAAATAAACTTGTAATTCTTTTTTTGTAAATGTTATGTTTATTTATATTTTAAGATACTATGCTACAAAAAGTGTTGTAGTAAAATAAAAGTAAATACCTTTTTTGTTGAAAAAATATACTTCATAAATTGTCGACCTCTGTAAAAGAAATACGTCTCTTCTTTCACTACTTTTTATTGTTTACACTTTGTGTGACCTTTTGACCTAGGTAATTTCCCTAGATAAATTACATAACTTATCTAGGAAATACTACTACGATAAAGATTCTATTTTTCTTCATAGTTGATAATATTTTTTTTCCTTAATACTTTTCAGATATTTTTCTAACTTTACGATTTTGAAAAAAAATAATTATTCTCAGTTTCTTTTAATTTGAAAAGAAAATTACTTAAAATGAAAATAATTCAAGTACCACATAATAAACTAATTAACTTATAGCTTACAAAATATTTTATAAATCTCTTTACTAACCGAATTTTTTTCAATATCAAGTCTTCATTAAAAGTTCAAAGTAGTCTATAACTTAATGTTTCGCCCATTTTTTTAAAATTTCACTGCCAAACATTCAAACACAAGCGTATTTAGTATAATTAAAAAAAAAAAAAAGAAAAAAAAATTGAGGAAAGAAAAAATCATAACACAAAAATTATATAAAGCTTTTTTTTTAATTTCAGTAATATAAATGCCGTATTTCCCCATGTATAAGCCACCCCTCTTTTCCAAAATTTTCAAGCCCAAAAAGTAGGGGGATGGAGTGTTTGAGTGAATATTTATGAATCTTGAACTTCGTTTCTTTGTAAATTTTCTTTCTTTATAACTTGTTTCTGTAATAAAATATTTTTTTTCAAAAATTCACAGTCCAAATATTGGAGGGGGGGGGGGCTTATACGAATGGGGTGCTTATACATGGGGAAATACGGTAATTTTGAAACATTTCTATTTCTAGCTGTACTATAATTTTATTCTGTGGCGGGACAGTTCGTCCCCAAAAAATGAACCCCGGTCAGTTCGACCCCAGAAGTTGAACCCCGGTCAGTTCGACCCCAGAAGTTGAACCCCGGTCAGTTCGACCCCAGAAGTTGAACCCCGGTCAGTTCGACCTCTGACAGTTCGACCACGGACAGTTTGACCCCGGGCAGTTCGACCTGCCATTTCGACCCCGTGACAGTTCGACCCTGTCAACTGATAGAATAATATTTGAATTATTATTACTTTGTTTTAAATATGTTTTTTAACTTTGTTCAACATGTTTATAATTATTCAAAATATCTCTTTGTTTTATATAAAATGTGTGTTTTAATTGTCTAAAATTTTGTTTTTAATTGTTTAAAATGTATGTTTTAGTCTTTTTGGTGTCTTTGCAATGGCCAAATATTGTGTGACAATGTGACGAAAATTTTCCACTCAGAATATATTTTTGCCCCCTTTTTGCGTGGGTCGAAAAGACAGAGAACCATTTTATTGAGATAAATACTCAATATTTCTTTTTAAAACATTGTGATATCAGACAGATATTTCCTTAGAAAATACGGGTCACGTTATTATTTAATCTTCACTAGTGCAATAGGCCTGATAGATAATAATACAGATTGTATATATATATATATATATATATATATATATATATATATATATATATATTAGGTTAAAAAATGTTTATCTACACATTTTTTTCGATACCAAAGTATATTCAAAGTGATGGGTCGCCTGCTTTATTGAAATAAAGCGAATAAACAATACATTATTATTATCATCGTCTAAATTAACAACGAGCTTCTGATTAGATAATTTAATCGCTAAAATTTCAGTAATTAACAAAGTCCGATTTCTAAACGAAGCAAAGGTCAAAATGAAAGACAGTTTTCTAAAATTGATAAACAATGATAAAATAATGATAAAAAAAAAACTATCGCATGGCTAGATAAAAGTTCAACATTGTTTATTTATCTTCATAGTAAAGAAAACATCGTTATCGAAATATTCCTTTTGTTATAGTTAGTACAACATGGGTTTCCCTAAACGTTTGCATATTTTATACTTAAGTAATGAGTGTCGTTGATTTCTTTTTATAGAAAAATGAAACCTTTTTAAGAAGATGGAATGTCATAGATGATAAATGTCTGATTAGCTAAGGCTATGTACGTCGAATGAATACAAATAAAATATAATTATTTCTTAATGCAAATTGTATATATCTTCAAAGCTAAGAACTTCGAAATCTCTAAAAAAAAAAGAATCCTAATATTTAGCTTGATATTTCGCAATGCAGATTAATTTTATTGTTTAAAGTCAATCGACATTTTTTATGAGTGAAATCGTTAGATTTTAAGGCCGTATGTACACGATTAATAAATGCAAAAGACCTATTTTATAATTTAGATTTCCATTTATATGACTCATCCCCTACAGCAAACCATGTTATTATTGTAATGAAATGTTGTGTAGAAAGTTATTTGAAAATAAGAATGCATCATATAGGAAAGAAATGGTCAGAAAAATTAACTGGTCCAAAAGTCAGAAAAATAATTTTCAAAGCTAGTACTTTTTAAACATCAGTAAGTGTATTCGTATATTTTTCTTATCACTTTATATTTCCTGGTATGTACCTATTTTTAAGGAGAAATTTTAGAGTGTTACTCTGAGTGCTTTTGATTTGTCACATAAATACAAAAGCATGACATGCAATACAAACAGCTATAGTCAATGGAAACCTTTGTACATATTTTACATGTATTCTAAATCATTGTTCTGTTCTAATCACAATGGTTTTGTTTTTAATGAATTTGACATTTTGTTATTATTATTTGATAGTTTTATTATATTTCAAAATGTTAGAAACTGTATTAAATAACTCTAATAATAACTCTAGTACTGATACTAGTCGTTGTTTTTTTTTTTCTAAATTTGATGTCAACCTTTTGTCCATCTCAAAAAATATTGTTTTACAATGTATTTGGTAGAGTTAGTATTGTCAACATTACCCAAATTTTTTTCCAGTTCTTTTTACTTATAGGATAGTCAAGTTTAATCTCAATGTGTACATCTAATTCTCATCCCAGTTAATTGTATGACTTTGTTATTTATGTTCTAGTTTGTTTATCAAACTGAATTAAAGGCATGCAGAAGAGTCATGAGTTTTTGTTTTTTTTTCGTTTGTAATTTATAGTCATAATTGAAATAGAAGTGTTTATTTTATATCTATCTATCTATCTATCTATCTATCTATCTATCTATCTATCTATCTATCTATCTATCTATCTATCTATCTATCTATCTATCTATCTATCTATCTATCTATCTATCTATCTATCTATCTATCTATCTATCTATCTATCTATCTATCTATCTATCTATCTATCTATCTATCTATCTATCTATCTATCTATCTATCTATCTATCTATCTATCTATCTATTTATCTATCTATCTATCTATCTATCTATCTATCTATCTATCTATCTATCTATATCTATCTATATATATATATATATATATATATATATATATATATATATATATATTTATATATATATATATATATAGTTTATTCAACTGTAGAATAAAGTAAAATGCTACTATCAATTAGATTTAAACTGGAACCACTGTATCCCATATTTTCGTCAACTAATCCCTTCCAGATTCGCTGCGTTTTTTTTATAGTTTCTAGATGCGGCCTTGGATATCTTTAGCCAGGTCTCCCTGCATTTCAAACTGGCTTATTTTATCATGGAAGTACTTTTTGAGAGTATGTATATTTATAAAAAATTCTTTTGCTAATACAGTGATATTGTTGGTAATTAATTTTTTACTTAAATGAGTATGTGTATGTCAATATCATGAATGGCGAAATGCGGGCGACATTTTTAAACGTTTAAGGGTCAATTTGTCATTTAGAAAAATGTACTTTCTGGTGTGATTCAATTGACAAAGCAAACTTTAATATATATAAAAAAAAAGTTCTAACCCTAACGGGTCATCAGGGCAGATGAAGTGTAGAATTCATCTGTTTCTATAACCTCGGCATATGAAAGTTTGTGTGGTTAGCACAACGCCCAGCCACCTTTACTCCCCCAACTTAAAGTCAGGTACCCATTTAAAGCTGGGTGGACTTGGGGACTATCACCAGGACCTGAAAAAATCCCAGGTTCTTACTGAGATTCGAACCCGGGATCCTCAGTCGGCAGTCGAGCGCTCAAAACCGCGACCACCCGTCCCCACTTTTATATATAAATTATGTCAATAAAAATATGAGATTATTGTAAAGCGAAAAACAAGCTTAAAATGGTATCCTTTTTAATAATCAAATACGAATTTCGATATTAAAAATTAATTATAAGCTCAATTTATGCACATAAATTAAAATTACGCCCGGTTAAAGAGTAACTAACATTATTAATTAGGTGCTTAACTATTAGAACAGCATTTGTAATCAATTTTAAAGGACTTTCATTTATGATATATTTTCTACGTGCAGACCTAAATAATATAGACATGACATACATCTTCTGTGTCACTTGTCCAGACTTACAAAAAAAATGGCACCAAGCATGACCATATTTTCTGCATACATATCTACATAAATGCAGTCTCAATTGCATTAAAATTTTATCAACAATTTGTTTTTTTAATCCTTCAACAGCCAACTTTGTTCTCATGGCAACGGATTCAGCATTTGTGAGAGCTATCAACATGACATTTTTGAATATCGTGGAAGATTTCCAAGTGACAATAACTGAAGAGCCTCTGTAGGATTCACCCTTGAACTTGTGTTCTTCAGTTTATCATGTAAATATAGTCACTTGATATTATGTAAATATCAGTTGTTTTACATCACGTCCAGAAAGTATTTGATGTCATGTAAATAGCAGTAAATAGTTACATTATGTTATAATGGAGAGTAAAGATTTTTCATAATTTTGGTCTTTTCAAATCTATGGTTTTGAAATCTCAAAAGTCTATATGGTGAGAGGCGAATTAAACGTCGAAGGCAATGAACACTAGGTATATGACTTGAAAAACAAATTTTGTGATTTTACAAGTGGCGTGCCAGATTTTGATGAGCTTTTATATAAAAATTATAAATACAACAAAAAATCATCAATTTTGTTGAAAAATTTCACCCACCAAAACATTTTTTAGTTTAAAAATAATCCATTTGGCTCTTTTTACTGACGTTTACTTTTACTCCAGTTGTTTAACATTAAAATTCTATTTCCTGTTCTCCATGTTAGATTTTTCAATTATACTTGAGTTTGAATAATTATTTTAATTTTGCTTAATTTTATTCTTAAAAATGTCTTACAAAAAATCATCATTTTCCGTTGTTAAAAATAAGGACAAATGGGCGAGTAATTTGGAAAAATTTCAAAACACTCTTAAGAAAAGAAACCAAAGTGGAATCGAGATCGAGCCATTGCATTCACATTCTAGAATGCCAAAAGAGTGGATGATAATTGGTCGCTACATGGGCTTGGCCTCTATGGAAAAATCAGATTGAAAAGAGTTGCAGCACTCAGGAAAGAAGTAGAGCTATTATGGAGCTTTTAAATTTCCCAATACTGTCTTTGCAATCAGTGAGCAGAAAAATTGGAATCTTTAATTAAAAGGTATGATGTTCATTTGAAAAATCCTGTGGGTGACATACGGGAGCAGTTTGATAAGTTATTTGATGCCACAAACAAAACTGGTCAATGGTTATGTGCTAGAGGACAAAAACTAACTTTACGAAATACAAATTCAAAGTGGAGGTAAGACGGGATATACTACAACTAAAATTGCTAGTCAAAGTACAATTCATCCATCAAAACGGAAAATTATTTGCAAAATTAATGAGGCACAACAACAACAAAGCAGTTTTGAAAGTTCCAGTGATTCAAGTGATAACGAGAATTCTCAAAGTAGCTCTGATGATTGCTGATGCAATGCAGTCATCCACAGAAAGCTTGGATCAAAGCACACATAAGAAACAATCACGGCAACCTACTTCTAGTGCAGTTTCATTAGTTCAATCTGGGAAACTACCAGTTCGAAGAGCAGCATTAGTAAGCAAAATTGTGCATAAGTCCGGCGTAAAAATAGCAACTCCTTCTCAGTCAGGTGTCTATCGAGCTGTATTCAGAGAAGCAAGTAAACTTAAAGAAACATTAATAAATACTTTGCGTATTAGCTTATGGAGTTTACATTTTGATGGTAAAATTATTAAGAAAAAGAACACCAAGTAGTTGTATTAAAAAATGAAGCAAAAGAAGTGAGACTAGCCGTTTAGTTTTACCTAATGGGAAGCTGCTACGATTGGATCTGCCATTCAAAAGGTTTTTAGATGAATATAACTTATGGTCAGCTATAAAGATGATAGTGTCGAACACTACAAATGTTAATACAGGGTGGAAGTCTCGTGTTGTGGTGAAACTTCAGAAACTGTTAGACACGTGTGTGATGCCTTGCTCGGTGATTCAACTGAGTCTCCTAACATAAATTATCCATTTGTAAATAAGATACTTAAAGATTATGAAATTTTAAAAAAAGATTTTGCAAGTAAAACAAAGAAATGTGCTCCAATTTTAGAGAAAAACAGGAAATAAGTTGGAAAGATGATATTAAATTTTTGCACCATCTAATTTGTGTTTTTAAGCATTTTAAGAGTTCTCAACAAATGCAAAAGTTAATTTAGCGCACTGCCTGGCCTCAGCAATACCCGATGGAACTCTCGAGCAATTTTTGCATTGTTGGCTTTTATACTATTGCCCGATGAATGAAAGAACCTTCAGAAATTGTGAATTTATATGTGGACATTGGAGTGATGCCTGGCTTAGTGATCATCATTACAAAGCTGAACAATATGAACTTCTTTTCCATGCTGTTAATGATTATCCAAAAGGTTGCGCTGTCTTCGAACTCATTGGTCTCAAAGTCCATCTCCAATACTCACTCCACGTAGCAATGTTTGTGCAGAAAGAGCAATAAAAGTTCTGTAAGATATTATTCCCCCTTTGCCACTCACAGAGAAACTGAATTTACGTTTTATTTTTACAAATAAAAGTTTATTAAACAATATACTTGAAATTATTAACAAATGTCAATTTTTCTAAAACTTCAAAATGTTTGGTGGGTGACATTTTCAATTTTTTTAATAAATTTGATATGGTTTTGTGTTTCTACAATAAAAAGTCATCTGTTGATGGTATGCCATACAAGTGTTGTTCTGAAGTCATATACCTAATGAACACATCACGCACTGAGGGGCTCACATTAAGAGGGCCATTCATAGCCGAACTATTTACCTACAAAATCCAACTTTATTTCCTTTTCGATATGACCCAATGTCATAGGGGACCCAATATTTTTCTTCTGCACAGGGAGCCCAAGTCTACCTCAGCACATGACTTTTGTGATGTAGTCATGGCCAGTATAAAATGATGAAAAGGCTTTATTTAGAGCTATATTGTTCTTAACATATGGATTGATCACTGACCATAAAGCCACAATATCATAATAGTTAACCTCGTGGCTTGGTGACCGGGGTGGCAGCCTTCAAACCTCACGTGCTGTAAAGCCGCTTAGTTTGAATGGCGCTGCGACTATTGTAACAAAGATACGGCTGACTTTCAAATATGGATCGAAGAATACACCTTCACCAGCTCTTTTAAAGTGGTTGCTTTAAAGAGTTATAGTACCCCGTTAGTGCGATGACATCCCTGAACTAGGCGTAAAGAGGGGGAACGGAACTTGCTTTAGAACTTGTAAGGGGTGGCATTTTCACCACTTCATTATTTTTTTCGGCATTTTAACACCACTAACGCTGTGTCATTGGTAGCATCGATACATTGAAAGTATCACTCTAACACCACTAACGCTGTACCATTGGTAGTATCGATACAGTGAAAGTATCACTCAATATAATTATGTCTTTTTTTCTCACATTCCTTTTTAACTTGTTTTCTTTAGATTGGATTACATTGTCTCATCAACTATTGTCTATCTGTGTTTCTCAACGTGCGAATATAATGTTGAACTATTGTCTATCTGTGTTTCTCAACGTGCAGATATAATGTTAAACTATTGTCTATCTGTGTTTCTCTGCGTGCGAATATAATGTTGAACTATTGTCTATCTGTTTCTCAACGTGCGAATATAATGTTGAACTATTGTCTATCTGTGCTTCTCAGCGTGCGAACATAATGTTGGACTATAGTCTATCTGTGTTTCTCAACGTGCGAATATAATGTTGGACTATTGTCTATCTGTGTTTCTCAACGTGCGAATATAGTGTTGGTCGGGACGAAAATGTATCATTTAATGATCGCGAATATATCAATTCATAATTATAAATTATTTCTCTATGAGTTGAAAAAAAAAACTAAAGGTATGAATACACCAACACGAAATTCCGGTATCTAAGGGCATTGCGAATTCCGTCTCTGTTTCGCTGCTATGATATTCTAATGAGAACATGTACACCGGTCAGAAATTCCGTTGCGGAACAGCGAAAGTTTTCAGTTTCGCTGCTTGCAGAGTTTTTTCCGAGCTACATTTTCCGTCATGATAAACAAACAAAAATGGCTGCTTAGAAACGTCGATTCGAATAGAAAAAATGATTCACATTAGTGTATATTCATTAAAAACAACAACAACAAAGTGAATTTTGACAGAAAAACATGATTACTATAAGTTTTGGCCGGCAACAGTCTTTGTATATGAATTTCTGAAAGGAAAATATACTTCGTCTATCTACATATTCTACAAATGAAATTTCTTTCGATCGAAGCGCTGTCTGAAAAGATAAATGCTATTAAAAAATGTTTGGCTGATCATGAAAACGAAAAAAAATGAACAGCTACCGATCGAATAAAAAGTAAAAAAACAACAACAAAAAACAAGTTTTCCATTTCCAGCCAGACAATTTATTTGTAATAAGAACAAAAAGGCACACGGGATGCAGTAGTTTCTGCTTTTCAAAGTATCGTTTTTTCACTAGCAGGAAAAAGTGCGAAGTAATCATTAAAAAATCTTGTTTCCGGTAGTTGTTTCGTCGCTCACCTTTTCGTCCCGGTGTATCTACAAGAGTTTCGCCAAGTTGAAACTTCCGCGCGGAAGGTTCCGCGCGAAAGTGTTTCGTGTTGGTGGATGCAGAACTTAAATGTTTTTTTTTTTTTTAAATCTGCGAAAGAAAAAGAAAATCGATTTATAAATGAAAATAATATATTCTATTATATATATATATATATATATATATATATATATATATATATATATATATATAACATGAATGAGTAGTGTATTCTATAAATAACATGATTAAATAGTATATTCTATATATCACATGAATGAGTAGTGTATTCTATTTCTATATATAACATGAATGAGTAGTGTATTCTATTTCTATATATAACATGAATGAGTAATGTATTCTATTTATTTTGTCGAAGTTTATCATTACAAATGGATCGTGAAAACAGTTTTTTTTTTAATGTTGGGTTGTGAAACCATATATGTAGTCTAAGTGGGTCGCGAAGCATTAAAGTTTGAGAACCACTGGTCTCGATTATGGATCAAGGCCCAGGGGGTGAGCTAACTACGGCCAGTTTGGCTCTCCCAGTACATTTTCAGTAGATTTAATTTACATTAGAACATTGAAATACTCCATCTGCTTTTCTGTAAGCGACGTTGTGGCCAACTACTTAAAAAAATGCCTAGTCATGTTATTTTTTTAAATATTGTAAGACATAAATTGTAAGATATGTTTTTCTGCATAATTAAACTGATCACGATATTGTCAATAACTAGTGTATGACAGATCCTTTATTTTTAGGATTATTCTCTTATCATTCGTTAAATAAAAACAATAGACTTACATAATATTACATAATACAACTGTTGGTTGGTTATTTCTCTTTCTTTAAGCAATGTTGGTTACATCTCTTGTTGTTCCCAAGACTGGAGAAAGAATTCCTTGTATAATTGGTGCTGCACTCGGTTCTCTGTGTACGATAGGGATTAGTTTGTCTCCTAACATAGCCTGCTTTCTCATTTTAATGGCATTTAAAGGTACATTAGTAAAAATAATATGTATTTAACTTCATAGTTGTTTTTCTTTTCAATTGCAAGATAATTAAGGAATGTCTATTAAAGAAAATCAACGATTATCTATAAAGCAAATTTATTGCGGTTTAAAAAAATATTAAAATACTTATTATCTCTATAATCAATTTTAATAAAAGCAATTTTTATAAGAACAATTTCGCCGTGTGATTGTTATGTTAAATTTAGCGTAGCACCGGAGCAAAAATGCTCAAAATAGTGAAGCTTTTTTTTTAGTTTTATAAAGGTTTGCCACATTAATTAATCGCACTGGCTCCGGATACGTCAGAAGCGTACTACGTATTTTTTTCGGGATACGTCCAGCAAACTTTGATGAATCAAAAGAGCGCAAAAAATTTGATTTAAACATTCACCTTTAGATAACGAACGTACGTCTATGTGAAGTAGTAATTGGTTATCGCCTTCGTCATTTTTCAAACAAAGTTGAGAAAATAATATCTCATTTAGGCATTCCTTCTGATTTTATTAACGGCTTGAATGACTTAATCTAGTGATCCACTAAGATTTTTTGCGACCAAATGATGTCGGTGAATGACACAATGACACAATATACGATTGGTACAGATTGTTGTAATATGCCAGAAAGTCTCGGTATCTTCCAAACATTGCTGGTGCACCATCAGAAACAACAGAAATGATATTAGTCAAGGGTATAGCTTTTACATTGAAACATCTTTTTAATTCAGTAAATAACGTTTAACCTTTTGTACCGAACATTTAGCAAATGTTTTTCTTCTTTACAAATCTTACATAAGCTAAAGTAAAGCTTCGGTTCCTGGTAAAGTGAACCAGTGCCGTAGCGAGCTTAACTCGCGCCCGGGGCACAATACCTTTCAATACCTTTTTAGCACCCCCCCAATTCGAAAACCATATAATATATGTAAACTATACCATTTGGCTCCCCTTTGTGAGTAGCGCCCGGGGCATGATGCACAATTAGACCACCCTCGCTACACCTCTGAAGTGAACTCGTCAAGCTGTATAGAAAATTCAGATATTTTTAAGTAATCACATAAAGAATTTTCAACGGACTGAGCCATGTATTATTACTCAGTGTAATTCTTTTTATAATGTCGAAATGTGGTTTGAACAAAACTGTGTGTAGGGCCTATACCTCACATACAACTGGTAAAATAAAGTCCTTCATCAATAATAAACAGCTTTCTGGACTTCAATAAGAAGCATGCAGTCATCATCATCTTGCTTAGATGTTGCCCCGATAAATTGTTGCAGTGACGCTTCTCGGCCTTTTGGCTAATATTAAAGTGTAGTATCTGCTGTAATGGATCTTATCCATTTGGCTAATCTGGTCTAGAAGGCATACCATAGTCTTTGGGTAAAAGATTATTGAGGTTCTCCTGGTCGGGAAAAAACAACTTTTAGCGACGATGGTGGTACTGTGGTCAACGAGGACAATTCGAGACAATGGTATTTACACCCTTCCACTCTGTCCCACTCAAGCACACCGTCGCAGCCTGCCATTTCTGTCGGGTAGTCAGGCACATTACACCCGTCTCTTCTGTCCGAGTGGCAGGAAAAAAAAACCCTTGCACTGACATTCTGGCTGATCAGCAGTACACACACCGTGCTGGTCTGGTCAGTCTAAGCATGTCTTAATAACTGTTTTCTATGCAGTGCCGACAGATTGTGGGAAAACAATATAGTCAGAGTTTGATGACGCAATTTCCGCATACTACGATGCCCAAAACTAGACTGTAGTAATTGTACTCCTCTAGTCAATTCCATGTTCATGCAGTTATACTGAAACATTAAATATTAGTCTTGTTACTTTCAACTTGCGTCGACTTAGTATATTAGTGTTGTTCACTGTTGTTGGAACAATTAATACAAGTTTATAAAGAGCCTTGCAACATAAATGTATCTATTTAACAATACATTAAAACTTTCACGGGCCCCCCTGGAGTTGTTCAGGGACCCTCAAATGAATTTAATTTTCCACGGACCCCCTGAATGATACCGCGGACCCCTGGGGGTCCGTAGGAACCAGTTTGGGAACCACTGCATTAGATGGATGATAAGTAGCAAAAAATAAGTTATACATATAGATGGGCACTTTCGCTTAATTTTTTTTAATAATTATGACTGGTATAAATATTTGTATGATGTAAGAATTTTTTGTTACTTTTTAGTGTTTTTTTTTAAGTAGACCAGTCGTCCCTGCAAGGATGATATGTTTTTCTCTTAGATCCTATAAACCATTATGAGACTGTTTCGGAGTAATCTTCTTTCATCCCCACCATAACGGAAAGTGCAATGGCTATATGAAGGCACCACAGGAGACATAGAACTTTCACCATGACCTTAAACATTCCCTTGGTTCTCATTGGAGACAGAACCCAGGATCTTCAGGTTGTCAGTGGATCGCCACCGCCTACCTAGTAGTCACTCCACACCTTGTAAGGCCGTAAGCTTATCCACCCCCTCCCGCCATTCCCCCACATTACCTTTGCTAAGTAGGTCAAAAGTGAGATATCTCCCCTTCATTATTATTTATTATAGTTCACATTTTTCTTTTGTGACAGCTCATTATCAGTTTTATATGAACGACAGCTTTGTGTGCAGTGCATCATGTAATATACTGGAGGGTGAGAAATATAGGTCCTTTGGCCCAAAAACGGCCCATTTGGTTGTTTAATCTGGCCAGTGCATTTACTATTAGTTAATATAAACATTCCATCAATATGTTCTAAGTGCGGCCTATTTCTATCATTGTGGCCAAAGAATTTAAAACATAGTGTGACCATCCCTGCTATTGCCCGGAGTTTGAATTAAATATTTAAACATTAAAACAAATATTTATAAATTTGCTCAATTTTGGTGACAATAAATTAATCATCTTACATGTTGGCTACAATACATTATTGCAGGTATATCAGCGGGCACAATGGTGATGGCTTCCATTGCTCTTATAAGTCAGTATTTTGAGAAGAAAATCTTTTGCAACTGCAGTAGCGTGTAGTGGACTGGCTCTTGGATCCTATGGGAGCTCCACCTGTGATTAAATTATTCATTGAGGTAATACATACTCTCTGTCAGGCCCGTAGCCAGGAATATTGGATTATTGGGGGGGCCGAAGACATTTTCGGGGGGGCGAAGAAATGATCGGGGCGGATCTAGACAACTTTGATGACGGGGGGGCAAAACATTGACCCCGGGGGGGGGGGGGGCAAAACTGTTTTCATTGTTGAAAATTGGTCTTAGAACAAAAAATATTTCGATAATTTAATGATGTATTACCTAAACTTGCGGTAACAGGGGGGGCAAGAAATGGAGGCAAGAAGCGCCGAAAGCTTGCGAACTGAGAGGGTTTGGGGAGGATCTCATTTTTGCAGTTCCATATCTGGAATGGTGCATTTTAGTACCGATTGTTTAGCTATTAATTAAATATATAATTTTAACTACGTTTCAATAATGCTTGGCATGTTGCAGTTTTGTTAAAAATAATTTAAATAGTAAAGAGTTTTAATGATAAAAATGTATTGAGGCTGAGCAATTTCTGATTCCTGTTATAAATATATTGACCAATAGTTCTGCGACACAATTGTTACATAATAGATACCTGATTTATATTATTATACTGTTTGTTTAACGTACAACACGAGAAGAACGACAAAGATGCATGAATAAAGCTTAGCTATTTGTGTGATATTTCTTATAAAATATTGAAAACAAAGAACAGATCTATCAACAACAGTCGCAATTATTAAATTTAAAATAAAATTAATTCTGCTAAAAAAGAGTAAATTTGCAAATTAAATAACATCACTCAGAAATCACGGAGTTTGTACTTTATTATTTTATTATACATATGTATAAAAATGAAGTCAGAAGCCAATGTTATTTTATTAACTTATTTAAGTTGCTAGTTGTCCTCCAGAAGATATCAATATATAAAACTATTACAAGGTTGCGAACAGGCCCATCGACAGAAATTTTGGGCCCCTGGGCTGATATTAATATTTTAAAAGTTGATTAGTTAGCTCCAGTCGGGTCCCTAAAACTCGCCGGGCCCCTGGGCCATTGCCCCCCCCACTCGTCGGCACTGGTTGCGAACTTATATTATTATACGGTTCAAATTTTGCAAACTTCGTGGTTTAGCCAGCCCAAAATACCCAGATTGAACAATAAGATTCAATCTTTTATGCCCAAAAATTAGATAAGCTATATATGTAAGTATATAAATAGCCTGAATGATTGCCAAAAATAAAAACTTTTAAGTTTTATTATTTATTGATTTATTAAACAAAATGATTGATGTTTTATAGCCGTTATTATTAAGAATTTTTTGTCAAAAAACTCAAATCATGCACGGGGGGGGCTCAGGTCATGCACGGGGGGGGGCTCAGCTAGCCCCCCTCTGGCTACGGGCTACTGCTCTCTGTTCTATGTAGGCTCCACATATGGGTTAAATTATTGATTGAGGTAACACAGACTCTCTGTTCCATGGGGGCTCCACACATGGGTTAAATTTTTGATTGAGATATAACGATTGCTTGGTTCCCTTATCCTTTCACTGTAGTCAAATTATACATTAACACAAAGAGCACATTTGATGTATTTGTTTTTAAAACTGGCAGCATTTTTCGAACCTATCATTCTATGCTAAGTTATTCCAAATTATGAGCTCCAGGCATTTTTAGTCTATATAAGAATATCATCTTTGTAAAGCACAATCATGCAAACAGTAATTTAATATTAAGACTGTTTTATGAATATTGTTCAAGACGATACCTGTCTTATGAAAGTTTGGTGTCTCTTCAGGTGTATGGTACACAAGGCGCTTTTTTTATTTGGCGCTCTTGAAATGAATAACATCTGCATGGCCATGTTGCTGAGACCAACAACTAGATACACAAGGGTAATAAGTTCAGGGCAAGACGAGTGTATACAAACAACGAATGAAATAAACATCCCATGTCCACCGTGTAAACAAGACAAATATGACTCGGCATACACGGCAGATGTTATATGTAGTAATAAGCAAGTGACTTGTTCGAATAAAGATGAAGAAAATATTGAATTGCTTGACGAAACTATCACCTGTCACAACAATCTCAGATTTTAGATATGGAGATGATGTCAATAGTTAAGAATTCTAATGATTCTGAAGATGTTCATAATGTAAGTATAAAGCTGAATTCTGGGGAAGACGATCATAACGCACATTTACAGCTGAGATCTGATGAAGATGTTCATAATTTAAGTACAAAGCAGAAATCTGCTCAAGAATTTAAAACTCATGGTGAATATGGTTTCAACTCAAGTAGCTTAGGGAAAGTAGCAGCAACAGAAATCCAACATCAGCAAAAAGATTATTGTGAAGAATATCAACAAATGTTTTCCATTAAAAAATGTTAAAATTAATGACATAACAAAAAGTATATCGTCTAGTAGTTTAGGTATTTCAGGTGACAACATAAGTTCAGTTTTTGAAGAATTAATTTCATATGATAACAGCAATCTCCAAACAGACGAACTAAATTCTAATGATAGCCGAATAGACCAACCAAATGTACATGATAACAAAAGCTCCCATGTGGACAAAAAACATCAACAGATGGGGAGTAAACTGTCAAACTAAACGTGTCCAGTACTTGGAGCGTTATAAGTGCTCAGATTAAGTGATGTCTTTGTGGGTTTAGATTTTTGTGCACTACAAGAAAGTAGTGCAACTTGTGATGAAGAGATCAAATATATACGCTAAATAAGGTTGTTTCTCAAGATTTCTCAAGTGGCTTCATGGCGCTTTCAACATTCACCTATTTCGGACTTGGTCACTTCGAGCTCTTCTACTCTACAACATGACGGGAGTTTTGGTTGGGTACTTGTCCACCTATTTTCCCACTATAGGTACTAAGTCCGGCCTCAACAATGATGAAATAGCCTTGATGCTTATTATAAGCGGTGGGGTTGACTTTGCTAGCAGACTTGCCATTGGAGCCTTTACAGACTTCAATCTATTGACTACAACTCAGATTGTTGCTATAGCTCAAATTATAATAGGTAAGATATTAAGTTAAAAATCATTTACTGGAAGAATATTATGCCCAAGTTGAGGTTGGGTTGAAAAAAAAAATGATTTATTGATTGAAAACTGAAAATGTATTTTTAATATAAAAACATTTTCTTTTTTGTAATAATTGGTCATATTTTTCTGTATAGGTACAGCAAGTCACTTTACCCATTTTTATACGTCATTTGAGGCACTGATGGTATTAGCGGTTATTATAGGGGTATTTGGAGGTGTTAGGCAAACATTTGGAACTCTAATTTGTCTTCAATTTATGGGAGCAGAAAAATATGTTCAAGCACTTGGATTTCAAACAATGACTGCAACACTAACAATGGCTGTTCACCATCCTTTGTTAAGTATGTATCACATAATAGCTGATAATCAACCATTGGTAAGTATGTATTATTTTACTAGGTTTATCAACTTAATTAATCCTGGCAAAAACTTAATTTTTTTCTTCACCAGGCAGTATTTTGGAAGTGTCTGGATCCTTCAACTTCACCCTTACATTATGTGGGTGTGGCTGCATATCTGAGTGCAATAATTCTACTGCTAGAACCTTACATCAAGAGGATGGACGCTGCCAGACAGACGTCAACAGAGACAAAACAAGTAAACTGATAACAGAAACAAACTAATAAAATCATTTGCCAACATTTATTAGCTGAGCGGGTGATGATCTTTCATATTTTCTTAGCATTGATTATGTAACAGCAATATTTTATGAATTTTGATATATTAAAAGTTTTGTTTGTCATTTAAAAAAGGCCACATAAAGACAGAAAAAAAGACAGTTGATGTTAATATGAATTCATTGTATATTCATTTTCTTATTTATATGATGTGAAATAGACATTTGTTAAATCATAATTATTTTAGTGAAATCTATATATTATCAAATCATGACTGGCCTTTAAGCTACACTTACAAAGAAAGATGCAAATTAAAACTGAATTTCTCCTCACACAGACCATAATAATACGACTTTTATGATACTTTCTTCCATGGACAGGAGCCCAATGTCACAGGTCTTGCGGAGCCTGGTTCTGGCCAAACTGGCCGACATTTGAAACCTAAAGGTGGTTTGATATAAAAGCAGTCATTTTATATTACTAATATTTCTTTATTTTTTAACTGTTTTATCCGTGCACCGAGTTCCTCTAATTTTAAGGCAGCATTTGTGTCACAGAGACTTTAAGTCTGCCACTCATGTAGGCCTGAAATGGTGGTTTCAGCTCACCGGTCAGCATAGCCTGAAGGTCACCCAAATTTAAATGTAAGATGGCTGCAGGATCCCCACTTGGATCTGGTCCACCAACCAACATAGCCCTCATCTACAGAATAGAAAAAAAACTATTTTTTGTTTTCTTTGAGTATAAAATAATTAATTTTAAAATTCAAGTGCAAAAATTAAAAAACTCTCATAAAATGAAACTTTTTCTAACATAGGATATCATTAAATGTACTAAAAAGTAACAAATAATTCCTTTGATCATACAATTATCTATTGAAAATATAGTTTGACTGAGGGTCAATATGGATTGCATATATAATAATGACATATTACTTTACAAATTTAGCAATTTGATGATTCCTAAGCATGTCTAAACAATCAAAATATTTTTTTTAAACTGTTTAGTAGCATTTGATGATTCTAAACATTTCTAGGAACAATCAAAATATTTTTTATATACTGTATAGTAGCATTTGATGATTCTAAGCATTTCTAGGAACAATCAAAATATTTTTTAAACAATATTTAAAAAATCCAAAATAGCCATGTGTAACTTAACTAAACAAGTGTACTAACAAATAATCATGAGTCAATACAAAACGTATATTTATTAAATGTAAAACATTTAGTTACTTAAATCAGAAATAGTTGCTCACCATGTTTAAGTCCAAATAATAGGTCCCAGCTCCTGATCCAGATATCTGTCTGGAAAGTTTCCCCAACCTTTTGAACGAGATTGTCACTGAGAACTTCTTGAATCAATAATAACATTTTCTCAGGATCGGAGTTTACAGATGTTGAAGGTGAAGTTTGTTGATCACTATCATCACATTGTTCTTTGTTATGTTGTTCCTTGTTATGTAGTATTAAATCATCAAAGTCAATGCCATCTGTTTTTTTTGCAAAGGAGAGTCTCCTGGTATAAGACTTGATACCACAGTTTGTAGGAGATTAACTACAGCTTTAGTTTTGTCAGAATCTGGGGATATTAATTAATATTTATTTAATATAAAAGGAAAAATATCTTAATAACAAAGATTATAGTACTATATAAATTGTAGCAGCATTTTATATTGTTAAAACTAAATTAATAATTTCTGTTGCAGCCCTCTTATATTGTCTTATTTATGATGTAGTCTTGTTGGGTTGCATTGCTGTACATGTAAATGCTAACTTTTCAACAAACATACACTATTAGGGTGAACACAACAGAAGTTGTAATTTTGTTATGATGACAATATTGGTATTCCACAACATCAAGATTACACATCAACATGTTGCTCAATATGTACAAATGTTTATACAAAACATCCCAGCACTTATATATTGTCCACTAATACATTTGGGACCACTTGATTGACATGCTGGAACTTAAACTACTTCTTGTCAGGGACAAAGTGAGTGATGGACTAACAGATAATGACTTTACAATCTAAGTGTCCTTATGCTGCAATAAATTTACAGTGACATTAATCGTTCATTAAATAGTGGTACAAGCAATTCTCATTTTTATGTGCCACTACACACAAGCCAATTGGTCATTTGAATGGATAATAATGTATTGTGTCCTTAGGCTGCCCAGTTATTCCACCTTTCAATTGTTCCACTGGATTTTAATTCTTACAAAGTGCTCCTTGCTGCACTTCTTCCCAAATAATTCCCCTGTGAAATGTCACTCAATTTATTTAGGTTTTCTAAACCTAGATTGTAACAAATAATCTGAGAGAGAACTCCTTCACAATTTCATTTAATCTAAAATATGTATTTTAAACATGTACTTCAAATAACCTAACCTTACTTCAAATAAATGATCCTGATTAATCTATTTATTATTATATACTATAATCAACTTGCTTTGATCATCTGCAAAATTTTGAGCTATTTGAGCAAACTTCAAAGGAAGATCACCACTAGTATTTCCCTAGTCGAATAATCCAGGCCACATACACAACTGAGCAGGTTTCTTTGGAAGAGGTTTCTGGAGTACCTTAATATGAGACCTAGTAGAAATGAGAACAAATTACTTATATATTAATTTACAATTTTCATAGCTCTGTGCCTCTCAATTTTGAAGCTCATCCAAGATATAAAGTAAAACTAATTAAATAGGATTTGCATATTTCTTGATAGTGTATCAATCCTGTAGATACTTTTGGATCAATATATTTTTTTTGGGTTTACTTTTGAGATCCCACCAAAGGGGGGCTCAACATTGTCACCTTGACTGAAAAAGACTTTTTAAAAATACTTTTGATTAGCCTCTAAGGATCTTTTAGATATTTAATGTACATATGCAAATGTTATTACTAACATTTTGTCTTACTTCAAATTTAATCAAAAATGTTTATCTGTCTTATTAAAAAAGATTTGAAGTCAGTGTAAAAGTACTTTAATCTATGGGTCAGATGGTGGATTTTCTTTGTACACATGAACAGAAGTATGGATGTTAAGAAAAAAACCTTCCAGGAAGTGACCTGTGTTCGGAAGTCAAAGGTAACGGCCGTCCATGACCAGTAGGATAGCTTGCTTACCATTAGCCTGTATGGCAGTTCCCAGATGTTGAGGAACACCACAGTTTGATTTCACAAGCTCTAAGAAACCTAAGTCTCAGCCCACAGATAAACTGAGAGAGTTCAAAGAGAGAGAGTGATAGGTGTAGAATCTCTATTTATAAACATGACTTCACTTCTGTCAAAAGAGTGTTGTGACATAGAAGTGGACAGTTAGACTGGCTGGGTGGTACTTTGGTAGCAAGCTGGATCTTCATGCTGCATGCTGTGGGTTACAGGTTCGACTCCCAGTGTGTCCAGTCTCTACCTGTCTCCCGTAGTCCCTACATGGCAATGACACTATCGGCTATGGTGGGGATGAAAGAAATCCATTAATGGTGACTAGCACAATGCTCACACTTCCCCAACTAATACCAGGAACCATTTTAATCAAGGTGGACTTGGAAACTTAAACCATGACCTGAAAAATATCAAAGTATCTGTCATAACTCTGTTATATTTACTGTAGTCAGTGCATGTTGTGAGTTGTTAGTCAACATGAAAAGTGTGCTAGTGGTGAATATGAGGGCAAGTGAAAATGCTGACCAGTGGGTAAGGTAGTTAGAGAGAGACACATGTCAGTGAGTGTTAGGACAGCTAAGAAAAAGATGTGTTGTACAAGTTGGATGGTTTTCTGAAACAGTTATTAGTGAAGAGTAAAGTGGAAGTGTTAATATGGACTTATATTTTCTTACATGGATCGATTCCAATAATTAAAATATTAAAAAAAGAGGTAAACAGGATAGTGTAAATACAGTCATAACAGAGAAGAGTTCATTAGTTCAATTAAGACAATTTATGTGCAGGTCATTTACAAATATTTAAAATCTAAATTGAGAAGTATTAGATATGTGTGCGCTATCATTAACTTAAAATATAAATATCTAACAGACATAAACTTGTGAAATAAAGTATAATGTAACCTTATAAACATATTGACAAGTATTTTATTTATTTATTTTTTTATTATCATGTCAGTGATATCAGCAGTTAAAAATAAAGCAATATGCTGTTTAAAATTAATAAAATACTACTTACAGTTCAGTCTTAGTAATCGTGACACCCCAGTTATTACATGTCTTGTTACTGCTTACCTTTTAGAGTTATAAATTATAAAATTCCAGTTTAATTTTTTATAACAGCATATCGATAAATGTATAATAATGAAAATACAAAAAACATTGCATTGGTTTTTTTGGCTAACTTGCATCATCGCTAGCACTTTCTTAGAATGACCTTTCAAAAGACCAGAGCAACTCCAGTACTTAAAAGCTATAAGGGTTCCAGCAACTAATTTTGGGCCCCTGGCATTCTCCAACAACTGGGACCTTCTGATCACGAATATCCACCAATAAGCCAAGTCATGTTCAGGCAGATTACAGTACCTAAGTACAGAGGACCAGTGACAGTACCCTGAGTACAGAGGACCAGTGACAGTACCCTGAGTACAGAGGACCAGTGACAGTACCCTGAGTACAGGACCAGTGATAGTACCCTGAGTACAGAGGACCAGTGACAGTACCCTGAGTACAGAGGACCAGTGACTTTGTGATGGCGCTGCACTCCCCTGCCAGCATGGAACATATTACTCTAATTAATGTATTCTACAAATATATAAAACTAATTGAGCTTAGAAATGTATATTTAGGACAATAAAAAACTGAAATAAATACCATCACAGAGTTAGCAATTTTTATCCTTTCAGCCTCAATTTCAGATAATGTTTTTGAACCAAGATGTTACAAAGAGCAGTCTGTACAAGAATTCTGGTTGAAAGATCCAAGTTTTGTACACAAGTTACAGATTTTCTGGATAGATTATTTGAAAGTAAATATCTGCTCCAACTTCAATAATAGACTTATCAGCTGTTATAACCTGAAATAATACAAAATCTAATGCAAGTAAATGTTGAATTCAATATTTAAAAAAATTATATTTAAAAATAAATAAAGATTGCTGACTGATTAACTGTTTCCCTACAAGTTTCCTATCCACAAGGCCGGTAAGCAGTCATGTTTTGCAGAGCAGCCTGACTAAAAGGGCGTAGAACAGGTAAAATAAATGGACATCCATCCAAATTGGGATCATCCTTACACAGAAAGATTTAATTTAAAAGCATAAAACGCTTCCTACTTTCACTTATTTTTCATTTTCTAAAATTTACAATGTATCAGATACTACTAATCTGTTAATGCTAGCATCTTTTATTTTTAAACAGCCCTGCTGATTTCTATCTGTTAACCATTTAGAAAGATCAGTACTTAAACTGTATTAGTGATATGGTTGTAAATTGCCATATTTTTATAAAACCCTATTGTTAATAGGTTGAATGGATACACTAGTTATAAAGAATAAACTCTCACAATGACACATATAAAGATAACAAACTCTGCTTATAGAATATGTAAAATATTTTTTAATATAAGCCCTAAGTGCATGTAAAGATGTAAAGAATTTTTTGTTACTTTTTAGTGTTTTTTAGAGCATTTCCGAAAAAATATGCCCTATTGTCCCCGTTTTGTCTGTCTGTCCGTCATCACCCTAGATCTCAACAACCATAAGTCCTAGACCCATGATGTATATATCATTTGTAGGTCTTGGCCTGCCATGTGTGCACCTAAAGTCCATTTCATGATCTGACCTCTGAGGGCCGAAAAAAGGGCGTATTAAGTACCGTTTTTACTATATAAGCTATATTAATAAAGGAGCGCCCTATATCTCAGCAACCAAACATGAGTGACATGGATGCAACTATCCTATGTATTGGACTATTTCTGTCGCAAGTTACTGGTGAATATATAATACCTGTACAAATTTCTCTCCCTTTTATTAACATAAGACAGTGAAAACTAAGCTTTCTTTATCATAGACCAAGATTGCTGGATAAATATTTTAAATTTAAAATTTGATGTCAGACCCCCCCTTTAAACATGAATTATGAAAAGGAACATTTGGCCAGGTGTGGGACAAATCGTTGATCAAACTGTCTTGCGCACCCATGGACCAGAGTATCCATTGCTTCTTGGTTGTCCAAGATGTGATTATACAATGTGTTAGACTTTATCTGTTCTAAGTACTGACCCACCTATAATACAAACTTAATCTCTGAAAATTAGATAGTTAAACTCCTCCATTTACAAACAGGCATTAAAAATAGGGACGATGAAAGAAAAATATTAGCTCACTTTATCAATATCCATAGGTTTGAATAAAAATAACATCTATTTAAATCATCCCCCCACCCCATGCATCTCCTCTTCTTGATTGTGGCAAACAAAATACATAAAAAAACTAAAGCAAAACGGTTTTAGAAAAAATATGGCAATTATTAACAGTATTGCTCATATGGTTTTAAGAAAAGATTTGGCATCTTATCACTGTATCCCCAATACAGTTTTAGAATTGACATATTGAAAATATTGTTTTCTATATTTCCCAATGTTTTAATTTTTTTTCTTGTTCAATGATAAAATGTACTAGGAACTGTTTTCATTTACCTTTACATAAATGAGAAAATTATAAGAGGAAAACGGTTAATTGTAACAGCAGATTAAAAAAATTTATATAGCTTTATTTTGGATATTAATAATGTATTTTAAATTTAAAGCTTTTTCTACCAATTAAAAATTAGTATAGAAATTTAACATAATGCCAATACAAAAATAATTCAGAGCTGTAAAAGGTTTATTCTGTAAGCATTATAATAAAAAAACTAAATATAAAGAAATATTTCAAGCACAAAAATAAAAGTCAATTGATAATAAAAGGAGCCAACCTGTTTCGTTAGTACATTAAACTCAAACTAACATTTACTTTGTGATATTTATCAATCAATGGAAACACCATAACAATGCCTAAAAAGTAAAATACATAAGTTTCAAAAATAATTTTTCAATAAAAAAAAAAAGGAATGATAACAAGGAATTCAATGAAAACCCAAAACGGTATTTACCTGGTCCCTTAGATTTGTGAGAATCATCCTAATCTGAACACAACTAACCTCTCATTTTCTGAAATTTTCTTTGAAAGAAAAAATCATATTAAATGATTTTAGTGAATGAAAATCGGAAGGTGCAGTTTTTTTTAAATATATGTAATATTTTTAAAGGTTAAAGTTTTAGATACAACTAGATGCAATTTTATTTTGGTCTTTCTTTTTAAACTAAGTTTGCACCAAATAAGATCCCTAAAAAATAATAACACAAGGATGCATTATCATATATATATATATATATATATATATATATATATATATATATATATAAAGGGGGCTGGGCGTTATGCTAACAATGCAATCTCTTCATATGCCGAGGTTATAGAAACACATGAATTCTATACTTCATCTACCCCGTTTGGACTAAGGAACTGCACTTTTTTTAATGCATTACTGAATATCATCATTATCATTAGGGGGAACGAATGGATACATCAACAGATATATTTCTCCATAAAAAAATATCCTTATTTATTGAATATAAATCTGCCACAAAGATATGTCAAACTGACAAGATTTGATTCAAAAGATAAAATAGCTATCCAAGCTATTGATATATATATATATATATATATATATATATATATATATATATATATACTTGCCATACGTCCCGCTTTCGCCGGGACAGTCCCGGATATACTGGGTTGTCCCGGTGTCCCGCCTGGTTGTTGAAATTGTCCCGGTTTAGATTCAGGGCACAGTTTCTTGGAAATAATTGATTAATCTGCTCTTGTGTGATCAGTAACATTATGGTAAGTAACGCAGTAATACAAATTTACAGAAGTGAAAAATACGAGTGGTACAACAAGTAGAAAACTGTTTTGTTTTGTAAAAATATCATGTTTGTGTACAATTATGAATAAAATAACAAACATTATCTATTCTATATTTTAAGTGTTTTTTACATTACTGTTTTCATACCCCCCCCCCCGGAACCGACATCCCTAAACCTAAAGTAAAAAAGACAGAACTGTCCCGGTTGGTCCGTGGAAAAATATGGCAACCCTATATATATATATAGTCTCAGAAACTACTTCCACCTACCCGGGTCCATTTCATCTCACAGCACCTACAAAAATGCTATTATATTTATAGTGGGAACTCGTTGTATGTGATCGAGTTGTACCTCCTTGCGTAAAGATAGTGGCTAACTCAGAAAATTCTCTCCCCATCCTCATGTTACAAACGCACTAGTGCCGCCCATATAGATACTTCGCCCTAACTTAGCGGATCATACTGATCTGATGAGACTTATTTCTACATAGAGACTGGGGTCAATTTTCCATTTTGATTTTCGCTTTGACGGCAGAGGAGGAAAGTTATCGTTAAAAAGTCATTTTTTTAAGGTTTTTGTGGGGTCTTCTTCAGGCATGAGTACTGGGCACGTGCCCTTTTCGTCAATAGTTAAAGTTGCATCTGCTTAGACGCACCTGATATTGACATGTGTAAAACCATGTAGCAGAAAACCGTGTTGTATGAGGGATAAGTAACAATTATTTTATTTTATTTTCGGCTAGAGAGTTAAAATCATATTGTCGAGATAACAATAATTTAGAACATCTTAATTATTTTATTTACGAAATATATATGATTGAGTTGTAAAACATCATTTTCCATAGGCGTTACATACATTTTCTGTAATGTAGATAATCACGGTTGCAGAAAGACTAAGGTGAAAAGATTTTTTCATGTTACATGTTATAGATTTCTATTTATTATAGAGGTAAATGAAATTGTCATTCAGCTAATTAATTTTTTTTTTTTACTTATAGGCTAGAGAGAGCAGAAAATAAATTGTTAAAAAAAAACGGAAACGCTTTTAAAGAATTCTCTGGCAAAGAAATGATATGTGCTGACAAGTCCAAAAAAGATAATTTGTTTAAAACTGGTACAGAATTATTGAATACGTTTGTAGGCTTCTAATGGAGATACAGAAATTCAAAGGATAAGAAAACTATGTGACATTACTGGAGATCTCAGATGTCGTACGCAGCTAATATAGTATAAAATTATTTGTCTTTTATTGGAGGAGGGGAAAAGGGGAAGGGGAAACCACACATAGTGAATTTTTTTTTTAGAGTATTTCCATACATTTACATCATATAGAAGAATTTAAAAGTCAAGTAAATAGAATGAATATATATAAAAAAAAAACTTAATTAGATGCCTAATCAAACATTTTAGCGTCTATGACATTCCATCTTCTAAAAAAGGTTTCATTTTTCTATTTTAAAAAATCTACTACACTCATTACTTAAGTATAAAATATGCAAACGTTTAGGGAAACCCATGATGCTCTGTAACAAAAGGAATATTTAGATAACGATGTTTTCTTTAATATGAAGATAAATAAACAATCTTGAGCTTTGATCTAGCCATGCGATAGTTTTTTTTTTATCATTATTTTATCATTGTTTATCAATTTTAGAAAACTGTCTGTCATTTTGGCCTTTGCCTCGTTTAGATATCGGACTTTGTTTAGTACTTATATTTTAGAGATTAAATTATCTAATCAGAAGCTCATTATTAACTTTAGACAATAATAATGTACTGTTTATTAGCCTTATTTTAATAAAGCAGGCGTAACGACCCATCACTTTGATTATACTTTGTTATCAAGAAAAATGTGTACATAAACATTTCTTAACCTAATATATACAATCTGTATTAATATCTATCGAGCCTATTTCACTAGTGAAGATTAAATAATAACGTGACTCCTAATTTCTAAGGAAATATTTGTCTAATATCACAATGTTTTAAAAAGAAATATTGAATATTTATCTCAAACATATTGTTGGAATAAAAAGATTCTCTATCTTTTTTCGACCCCCCCGCAACACTTCGACTTCAAAAGAGGGGGCAAAAAGATATTCTGAGTGGAAAACTTTCGTCACAAAGTCACACAATAGTTATCCATTGCTAAGACACCAAATAGACTAAAACACACATTTTAAACAATTAAAAACAAAATTTTAGACAATTAAAACACACATTTTATATAAAACAAAGAGATATTTTAAACAATTATAAAAATGTTGAACAAAGTTAAAAAAAATATTTAAAACAAAGTACATGTAATATAATAATTCAAATATTATTCTATCAGTTGACAGGGTCGAACTGTCACGGGGTCGAACTGTCCGGGGTTGAACTGCCTGGGGTCGAACTGTCCGGGGTTGAACTTCTGGGGTCGAACTGTCCGGCCATCGAATAAAATTATAGTACAGCTAGAAATATAAATTTTTCAAAATTATTTATATAACTATAATAAAAAAAAGCTTCATATAATTTTTGTGTTATGAATTTTTTTTTATCAAATGTTTTTGTTTTTTTTTTAAATTATACGATAAAAATGTAAATATATATGTATAAAGTAAAACACACTAAATACGCTTGTGTTTGAATGTTTGGCAATGAAATAAAAAAAAATGGGCGAAATATTAGGTTATAGACTGCTTTGAACTTTTAATAAAGACTTGATATTTTTAAATATGTGTTTAGTAAAGAGATTTATAAAATATTTTGTAAACTGTAAGTTAATTAGTCTATTATTTGGTTCTATAATTATTTTCATTTTAAGTAATTTTCTTTTCAAATTAAAAGAAACTGAGAATCGGGCCCGTAGCGTGCGGGGGGGGGGGAGGCAGGGGGACCGGCCCCCCCCTGAATTTTGTCTGGGCCCCCCGGTTAATTCGTTTCACTTAGTAAAATGTATTACCTAGCCCCCTGCTATTGCATGGCCCCTCAAGTAGAATTTTCACGCTACGGGGCTGCTGAGAATAATTATATTTTTCAAAATCGTAAACTTAGAAAAAATATCTGAAAGTATAAGGGAAAAAATATTATCAACTATGAAGAACAATAGATTCTTTATCGTAGCAATATTTCTTAGAAAATTTATGTTACTTATGTAGGTAAATAACATAGGTCAAAAGGTCGCACAAAGTGTAAACAATAAAAAGTAGTGAAAGAAGAGACATATTCCTTTTTCAGAGGTCGACAATTTATGAAGTAGATTATTTCAACAAAAAAGGTATTTACTATTATTTTACTACAACACTTTTGTAGCATAGTATCTTAAAATATAAATAAACATAACATTTACAAAATAAGAATTACACGTTTATTTTGTAATTCCAGACCCTTTACATTTATATAAATATTACGAATTTATCGTTAATCAATAAGTTACATTTTATTGTGTACGTTTTTTTTTAGTTTATACTAGACTATAAAACGTTCTACTATTGCTAAAAAATAATAATCAGAAAATGTTTATTGCAGCTACTCTGAGCTGACGGTTCTGTCATATGCATAGTCTCATTCAGCGAGGTTCACTTGCATAAAAAAATATCTGTGTGAGTGTTTACCGTTTATTAAAGGGTTGTGAAAGTTGTGAATATGTAGTAGCTTCGACAAAAGATACAATGAAGAATAAACAGAAATCCCCCAGTTTAAATAAAATTAATTGAGGTGTGTAAAATGTTAGAAACATCAAGCGTAGCGTAGCGAGCAATAAATCGGTTTAGAAAAGAGGGTTGGAAGGATTTCCGTGAATTTTAGCCTCCTTGTAAACGCCTCACAGCTGTAGATTTTTCTCTACAATTTTAGCCTCCTTGTAAACGCCTCACAGCTGTAGATTTTTCTCTACAATTTTTTTTTTAATTTGATCACTTCATGTAATTTAAAAAATTATAAAAATACATATTTATTACTATGCATAAAAGTTGTTTTTTATCCTTATTTCGTTTATTTTATTCTTATGGAAACGTGTACTTTAACAAAGAAGTTATTTGCATTTCAAGGATCTCTGTTGAATGAATTATCCTCGTAAACCCAGCTTTGACTGTAATATAATATGTAATGTTATTGTATATACATGCCGTTTATATGCTTCGCAAAGAATTCAGTACTCTAAAGCGTATATTTCAGAAAAATAAAACATTTTTTAATGTTATGAAAAAAAAAAGCTGTTTGAAGGATTAGTCTTATGGTAAAATATTAATTTAAATGCAAATCCAATACGTTCTGTCACAATATTGTGACAAATATTTAGCAATCCACTCGATATAATTTTATATCAATAATAACATTTGAGAATTATTGTTGCTATTATTTATTTTATTTTTCATGTAGTTAAAAAAGAAATAATGGAGATTGGTAATCGTGATGAGTCATATCTGGATACATTAAAAAGAAAAAAACAGAGAAATGAAAAGGAACTTAAAAATGAAGTTAAAGAAAAACTACAGATGTTTGAAAAGTGTAGCATTAAAGCAAATGAGGATTGTAAATTTGAAAACAAAAAGCGGAAAATGGTATATTCATTATTTTACGTCTATATATATATATATATATATATATATATATATATATATAATTATTATTATAATTATTATTATTTTGTATTATTATTATTATTATTAGAGCTGCTATTCGATTAAAAAAATTGTTCGAAATTAACGCATAAATAAAAAAACTCTCAAATTAACGCACATTTTTTATCAATTCAGCACAATACATCTATTTGTATTCAGATAAATTTGTCATTCTATCATAACATTAGGATGACAAGTCAGTTTAGTTTACGAAAGAGTTATCATTAATTGTAGCAGATCTATTTATCATCAGCATATATATATACATGTATATAGAATTAGTTAATCAGACCAATTTATTGACATGTATCATGTTAAGTCAAGTTTTTTTTTAAATCAACAACGATGCCACACATGTGTTTTTCTCGGAATCTAGATTCCAGACGCATGACACGTGTCAACTCCACTCCCCTCCATCCATGTCATAATTGTTGATACACTTCGTATCAACGTAAGTCTTGCTTGCCCTGCCCTATACTACCTAACCCTATCCTCCACTAACGTAGCATACCCATCCCAAAAAATTTAAGATACATGGCATTTCTATATCATATGCGACTTTTCTTCTTAAAATAATAGCTGACTTATTAACGCGTTTCTTTTAAGCCCTTCCCCAACCGGTCAAATTTTTGAGGCTCCCCTTTGCAGCCTCTCTCCCTACAACTATGACGTTACTTATGGCTTACCCAAACACCATACCCCCTGTAAAATGAGGCTTCTAAGTTATACAGGTGAAAATGAAATATTCAGAGAATTTTCCCACATTTTTATCAGCTTAAGAACCAATGTGTTAAAAAGTTTTTGTTTTTTTTTTATTTGTATTTTATGTCTAGTTTATTATATACATAAAATTGTTTTACCTTTTATAGAATCCACCATCAAACGAAGTTACTTTACTTCTTGTGGGTTGCGCTGGTAACGGTAAAAGTGCTACTGGAAACTCAATTATAGGAAGACGATTGTTTCAGACAACTGCTAGCACTTCATGCTGTAGCTCTATTCCCTGTGTGAAACGTACTACAATTGAAGGACAAGTCGTTAACGTGATTGATGTTCCAGGATTAGACACAGAAAATAGTACAGCGGAAGATTTTGCACTTTTCAAAAAGTTGATAACAATGGCTCTTGATATGTGTAGATTTAGCTTCACGGCACTAGTAGTTGTATTAAAATACGGAAAACGATTTACGAAACAAGAAACAGAGGTGATCGAAATTATTAAGGACATATTGGGCAAAAATGTTGTTCACAATAGTGGCATTTGCGTTATAACGCACGGGGATCACTTTACTGCTGATTGCGAGGAAGAGTTTCACAGTTTTGATGACTGGAGAAATGATCAAGAAGGTGAAATACAGAGTTTGTTTCAGGAATGTGAAAACAGGTGTGTATTATTTAATAATAGGACCCAAGATCCAACTCTAAAAAGTATGCAGGTATTCAAATTGCTACATAATATTTCTCTAGTTAAGTATTACTCTGATTACTCTGCTTGCAAGGATTTCGATACACTAGAGCTGGAAACGAAAGCTCCGAAAGTTTTAGAAGATACACGTGAATTTATAAGAGAAAAGAGAGAACAAATGAAAAAGATTGGATCATATAAAAATCTAGATGTACAGCACACCTTATTGATTGATATTGAGAAAGTTCAGCATTCATTACTTGAGAAATATGGTAAATCTAACAGTATAAAATATCCACTTTTGGAAATTAATATATTACTGATGGATGTTAAAAATAAAATAAAAGAATGTCATCAAAATATGATTTGCAGCACAATAGAAACTAAAAGTCGAGCATCTACATCAAGGGATATCGAGACTCAAACTGAAAACATAGAATCTGAAATTCGAGCATTTACATCAAGGGATATCGAGACTCAAACTGGAAACATAGAAACTAAAATTCGAGCATCTACATCAAGGGATATCGAGACTCAAACTGAAAACATAGAAACTGAAATTCGAGCATCTACATCCATGGATATTGAGACTCAAACTGAAAACATAGAAACTGAAATTCGAGCATCTACATCAAGGAATATCGAGACTCAAACTGAAAACATAGAAACTGAAATTCGAGCATCTACATCAAGGGATATCGAGACTCAAACTGAAAACATAGAAACTGAAATTCGAGCATTTACATCAAGGGGTATTGAGACTCAAACTGGAAACATAGAAACTGAAATTCGAGCATCTACATCAAGGGATATCGAGACTCAAACTGAAAACATAGAAACTGAAATTCGAGCATCTACATCCATGGATATTGAGACTCAAACTGAAAACATAGAAACTGAAATTCGAGCATCTACATCAAGGAATATCGAGACTCAAACTGAAAACATAGAATCTGAAATTCGAGCATTTACATCAAGGGATAGTGAGACTCAAACTGAAAATATAGAAACTGAAATTCGAGCATTTACATCAAGGGATATTGAGACTAAAACTGAAAATATAGAAACTGAAATTCGAGCATCTACATCCAGGGATATTGAGACTCAAACTGGAAACATAGAAACTGAAATTCGAGCATCTACATCAAGGGATATCGAGACTCAAACTGAAAACATAGAAACTGAAATTCGAGCATCTACATCCATGGATATTGAGACTCAAACTGAAAACATAGAAACTGAAATTCGAGCATCTACATTAAGGAATATCGAGACTCAAACTGAAAACATAGAAACTGAAATTCGAGCATCTACATCAAGGGATATCGAGACTCAAACTGAAAACATAGAAACTGAAATTCGAGCATTTACATCAAGGGATATTGAGACTCAAACTGGAAACATAGAAACTGAAATTCGAGCATTTACATCAAGGGATATTGAGACTAAAACTGAAAATATAGAAACTGAAATTCAAGCATCTACATCCAGGGATATTGAGACTCAAACTGAAAACATAGAAACTGAAATTCGAGCATTTACATCCAGGGATATTGAGACTAAAACTGAAAACATAGAAACTGAAATTCGAGCATCTACATCCAGGGATATTGAGACTCAAAGTGAAAACATAGAAACTGAAATTCGAGCATCTACATCCAGGGATATCGAGACTCAAACTGAAAACATAGAAATTGAAATTCGATCATTTACATCCAGGGTTATTGAGACTCAAACTGAAAACATAGAAACTGAAATTCGTGCATCTACATCCAGGGCTATCGAGACTCAAACTGAAAACATAGAAACTGAAATTCGAGCATTTACATCCAGGGATATTGAGACTCAAACTGAAAATATAGAAACTGAAATTCGTGCATCTACATCAAGGGCTATCGAGACTCAAACTGAAAACACAGATGAACATAAACATGAGGAGTGTGATCATTGTAGACAGTATTCAGCTAGACATTTTTGGACTAATTTTAATAAAGATGATGAGGATTCCAGTCTGACTGACATGAAAGTAAAGAGTATGTACCCTAGCTATGAAGATATAGAAAAGCCGTATGTCAGATTTTTTTATGACAGTATTGCTTACATCAAAAGTGAAATCAGTCTACGTAAATATCGTGAAGCGGATGGGGAAAAGGGGTTCGAAAGAAACCTCAAAGATCAATTTTACAGAATATGGGGGGAAAAAAAGACGATTATTCATGGAAGCTATCTTAAAGATTTGAAAGTAGAAATACAATGCTTTGAAAATCAATTATAAAAGGATCGTAGGTGTTATATTATATAATGTTTCACCTTATTTTTTCAATACATAACTTACTGTTTCATAATCTGATTGATATTTAGTTTCCCTATTTAATTTTGTCGCACATTTATTAAAAACGTGAAAATGTATGAATATTTCCAAAGAATTTTTTTAATAGTCATAATGACATAAATTATTCTATTGTACTTTCATTTATGTTTATAATGAAAAAAAGAAAATAAATTGACATTTTAATGTCGCAAAATAATAATCCGACATTGTAATAGCAGTCAATGACTGAACGACTGATTTTTTTTTTTTTTAGTTCAAAAAGACAAAAACCAAGTGAAATTCTTTTAACACTAAAATCAGTATCATAAAGAATGCATAAAGTTGTTTTTTTCTATGCACTTAAAAAATAAGAAAATAACGCTGACCTCAAACAAATATTTATAAGAAGTATAACAGGTAAAATTAAATGCGTAAGCGCCATTTCCTACATCTTGTGATTTTTTTACATGAATATGTGAACATAAATGTGAAATAATTCCGATTAAATAATCAGAAAAAAACATATCTGTCCGAAACCAAAAGTAACCAAGCCAAAGGGAATATAACTCCATGGAAAGGTTTTGCAGTGTTACAGCTAGTATCAAATTATTCTTCCTTGAATATAATATTTTTATCCACAATCCTACAAATACACACTCACACACACAAATATATTTTGATTTATTTTTCTAAATGTTGTAGACTTATAATTTTCAATGCATGTATAATGCACATTTATTTTTCAATGATATAAATTATGTTTAAACTAAAAAATACATAAATTTGTGTGTTATGCATTTATGTAATTTTTTTAAAAAGTTATACAATACAAATAAAGCATAATTTTTATACAATAATGCTTTTGACATTGCTTTTTTTATACAAACTTTCGATTTACGACTTAAGCCAAAACTTCCTAAAACATGCCCTGATTTTAGCTAATTAATATGTTTTAGGTGGCCTAAGGTATAAATTCAAGCAACAGTCTTTATCAATCAGTTACTAGTTTAGTTAATTAGGATGCTTATTTCTTATTAAAAGGACATGGTATCATTTGTTTGTTTTTTATGTTACCATTTGAAGGAATAGAATGGAGATGAAAAGTATTCTTAAAAATGCACATTTTGTTAACTTATCTGTAAAAAAAAAAAAAAGACTAAAGACTAAGAAAAAAACAACTACAAGCTGCTATTAAGCTTTGAGTATATAATAAACATTTATTAATATCATCGAAGAACTTGTTTGTCTCTTTAGCTATCGTTAAATATCGACCATTTAACTATAAGCTTATGTATGTTCAAAACTTGTAAATACAGAGTCTTTCTATGGCATAGGAAAACTTGGCAATAGCTTTGGGCGCGGTAGGTTTCAAAGAGACCCTCCCTTAGGTTTAAATGAGACCCTCCCTTAAAGAGACCCTCCCTTAGGTTTAAATGAGACCCTCCCCTCCCCCATGTTTCAAAGACGACCCTCCCCCCCCCCCCCAAGCAATAAGTCCTTTGTGTCAAATCTGATGACATTAAATCACATCAAGTATTTTACACATAAGTTTTTAATACTCATTAGTGTTGTTCAAATAATTGTATGTACATGCAAAGAGATTTTATGATGTCTATGTCTAAATATAGAGATATCAGGACCTTGAGAGACGTTTGTACCAAAGCCCCCTTATAGCTTAACAATGCCTCTGCCCTAAGGCCCACTAAAACATGTTAATGTCTTTGCCCAGTGAACCCTAATCCTATGTTTAGAAAGGCCCTATTTATACATTTTTGTGGGACTTATGCAGAGACGTTGTCATGTATTAGAGAACTTATTTGAAATATTCTGCAGGTGTGATCTGAAGCACGGGGTATAAAAACAATTACTTTGTATCTTTTATACTTATAAGAATCTTTATGGCCAATTTATGACGTATGATCCTGGAGCCATATCATTTGAGTGCATGTAACACGAAACATTTGTGCTTTTTTTTTTCTTTAATAAAATGAGATGAATCAAAGAGAAGAATAAATGGGGAACTCTGTTTTCGCACATTACTTAATCATCAGAGAATACACCAGAAATTCCTTCATGTACCTAGCAAGAAGTTAAATCGATTCTGATGATATGGGGTAGTGGTAGCCATCCACAACATGATGAGAGCCACGGCAGTCAGGTTTTACTGAGTTTTTTTTTATACCAAGAAACAAGTTTTAAGAGTTGCACCATGGTCACTTATTCAGAATTTATTTATTTAGCATTATAAAAACTCCGTAATTTTTTTTTCAAAATCATTGTCAAGATATTAACATGCGATGTGAAGTATTCCGAACAAAAAACAAAGAGAATGATCCAACATTGAAATGTTTTAAAACTAACAGGCAACACCGGGAATGTTTCAAAAGGCTCGATTTTACTTCAAATTTCGTTAACAAATTCAAAAAATAAATACTTTAGACTATTATTTTTGAGCGAGGCCCGTCTGCTAATTTTCTTTTACAATAACTATTACTATTAATATAAATGTCAATTGCGGGGCACCTACCGGGCGCGGGGCCCAATTTGGAGCGAAGGGTCAAATTGGCCTAAGGCCGGCCTTGGGCATTGTTATAGCTCTGCTTTATCCCCCCCCCCCCGCTCTCACCCCTTCCCCGAGAAGAATGATGCAATTACGACTTTAGTACAACGCCTACACTTTGCTATTTCGGTCGTTTACCCCTGCCTTGATACGAGTTATTAAATATTGCCTCATTTGCCACCTGCATTTGTTCACCCACGCAATGAACTCCGACCTCAGTTTTGGCGGGAAACTGATGTATCCAGCGTGGGTGGACCACCTATAGAAGGAACCGTGTTGTGATTCATAGGAGAGAGTAGAGAGTAACGGTCAGTTACAGACCGTTAGAGACACGTGGAGAAGACACACAATGAGATGAGTACCAGAGAGGACACGGAGCAGATGAGTGCAAGAACCGTTTAGAGTTGGTCGTTGGAGAACGCAAGGTCTGTTGATGCAGCGAGCTCGTTGTTGGCACGTCACTATAACACGTAAACTCGTTCAACTGGATTATTTTGTACGCACGAATGACTTTGTTTTCGCCTGGACTATTATAACCTGTACATTGTACTATGTGTAGACTGTGAATAAGTCTCGTATTATTCAACTAACGGTCCCCCGTGTCCTTGATGGCCTACCTAGAGTGATTGAAAGTCTTAACAGCATGTATGAGGCCTGCTGATTATTAATATGCTTTGTCAGCAATGACATATTTCTTCATGTATCGATATAATGTTTTAAAAGGACGGAATAAAATTGTATATAAATGTAAATCAATAGACCTGATTGTTTTCATTTCTTACCATATTTAAAGTCATAGATTTATTAATCACCGTTGTTGTATTAATTATCATTGTTGTATTAATCATCACTGATGTATTACTCATCACTGTTGTATTAAACATCACTGTTGTATTAATCATCACTGTTGTATTAATCATCAAAGTCATATCAAAATTGTAGCCAATGGTTGGCCACACATGAGGTTGATGAAAGTCACGTTACAGTTCTCCATTTTTTAAAGTGTACTAAGTCAATATATTTAGATTTAGTGAAGATAATTGCGCTTTTACCTTATCTCTTCCACACTGAGCCATGGCAAAGCTCAGCTGGAGGGTGTTAATGTTTCCCTACGTAAAATCCTTGCGGTCGTTGTCTTGGTGTATGAGTGGATGACTGCCTAACTACTATTATTTCTTTTTTTCTCTGCCAAGAGACACTCTCTCTCTGTCTCTGTCTCTGTCTCTCTCTCTCTCTCTCTCTCTCTCTCTCTCTCACGCATTTGTCGGCTGTCCAGTTGGAGAATTTTAAGTGAAATCCCACTCTTCCTCCCACGCTTGCAGACTAGCACACGTAACCCCACTGACCAATCGTCCAGCCCCGTTCTCATTCACCGCCAATCAGTGGTCAGTAGTTTCCTGACCTGGATACTTGCTGTAATATTTTAAACATCTCACACAATTATCTTTATAGAATTAAACAAACATTAAAAAGTTTACAACTCTCCCTTTAACTACTTATACAGTTGCAGAATTTATTAGTTGGCGACTAGAACAAACATACAAGTTTTTAGAAAAGAAATATACATTAGATCTGCCGGTCGAACTGATTATAGTAATCTTATTATGTAAAATTACTTCATGGTTATGGTGGAGCGTTTTTTTTTTTATTTGCAGTTACCTTTTTTTCATTCTGACTATCGACGCATTATGGAGGCACTACGGAGTACCACAGTAAAATAAGGAGTCGCCGGGAATTGAACCCATCACCTGCATCATATTGAACAAGCCAACAACCAAAGCACTACTGAACTGATCAATTGTTAAGAAGAACATTTTTTCTTCAGTTTTCTTCATTAAAAACTTCTGTGGATATATTTATTTGGGAAAAATTTTGTAATCGATTTTTGAGGCTTTTTTTAGGATAAATTTTCTAGAAATTCGGTATACATGTTTATGCTTCATGTTAATAACTCATTGAATAACTAATTTTGCAATTTATAAGTATCTCTATATATCTTCAATCGACCGCATATTTAAAAAATGTAAAAAAAAAACTGCTTGTTTTAAGCATTATTTGGGTTTAATGTGGTTAAGATGCACACATACTTAACTAAAAATTATTGCATTAAAATTTATTGCAAAATTAAAAAACGGTCATTTTTTAAAACTCTGTTTTTATCGTGTCCTGTTCGATTATAGCAATCATTTCTAGAAAAGGGTGGTCAGTATTATTAATTTGTTAAACTGCATAGATAAATGAAAGCGAGGCAAAAACTTGTAGATATTAAAAAAAATGTGTTACAGTGTGATGTTGGTGTATTGCTATGACAAGAAGAGAATGTTTAGTTAGATGGTGCAATGTTGTTTTCTTCGAACATTGAATACTAAAATATTTAACGTATTTTCCTAATTTCTTAACTATGCATTTAAAAAAAAAAAAAGGGTTATTATTTCAATGCTTCATGTTTACATTTCACCATAAACATATACACATTAATGTTTATCAGCTAGTTACATATTTAGTTATGGATGAACAAAATCGTTGTAAAGTTCTTCGCTGTCAAGTATTTTTTTTTCTTTATTTAGTAATATTTTATTTCATAGCAGTGAAAAACATGAAACTAAATACTAAGGCAAGTTAGTTCATAAAAAAATAAAGGAAAGGCTCTGTTTTATCATATAGGTCTATTTATTTACAAAAGAAGAACCAATTCTAATAATTCTTATACTGTATTTCAAATTTAATTAATGTGTATTAAAGTGTTTGTATTGACAAAAGGCATGTGTTGTTTCTTAAAACTTCATTCATTTACTAAAATAAGCAAAAAAAAATTTAACGTTCACAAATATATTTCTCTTAAAGCTATCCTCAAACCAAAGCGAATCGTTCCGCTGCGCTATTTCTCACGTGAGATTTTTCAAAGCGCGAAAAACCCTCGCTTCACCTAAGCGAAACGAACATAGGCGTCAGCCGACCGGATATAATGATTTTTTTAATTTTCTTTTTTTTTTATTTGAAGACGTCGGCAGACATTTTCTTCTTATGATATATTTTCTACAGTTATTGTACTTTACAAGTAAAAAGTGAAAAAAAAAACACTTACTTTTTGGTATAATCTGATATAATTCAAGTTGCTATATATAAATGTAAGTCTTATTTGTTAATTTTAAGACATATATATCAATTTTAACCTTGATTTTCATTTTAGTCGATGTTTCTAGGCAGCCATATTGGATTGTTTACACTCGCGAAACGCGAAAAAACTCTGAAAGAAGCGATGCCGCGAAATTTCTCTGCACCGCCGCAGAAATTCTACGCGGTTTGAGCATCTCCATATAAATACATTGCCGCGAAAGAGGGGTGAATTTCGCGAGCTACCTAGATACGCGAAATTCGCTTTGGTTTGAGGATACCTTAAGATGTAGACAAAATTCCTTTGCGACTTATTACTTCTTTCCGACACACATGACTATTGCAAGACGTGTTTTCAAGATTTATCAATTTCCTGAACTATTCAGTTTCATTATCGATTCTTTAGCCTCATTCATGAAACATTCTCCATGAGTTACTACTAGTATGCAAAAGTCTTTTACAAAATTTGCTCCAAATATTACTTTTAAAAAATGTAAAGTATCACAGTCTGTTCTAGTGAATCTATCACCATACTTTACGACGTAAAGAATAGCATGGAATTCCCGCGGATCAATGGCTATGACCTTGGTGATGGCATGAACTATATGTTTAGTGTCCAACTCAGTGTCTAAAAAACCTGGAGTGTCAACAACATTCACAACACGGCCGTTGATCAAACTTGCTTCTTGCATTGCATCTTGTGTAACATCTCGACCGCTGGAACTTCTGAAAGCACGTCTATTTAAAATACTGTTACCCAATGCACTTTTTCCAACTCCGGTTTTTCCAATCAATAAAAGATTAATATCTGATTCACTGCAAGACAATCTTTCCTGGGAAAATAAAACAAAAAATCTGAATTACATTTGTTTATTTCCAATGTTCAATGTAATATTGGCCCTAAAATGTTAGTTTATTGTTTAAATATTATAGATAAGTTATTTTATGTTTTCGTAGCTTCCAATAGTAAATTATGAAGAACTAGATCAAAGGCCCGGTACCCGGACCGGCTAGTAGGCACACAGTTGTAGTTGAAAATAGTGAAAAATATATTTGAGTGCGTTAACAATCAGTCTATATACTCGCAGTGGCCCCAAGAACATGGAGAGATTATTGTAGCCAAAATACATTTGAGAATAGGGACACCTAATAGTATATCAAATACAGTTCATCCCAAAAAAATTATTCTCACTATGGGTACACAATCTTAACATAAACAACCCCCAATGATTAAACTCTTAAAATCTTAATTCATCCATAATTTTTTTAACATATTATTGTAGCCAAACACATTTAAGGGACACTTAATAATACATCAAATAAAGTTCATATTTTATATAGTTGATCCCAAAGAATATAATACTCATTATAGGTACAGAAGCTTAACAAAACAACCCCCGACTATTAAACTTTGAATCTAACATCCAACTTTACATAATTTGCGCACACTACTACATGTCATTTAAAAATCTTAATTCATTAACATTATTGAAAAGGACTCATTTCCAAACAGTTCTTCATTTTGTTTATCATGTTCAAGAAATAGCAACACGCGAATGCAAACGATTACACTTTAAAGCAGGGGTGGGCAAACTTTTTCTACAGAGGGCCACATTGAAAACTTGATTGTTATCGGCGGGCCGCATATATATTTTGTCTACTTCAATTATAATTTACAACGTATGAAAATATGAACTAATGTCATTTTTTTACATTCACACTTTATTATACAAGCACAGTACATTTCAAAATACGAACTAAATCGGTTCAGTGCTAATTTGATAATAAGACTTTACTATTCATAATAATTCTCAACTAAAGTTTATTGTTACCTGTCATAATAATTATGAAGACAAAGGAACTTAATTTACATACAAGTTAAACACAGAGTACAATTATAATTATTGAGAATAAAGTAACTTTTCACAATTTCGTATAATGTTTGTGAACTGTGGAACCAGTTGGCTGGTTGTGATTCGCATGGTTACATTTAAATTGCAGTCAGTCAACAAAGATCTGTTCTTCGACTTGTTTATTTTCATACAATAAAACGCTTGATCATAAATGTATGTGATTCCAAAAAGTGTCACACGCTGGCAGCAAAGATTTTTAGGTGTGTAAATGCCACTGCTGGTAAACATCCTTTAAAATCCAGCAAAAGAACTGACTTGACTTCTCCTTCAGGTCATATCTGCCTTAAGTTCAAGTAGCTCTAATATTCTCGAGCCATAAAACCGATTTAATATCCTTAGGTTCGAATGAAATAGTTGAAAATACATTTTAAAAAATACAACGAAAAACTAATTAAAAAAAATTACCATCGACAGAGAATCGCAACATGCATAAGGGCCGCACATTTTACTCTGGCGGGCCGCATGCGGCCCGCGGGCCGTAGTTTGCTCACCCCTGCTTTAAAGTGTCTTGCTTCTTTCTCATTAGCGTCCCCCCCCCAACATAAACGTCATCATCATCATCATGTTTCCTTTTAGTTCCTTGTGGAACATAGGGCCTCTGTGAAAGCTCGCCACTTGTCACGATCTCTAGCAAGTTTTTTAAGCTCTTCCCATAAACGTAACACTGGTTTATTGATTTTTTGTTAATTCCGCGAAAGTGTGACGTAATTAGTCAACTTCGTATAATTGATTTATTTCCCTTTGACCATCTTTATAATTTTACATAATTTGAATTCCCAAGACTATTTTTAGCCGCGGAAGTTATACACACGCTCGCTCGCCCGTACGTACGCCAGGCTAGACGATTATGTTTTCGATTTGAATACATATATTCCATAAACCAAAAAAGTACTTATAGCTTAGTGAAATAAAGCAATGAAGAACAAATCCTAAATTTAGAATATAATCTTTGTCTGACACATCATAGAAATAGGGACTTTTTTTTTTCTTTTATTTAAGATAAAATGTCTATTCTGCTCAAAGGCTTGATCTTATACTCAGTTTGATTTTTAAGATAGCCTTATTGATGCTTGTTACCAAGCAGTAAAGCAATTTGGCTTTATACATTTTATATCACTTAATCTAAAAAATAAGAATCAACTATATGTACGCGGCAATATATTATCCCTACCTTATCATTACACAAACATCGATGCAATCAACCACAAAAAAATATTTAAAATTAATTTCATGTAATATCATTTGCAGCTTGTTTTCACACATGCATATACTAAAGGATATTAATCTAAAATAAGAACGAAGAAAAATTTCTTACAGTAAATCAAAAGTAACTAGATTGATTCTATTCTATAGTCATATTGAACTTACCTCTTGGAACTCTGTAACATCCGCTATACATATGTAATATATAAATAAATAAATAAATATATATATATATATATATATATATACATATATATATGTATATATATATTAAATTTTACTGGTAAACATACTGTATAATCTACAGGAGCGATGTGAGTTATTATTTTTTTTTGTTTTAACATAGTAGTAAATATATTACAATATTCATACTTGTATGGCATACTATTAAAACAATAATACTGATTCAGCAATGTGAGAAAACGTGGCAAATTCAGCACTATTTAGACTCACTGCTATATTTTTTTTTTATATTCCGCTGGACTACGCTGCACTAATATAACCATAGAGATAGATTTATCCATGTGTGTCAATACTTTCCATCACTTACACAAATCCCCCCTCCCCATCATGTCTGTACCTAGGATCCAGAGAATCTAGTACGATTATTTTGATATTAGAAATAACTATTTTGCAAACCTTTATTGAAGTTTATTGAATCATACAAACGGAGAAGATACATATGATGTTATTGATAAATCTATGCAAGTGAACAACATTTATTGGAGTAGATGTGTTGGGAAAAGCACATGAATAAAATGTATGAATTAATGGGTGGGATTAAAAAAAGTAAAGTTCCCTTAAGCCTCTGAGGCCTCATCTCGGCAGATGAAGTATAGAATTCATCTGTTTCAGTAACCTCTGCATATAAAGGGATTGTGTGGTTAGCACTACGCCCAATCGTCTTTACTTCCACAACTTAAAGTCAAGTACCCATTTAAAGCTGGTTGGACTTGGGGACTATCACTAGGATGGCAAAAAACACAAGGTTTTCACTGAGGTTTGAACCAGGGACCCCTCAGTCGACATTAACAAGTCGACGAAAACAAGTTCCTCTAATATGCAGCATACGTCATTTTAATTCACGACTGTTATCTAAATATGAGTAAAATAATCATACATACATGACCTTAACTTAATCACGTCCAAACCCACGCCCACCCTCACACGCACGCTCGCACACGCACACACACACACACACACACAATAGTCACTATATGACAACATCTATATACACCAGTATTAGTAGTAGCCTATATGCATTATTACAAGCGATAATTTAGTATAACGAAAGTAAAGAAAGTAGTGCACTGCTTTATATTATATAAATTTTAATTTCGCTGTCTTAAATCAAATGGATAACTCATAATAAAAACAATCGAAACTAGAAACGTATATTAAAAATAAATGAAAAGGAACACGATGAAACATATTTAGGAACAGCAGTACACTTCTACTGACCTTGTGTATTTTTTAATCCATTGATTTCTTCAGCTAGGGCCGTGTTTTTCTCTTGTAATTCGGCTTTTAAAAATAAAAATAATAAAACTTGCAAACGCAACTTTTTACATAAGGGCTTAATTTAACTATATCAATATTCATTATATATATATATATATATTGTTGTAACTCTCGTGAAAGCATGGTCGTTACCTTCTAATGAACCACGAATCTGCGTCATTCATCACAAGGACATGTGCTGTGCCTGTGTACAAGGGGATGGAGGAGAAACAACTGTCGTTTCCACTCCCCTCCTCAACTGGCGCCAGCATTGAGAGACACCAGTCACCATGGGCGTATTCATGGGGGGGGGGTGCGGGGGGGGCATTCCCCCCCCCCCTATATTTTGAAAAAATGTCATATAAGAGGGGGGCATTTGCTCCCCCCCCCTTGCATTTAAAAAATGTCATAAAGTTGTTATTTGCCTCCCCCCCTGGAAAATGTTTGCCCCCCCATTGGAAAAATTCCTAGCGACGCTCATGCCAGTCACGTGACCTTATTTAAGGGGCGGGGGAACCTAAGTTCTACTTCGGACTCTAGTGTTAGATGTCAGTTAGTGACCAGAGAGAAAGCCCCCCAGATAGGAAAGTTAGTTATTTTTAGCACGGCGAGTTCGTCGCCTTAAGAGTCTGCATTAGACGTAACACATTCGACTTGTGGTGATTTCCTATTGGATTTATTAGCTTAGCTTAAAGCTTATTTTAGACATTCAGTAGATTAGTAATAAACAATAGTATAATTATTGAACCACGTGTCCTGTGTGTCATTCTTTATTAAAAAAAAAGTTACAACAATATATATGTATGAGCAATTTTTATTTCGAGTGGTATTAGGATAAGAGATATTAGAAGTCCAACTAACAGTCATCAGTATACAAGGCCGGTTCATAGATCCTGGAAATAATTTATCTTAGCTGCCAGCTTCTCGGGCCATTCTAATGCCCCTGTTATAAATTGGTGAATTGAGAGCGAATCTGTAAGAATAAAGATGCCCTTCGTAGGCAAGGTCTTATCCCGCATTAATATGCGCCCCTGTCTCTGAAATTGTTTTGTTAGATCATCTCAGCCTAAGTCCACAAAAACGGTTGCGACATTTCACATCTTAAAACATATTGCACCAGTTTTAGATTGTTGAATGAACGCTGAATGCAGACAGATATATCTGATAGATACTCAGATATATCTGAAAGATACTCAGACAGATGCGAATATTGCGCAATTTCAAAGTTGAATTTCTTCTTGTTCAAAATGTAATGGCTCAAATAGTTCCAATGGAGTTATTTATAAATATACCATCACACTGTATTCTAAAATTCATGTAAAATACGACAAATTAATAGCTTCACACCACATAGTTCATTGATCCAACTCTGACCTTTGTCTTAAGTTATTTTAAATGTGTTTTTTTTTTCTTTTTGGGAGTTACTTTATCTCAACCCTCTAAAATAAGTTAAATTGAGTTAAATTTAACAAAAGAATGACATTGTTGACGTCAAATATTCTTCCCTCACTCCTCTCCCATGTCAACTGTCAATCTTTATCAGACCCCCCCCCCACTCTCTCTAAAATGTTAACGTTATTTAAAGGACACGTCTTTAGGCTATCCCTACCTTGTATAATTGTTAATGAATTTATTATATTTTCCAGGGATTTGCGTTGTTCTTGATGTTCATCTATATTTGATAGAAGAAAAAATCGTATTATAATTTTTATCTTATCATAAATGTAATAGACTAAAGCTTTTGTTTGATTAAAATATGCTGATAACTTTAAAATATAAAATATTTAATGTTTTGTGCATAAGACTATTTATGACTTTACTAGATTCATTTTAATATATGGACTATACATAGAAATTGTGTAACTTATAATAAAACTAATACAAACTGGGTGATATAGTCACAATGGTTATCATAAATAAATGAATTTGGACATGATGAAATATTTTCATGCAAAACATATCACAATAGCGACTGATATAATTGTCTTTTTCAAAAAAAAAATGTGTATACAAAGTTTGATAAAATGTGTGTGAAAAAATTAAAATTGGAGACAAATATTCATTTATTTATAGAAATCAAAATAATCATAAATGTATTTGTATAGAAATTCTAATAAATACACATACACTTCTATTGACCTTGTGTTTGTTTTAATCCATTTATTTCCTCTGCTTTGATTGTGTTTTTCTCTTGTCACTCGGCTTTTTAAAATATTTTTTTTAAAATATATAATTTCTCTTAAAGGCTTGTAACAAAGGTTTCAATTTCAACATTTTACTTAGGGAAATAATATAAGTATATCAACATTATATATATATATATATATATATATATATATATATATATATATATTATATATATATAATAATAAATATTGATATATATATATAACTTTTATATATATATATATATATATATGTATATTAGGTATATGACTTCAGAACAACACTTGTATGGCATACCATCAACAGATGACTTTTTATTGTAGAAACACAAAACCATATCAAATTTATTAAAAAAATTGAAAAATGTCATCCACCAAACATTTTGAAGTTTTAGAAAAATTGACATTTGTTAATAATTTCAAGTATTGTTTCATAAACTTTTATTTGTAAAAAATAAAACGTCAATTCAGTTTCTCTGGTGAGTGGCAAATGGGAATAATATCTTGCAGAACTTTTATTGCTCTTTCTGCACAAACATTGCTACGTGGAGTGAGTATTGGAGATGGACTTTGAAACCAATGAGTTCGAAGACAGCGCAACCCTTTTGGATAATCATTAACAGCATGGAAAAGAAGTTCATATTGTTCAGCTTTGTAATGATGATCACTAAACCAGGCATCACTCCATTGTCCACAGATAAATTCACACAATTTCTGAAGGTTCTTTCGTTCATCAGGCAATAGTATGAAAGCCAACAATGCAAAAATTGCTCGAGAGTTCTATCGGGCATTGCTGAGGCCAGGCAGTGCGCTAAAATTAACTTTTGGCATTTGTTGAGAACTCTTAAAATGCTTAAAAACGCAAATTAGATGGTGCAAAAATTTCATATCATCTCTCCAACCTATTTCCTGTTTTTCTAAAATTGGAGCACATTTCTTTGTTTTACTTTCAAAATCTTTTTTTAACATTTCATAATCTTTAAGTATCTTATTTACAAATGGATAATTTATGTTAGGAGACTCAGTTGAATCACCGAGCAATGCATCACACACGTGTCTAAGAACAAGATCAAGTATATGGTGTTGACAATCTATAAAGACTGGTGCAGACTCACCATGTTGAACAAACAGTTTCTGAAGTTTCACCACAACAACAGACTTCAACCCTATATTAACATTTGTAGTGTCTGACACTATCATCTTTATAGCTGACCATAAGTTATATTCATCTAAAACTTTTTGAATGGCAGGTCCATTCGTAGCAGCTTTGCCATCAGGTAAAACTAAGACGGCTAGCTTCACTTCTTTTGTTTCATTTTTTAATACAACTACTTGGTGTTCTTTTTTCTTAATAATTTTACCATCAAAATGTAAACTCCATAAGCTATTACGCAAAGTATTTATTAATGTTTCTTTTAGTTTACTTGCTTCTCTGAATACAGCTCGATAGACACCTGACTGAGAAGGAGTTGCTATTTTTACGCCGGACTTATGCAAAATTTTGCTTACTAATGCTGCTCTTCGAACTAATGAAACTGCACTAGAAGTAGATTGCTGTGATTGTTTCTTATTTGTGCTTTGATACAAGCTTTATGTGGATGACTGCATTGCATCAGCACCATCAGAGCTACTTTGAGAATTCTCGTTATCACTTGAATCACTGGAACTTTCATAACTGCTTTGTTGTTGTTGTGCCTCATTAATTTTGCTAACAATTTTCGGTTTTGATGGACGAATTGTACTTTGACTAGCAATTTTAGTTGTAGTATATCCCGTCTTACCTCCACTTTGAATTTGTATTTCGTAAAGTTTTTTGTCCTCAGCACATAACCATTGACTAGTTTTGTTTGTGACATTAAATAACTTATCAAACTGCTCCCGTATGTCACCCACAGGTTTTTTCAAATGAACATCATACCTTTTAATTAAAGTTTCAATTTTTCTGCTCACTGATCGCAAAGACAGTATTGGGAAATTTAAAAAGCTCCATAATAGCTCTACTTGTTTCCTGAGTGCTGCAATTCTTTTCAATCTGGATTTTTCATTGAGGCCAAGCCCATGTAGCGACCAATTATCATCCACTCTTTTGGCATTCTAGAATGTGAATGCAATGGCTCGATCTCGATTCCAATTTTGTTTCTTTTCTTAAGAGTGTTTTAAAATTTTTTCAACTTACTCGCTCATTTGTCCTTATTTTTAGCAGCGGAAAAAGATGATTTTTTGTTAGACATTTTTAAGAATAAAATTAAGCAAAATTAAACTAATTATTCAAACTCAAGTATAATTGAAAAATCTAACATGAAGAACAGGGAATAGAATTTTAATGGTAAACAACTGGAGTAAAAGTAAACTTCAGTAAAAAGAGCCAAATGGATTATTTTTAAACTAAAAAATGTTTTGGTGGGTGAACTTTTTCAACAAAATTGATGATTTTTTGTTGTATTTATTATTTTTATATAAAAGCTCATCAAAATCTGGCACGCCACTTGTAAAATTACAAAATTTGTTTTTCAAGTCATATACCTAATGTATATATATATATATATATATATATATATATAAACAAGAGGAAGTAGATTTAACTAGTTTACTTTTCCGGCATAGGTTTACTCTAAATTGATGTCTAAATAATAGATTTTTTGCAATGAATAAAAGGGATCGTCCATTAATTACGTCAACTAGTGTTGTTTTCGTCGACGAAAACTATAACTAAAACCTTCGTTAACGTAAATGTTGACTTTTCGTCAACGAGAACTAAAACTAAAATTATCAGCAAGACTAAAACTAGACGGAAACTAAATCTGGTAGACAAAAGACTGAATAAAAACTGAAACTAAAACTCCCCAACGAAAAAAAACTAAAATCCCCATTTATCGTTCTTTTCCGGTACTGCGGGCGAACCATCTATTCTACGAAATTATTATGACCTAGGACATATCTAATTTTTTTGATGATCGCGCATGCGCATCAACTGGGCGAAAATATAAGCAGGGTTGTTAACAATACTCTAAAATTGTATCGTCAACACCGATACCAATACTTCATGAAAAAAGTATCGCCAATACCAAGACAAATACTCAAGTAAAAATGTATTGCCAAAATCGATACCGATACAATACCAATACTTTTGAGAACAACAAAATGTTTTTATTTAAAATATAATGAGTGCAAGTTTCTCAAGTTTTTAAAAAATGTGAAAACAATAGAATACATTGTCAAAGCTAATCACTTCACCACTTGGCAGCACGTAAGAAGATCATCATTTCAAAATGATCCTTGCATAGCCTAGAACAAGGGTGGGCAAATTTTTTCTAAGAAAGGTCACATTGAAACTTGATTGTTATCGGCAGACCACATATAGGCCTATATTTTGTCTACTTCAATTACAATTTACAACGTATGAAAATATGCAATAATGATAATAACCATGTATATATCATTTTATTTCACATTCACACTCTGTTACACATGCAAACTATATTTTAAAAATACAAACTAAATCAGTTGCTAATTTGGTAATAAGATTTTACTATTTATAATTATTTCAACAAAAGTTTCTTGTAACCTGTCATAATGATTATGAAGATGAAGAAATTTTGGTACTTGATTTACATACAAGCTGACCCCACAGGAGAATTACAGTTAATGAGAAGTATGTAACTGTTCACAACTTATGATAATGTTCTTGAACTGTGGAACCATGACAGCATATAAATTGCAGTCAGTCAACATCGATCTGTTCTTAGACTTGTTTATTTTCATACAAGGAAACCCTTGCTCACAAATGTTTGACAGAATAGTGACAAAAGTTTGGCAGCATAGTTTTTTTAGGTGTGAAAATGCCGCTGCATCCAAAAAATTCCAGCAACTGACTTGAACTTCTCCTTCAGGTAATAATCTGCTTAGGTCACAAGCAGCTCTAACTAATATTCAGGAGTCATAAAACCGAATTTAATATCTCTCGATTCGAATCAATAGTTTGATAATTTCAAATTATAGCGAAAACTCTAAACAAAGAAAATAAACAACGACATATGATCGCAACATGTATATGCATACGTGATATACTTTGAAGGGCCGCATGCGGCCCGCGGGCCGTAGTTTGCCCACCCGTGGCCTAGAACGTAATGGCATAAAAACACGCCCACCCAATGAAACCAGTCGCTCAACTGCAGCACTAGCCGTAAGTCCAGTGTTCAGTTGCAGGTATAGTTTCTTAATGCTTGGGTAGACTGCTAATGACGGCACTTTTGATGAATTATTTTCAAGATATCTGTCTACCTCAGCAGAGCTGTAACTATTAAGCAATTCGTCCTGGTTATAGTTAGTAGCTATCTGGAACAAACAAAATCGATCATCTTTGGCTGCGGCAATCGGCACGTATCTCGTTACTCCCGGTGACACTCGGTTGAATTCCTCTAACGATTCTGTTGCAAAATTAGATTGTTTACTATCCAATCCAGAATTAGAAGTTTAACTTGATATGGTGTTTGATAACATTGACATCAAGCGTCTGCTAGTCTACAACATAGTCGAAAATTGAGTCATGTCATTGGCACATGACACAATGTGATAGTGTGACTTATAGTGTGACTATGGAGTGAATGGACTTAGTCTCAGTACACTGAGCTGTCATCTCTGTGACTACTATTATTATGCTTCTATCTGTTTCAACAATTGGTCATGAACAATAATGTTATTTGTTATTGGTGTTTACAAGACTAAAACTAAAAGTGAAACTAAAATGAATGAGACGAAAATTAAAACTCTGGTGTTTTAGTTATAGTTGACGAAAACTAAAACGAAAACTAAAATTGGGCCTAAAACTAAAACTAGACTAAAACTAAAATTATTACAGAAAAAAAACGAAATAAAAACTGAAACTAAAATAGGACCTGGGACTAAAACAACACTAAGTCGTCAACAACTGTTAAACTTTCGGTTACCCCATTTGTAAAATTAAAATATAAACTTATATAAAACGAAAAGAAAAAGTATAAATATACTATCCCCCCCTCCTTACCAAATATAAAGTTAAATTAAAAAAAAAACCTTTGACTAATAGTGATTATTGAAATCTAATTTAAACAAGCAATTAAGCCTGTTCCATTCTGGACACAGGACGTTTTAGCGCATTTTCGTGTTATGTATCAGTACGTTTGTTAGCTTTCAGTAAATATTTGTAAGTTTTGGAAATGCTTATAAATTCAATTGTGTAATGCATATATCTGTAAAAAAAATATTATAAAGACGTTTCTTTATATTTGAAAAAAAAAATTATTTTCTCTTAAATCTAACTACAAGTGGTTTGTGGTTACTGAAATAGGACTCATAATTGAAAACATTCGAAAGTGTAGTCATTTAATCGTCCGAAAAATCCGTCAATTATTGCATAGCTCTGATATTTTCAATTAAACTCAGAACACAAGCTTACTATTTCATTTGATGAGTTTCTTAATAAATCTTGGTGAAACTACGTGCTGCAGTATTTCGCACCAAATGAATGGGTTATTGAACGTACAAGGTGTAGAATGGGGCCATATATATAATATATAAGCCCCTTAGGAGCCCTGAAGCCCGGCCCTCAGAGATCCTATCGCAAAATGAACTTTTGATGTACACATGGCAGGCCAAGACCTACAAAATGATATATACATCATGGGTCTAGGACTTATGGTTGCTGAGATATAGGGCGCTCCTTTATTAATATAGCTTATATAGTAAAAAAAACGGTACTTTATAAGCCCCCTTTTACGGCCCTCAGAGATCCTATCGCAAAATGAGCTTTTGCTGCACACATGGCAGTCCAAGACCTACAAAATGATATATACATCATGGGTCTAGGACTTATGGTTGTTGAGATCTAGGGTGATGATGGACAGACAGACAGACAGACAGACAAAACGGGGACAAAAAAAAACAAGAACTGAAATACATCTCCAGCCCTCCAATATTATGTAACTGTATGTGGCTCTTCAGTCGATTTTGTTTTACTTTCCGGTTCGCAGTTATACACATACGATCTATTGTTGCACACTATGCGAGTAATTTTTGGCGCCCCTACTCCTACCCACTGTTCCGAAAAGTATGAAACCCTTGACAATATATAACATGTTTTTGCTACACATTTCATATTTAATTACATGTAGTGTGTTAGATCACTTCCTTCATATATGGACTGTTCTGTTTTGTAGTGCTCTCACATGTCTTTTTGTCTTCTTTAAGAATAAGTCTGGAACATTTAACTTTTTTTTCATTGTCTGTAGCCATTGTCATGATTTCATTCCAGAAATAGGCATACTCTAAATGGCCACTTATAAACTTCTAAAAATCATAGCTGCATCGCTTTTAGATATGTCCTTACTTGCAGTGACTTTCTGACGGCTATCTTGACCAACATCTCAGCATAGGCGGAAACTTCAATGAGTAAAATTGTTTGGTGTAAATGAACGGTAGGGTTGGTTCAAACCTTTTCACGGTCCGTACTTAACAGCGGCCATAGATTGCCCATGTCTGGCTGTATTTGACCGTTGGCCATAGAATGCCCGTTCTGGTTGTGCTTGGCCATGGACCATAGATTGCTAATGTGTGGCTGAAAATTGTTTTCAAGATTACTATTATTTATTTAGACGCTACCTTTTATCTCACTTCCTACAATACAGACTATCTGGCATAATAATCAAAATTTAGCCGTAATTAAAAGAAAAAATAATAAATTATGAACGAAAATAACAAAAATTAATTTAAGAAATGTGTTGTCCAGGGTTATCAAAAGAATCGGTTTTGCAAAATCATATAAGCACTGCTAAACCCTAAATAAACGGCTGTGAGATTTAACATATTAAAACGTATTGTACCAGCTTTAGATTGCTGAATGAACGCTCAGTTTGACAGAAATTATGCAGACCAGTCTGATAAACATAGGCCTATTAGGCAATTTCAAAAAAAAATATTCTGGTTTCAAAATGTGTATTGCTAATTATAGGTCAAAAGGGAGTTAATTTATACACACACACACACACACACACACACATATATATATATATATATATATATATATATATATATATATATCAGGATGGCCCAAAATAAAGAGGAAAAATATTTGTTTTATTTTATTTCATTTAAACTCCACATTTGATTACCACAAAAAAGTACTCCGATGAAATATAGAGGTTGCACAAGCTCTCTGAAAATGTGTCATAATTTATCCCGAATATTGATGAACCTGAATAAAGTCTGTTTTGTTCTTTGATGTTTATAATGTGTAACTGTTTAATTTTCATGTTGGTTGCAAATGTTGCCCTTATTGCACTCAATGTCTATTTGCACTTATTTACATTAATATTAATAATGAACGGAAAGCTCAGAGAAAATAGAGATCAGAGAGCTTATTGTAAAAAGTGAAAAATGACCAGGAAACTCTAAAAGTTCTCAAATACCCAGCACGTTATTGCAATTTTCTTCTGACAGCAGTTCAGACTAAAGGGTCACTGAAGAAAATGAACACGATGAAGAATTTTTGATTAGTACATCACAGAAACGAATAAAATGTGCAGAAACTGCTCCAAGTCTGTTCTGATCAAAGAAGTTGCTGCAACATTAGATAGATCACAAGTTAGTGATCGTACGACAGTCCATTTACAAGCTGCTACAGCTCTTCTCTTGGTCACGATGTTAGTGACATGACATAAAGTCGAATTACTGTACAGCGTGTGAGAGCTTAGATTTGAAAAAAAAACAGCACATGAAGTTAAAGAATTGTTTGATCCACAAGTACCATTAACTGTACATTGGGATTGAAAATTGCTTCCAGATCTCACAGCCAAGGAGAATGTTGAGAGATTGCCAGTGATTGTAACAGGACTGCAAATAGAGTGCTTGCTAGGTGTACCAAAATTGGCTTCTGGGACAGGTGACAGTCAAACTCAAGATGTAGTTGAATGTCTGAAGGATTTGGAAATTTGTGAAAAAGTAGTAGCATTATGTTTTGATACAAAAGCAAGTGACACTGGGGATTCAAAGGGGCATGTGTTTTAATTGAAAGCTGCTTGAAAAAAAATATTATTTATCTTGCTTGCCGCCACCATATGATGGAAATTGTTCTGGAAAAAAGTGTTCACCCCATTAAAGATAAGTGGACCCTCATTTTTCTCCATCCTTGGTTTCCCACATTCATTCCTGGAGATGTCCCCTGAAACATGGAGCAGAAACAATGAATACAAACAGGCAGAAAAGGTTGAAACCAATTTGAAAGTTGTTAATGCCACAGCCGAAAGAGGAGTGAAACTGATTCAGGATTTCAATGAAGTTGTATGCAGAAAAGAAGACCAGAAGCAATTCTTAGTTCAGGTGGTGCAAGAACACCGACGATTATATCCGGATGCAAAGAAGACCACAGTGGTTACTGGACTAGCAAAAAGCAGTCAGTGAATATGACGTCCATAAATAGTAAACACTTTGCTTTGTTGCATTCTATTATTTTATTTGTTTTGAGGTTGTTATTTCATGTTTGACACTAAACAATTAACATAAACCATTACTATTGCTATTTAGTACCAAATCAATGTTTTCATTGCCTTTGTGCAACCCCTAAATGTTTCACGATTGTATTCATTTTTTTCAGAAAATACTTAAATTTAGAAAAATCGAAAACAAATTGTTTGGGCCACCTTAATATATATATTCTAACATTGCTATAAAATAAGCCATATTATTATATTAGACACCACGTATTTCAATGATCGGACAATGAACGCTACCTTTTACATGTTTTTATTGGAAGTTACTTTATCTCTACCCTCTCAATAACGTTGTTGAGTTTAATTCCCAAAATAATGACGTCACACACTCCCCCCACCCTAATGTCAACTGTTAATTTTATCAGACCCTCCCCCCTCCTTGAAAATGTTGACGTAATTAAATAACGAGCCCTTAGGCTATCCCTACCTTGTATAATTGTTAATGAATCTATTTTATCTTCCAGGGATTTGCATTGTTCTTGATATGCATCTACATTTCATAGAATTCAAACAATTTTAATTTTATACATAATTCTATTTAACTAGTACTTTAATTTGATTAAAATATGCTGACAATTTTAAAATATAAAATATTTCATTTTGTGTGTGCCTCTATACTGAAAAAAAAATGTATTAATATATAGCCTGTCTTACAGAAAATGTGTAACTTACATTAAACTAATACAAACTGTGTGATATAGTTACTATTAATTTAATATATAAATGAATTAGAACACGATAAAAAAATGTCACTGTAGCTACTGATAAAGGTTTTTCAAAAATTTCTGTGAAAAAAATAAAAAATTTAGATAAACAATTCCTTTATTTATAGAAATAAAAATAGTCATAGAAGTATTTGTAAAAATATTATAACTCATTACACTTTTACTGACCTTGTGTTTGTTTTAATGCATTGATTTCATCTGCTTGGGCTGTGTTTTTCTCTTGTAATTCGGCTTTTTAAAATAAATTTAAAATGTTGTTTTTTTCAAAAGTCATGTAATAAAATTTTTTAATTCATTTTAACTGAAGGACATTATCTAACTATATCAATATTCAGTTAATATATATATATATACATATATAGTGGTACCTCGACATACAAGTGCCCTAACATATGGGATTTTTTAGATTCGAGTCGTCGAGCGAACGATGTTTTGCTTTGAAAAACGATAAAATATTGAAAAATACAAGTGGGTGGTCGGCTGCACACGACCCAGTTTACTGCATCTCGTGCGTTTCGCATTTTCCCGCGCCTCATTCAATGTGCTTGTTACTCTCGGTGTCGAAGTATCTTGATAAGTCGTGCTCCCTTTTAGTGCTAAATGTTCATTTACAATACTTTATCACATTTCTTTTTATAACCATGGGTGCGAAGAATGATAATGGAAAGGTCTGTGCTCAGAAGAAGATATGTCTGTACAGTTAAAGCGTAAAATCAAAGAAAAACATGGTGCGCGAGAGACTCACTTGGTGAGGCAGTACGGGAGGAGTACTTCAACGATATCTACTAATCTTAAACAGAATAAGTCGATAATGTGTACAACAACAGCTAAGGGTGTTACAATAATTTCTAAGGTCCTCCGCCTATCTCCTTTACCCTACACCTGCAGCATCTTTCGTAAGATCAAGTCGGCTAAAGGAAATATACTTAATAAAACCAGTTTATTTATTTACACTATTTTCTATTATGTTTTTATACAATATTTGCCATTTTAAAAACATTTTACTTATTCAAAAACAGGAAACAAAAACAAATCGGGTGACATTTTGGGGACTGGAACAGATTAATGACATGTTGCTTTGAGATACGATCAAATGTGTGTGTGTATATATATAAAAAAGAAAACATACCTAGTTTATTTCTCAGGCTTTGGTTTTCTCTTGTTTGATTATCTAAAAAATGTGTATGTTTTTAAATAAAAAAAAAATTACAAATGAATTAGCGATAAAAGACATATAGATGGGTTTTATTTTATACTAATTTCGTAACAAATGGATTTCTTGTTTTTACCAATACCGGTATATGCTGTAAATGTGCAGTAACACTGTGTCCTAAAATAAATAAGATAGAATGGTATCAAGGACTGTTAATGGTATGAACGGGTGGTAGTGTGGTAAAGCGCTCAACTGTCAGCCTGAGGGTCCGTGGTTCGATATCCGGTGAGTTCCAATGGATATTTCAGGTCACGGCTTTAAGGCCCAGCTATATCCTCCATATCCATGGCCCTATCGTCTATTGAGGGAATGAAAGAAGGCACAAGAAAAACTGTCCCATATAGAGGCTTATAGGATCTAACAGATGTCATCTTATCCTTATAGGGACTTCACACAAGGGTTGTTAGATCTAAGAAAGCTAAGTGCAGAAAAAGAAGAAGAGAGCCTTTATGAAATGTCACTTCTAAAAAAAAATATGATGAGCTACACATTAATAAACGTTTGAGGTTTTTTTTTTTCAAGAAAGATTGCATACTGCATACAATATATGTATTTATTACAGAAGTTCTATTGAAAGTATTTAAATAATCCACCTAAATATAAATGTAATAATATTAAATTTACCATAGTCATCTTGTAGTCTATCGATGTGCTTTTGTTGTTTCTCTAAAACGCTTCCCTCTTCTGCTGTATAAGAAACAGAGAAAAATTACCATGCTTAACGCATAAGCCTAAAACTGATTCTAAAAAAAAAATTTCTACAAAGATCGTCAGTTTAGGCTAACCTTAAATAGATGTCGTTTTCCTTAAACGAAATTCCTCTTTTTTTTAATTTTTCTATTATAATCATGGTTTAGATTCTGTAAAATAAATATCTCAAATAAATATGTTTATTCTTGAATTATGATATAGGGCAGTTATGTGCAAACTTTTTGTAAATTTGACCGGCCGGCCAGACAACGAGCAGATGTATGGAGCGTCGACATGAACAAGTTTAAATTAAATGCAAACGTCATACCATAAAAGACTGGCTCTTTCTTTTACTCTTAATTAAATGAGTGGCGGGCCAGATTAGGCTATAACAGCATTAATTTAATTACTAGCTGTATCCTGCAAAACCTTTGCATAGAGTTATATCCCCTTAGGATTGATCGGTAGGCTATGTTATTTTTGGTTTTGGACAGATCCGATTTTTTTCATGGTTGTATTTTAAACTGGAATACTGTTGTATTAATTATTTACTTTCGATTTAACGCACACTGGAAATGAGTATTATTATATATGATGATTATTATATACGAAATACTGCAATAGAAAAGAACATGTGGCTTTTATTGCCATGAACAGAATACTATATAAACAGAAATAATAAAAAAAATTATGAAATATTGTATTAAAAATTAACGTTTTTGGCTTTTATTGTTGTGAACATCCTTAAATACAACGTATACACCACACGATATGAAAACTACCCACAGTTACAGCGCATACATTGCACGATATGAAAACTACCTAAGAGGGTGACACACACATAGGCACACGCATGTTTGACGATTATGTCATTAAAGGATATAAATAAATAAAAAAGGCTGTTTTATTGAAAAATGTATAGTATTCTTAGCATTCTTTTTTAATGTCTTATAATATATTACTGATAGATAGGCTATTTGAATTGTTAGATATGCAATAGAAATCATATTAAAAGCAATAAATGTGTGGTTCTTTATCGTGCTACATTTTTAAAAATGAAATTATGTCTTCTGGAATTATGTCATCTTGCTTTGTAATTAGTGGGACGGATCGCCGAATGGTGTGCTGTAGATACTCGACTGTCGACCGGAGAGTCCTGGATTCAGACCTCAGTGAGAACCTTGGGGATTTTTTGTAGGTCCTGGTGAAAGCCCCCCACCCCCACCCACCAATTCCACCCAGCTTTAAATGGGTACCTGACTTTAAGTTGAGGAAGTAAAGGCGGCTGGGTGTTGTGTGCTAGCCACACAATCCTTTTATATGCTAAAAATATAGAAACAGATGAATTCTACACCTCATCTGCCCCGATGGCCCATATGAGCTAAGGGAATTTTACATTACCTACTTTGTAATCAGCTAACATAATTATTTTTATAGGTCCTGTAAAAATGAGATATTTTGTTATAAATTCAATAAGCCATCATTAAGACGGTTTATTTGGTATATGTCTTTTATACCCACCAAAAATTAATATGCAATAAAACATTAATTCACAGCATTTAGATTAACAGCAGACAGTATTCAACACCACAGATTAGATATTGTATACAGATAGCACAAGCCTCGTTTTGAAGCAATGTTTTCATCGTCGCCATCAATGATATTTACTCTCATCAGACCGTTCATTGAATAAAAATGTTTATTATATATATTTATATATATATATATATATAAGATCCTAAAAACACACGAACTCATGAATTAAATAATACATTACGACTTTTTATATTTATAAAACAAATGGGAAGCTTTTTCATCCATATTTCATATCTTGAAGAAAAAAACAAAGATGTGTAAATTGGTCTGTGGGGTTTTTGTTAATGGAAAGCGTCATTGGAAACAAAGGGGAATAACAACAATGGCTCGAGAGTTTTTAACACAAAACCGAGGACATTTATAAAACGATGCGATATCTGTATAGTATATAATCTGTGTTCACAACAATCAAAATACAAATTATGATCATAACTAATTATCTTTACCACCGTTCAACAAACGTAAACTACATTATATAATATTTAATACCTTTTCTTTGTATTTCTTTGAGGATGTAACTATACCGATGTTCTAAAGATTTCAAAAACCAATTAAAAGCTTCTCCTGGTCCACATCTCAGTAATCTATTCAATAATTCCTCATTTCTTTCTAACTGAGATTTTCCTTCACAGATTCTTTCCTTGTCATTGAGTGAAATTACCTTATGCTGATACAAAAAATTAACGATATCTTTGGCTTCTAATTGTTTTTGGAGGTACAGGTAGTTCACTCGTATACACTCTTCATCTTCTGGCTTCAGCCTTCCTCTGGACATGATTTCTGCAATGGAAGGAACATATTTTGACGGGCGGAGGCTCTTATAAAACGTGTAATCAAGTGTTCAAACGTAGTTTCCTTAATGTCTAGATAACACCAGTCAGGGACAGCATTAGGCCGATTGCTCCAAATTGGGCCCCGCGCTTGGCAGGGGTCCTGCAATTAAGGTTTATTTTAATAATCATAGTTATTATTGTAAGAATATTAGAATTGGGCCCCGCTATTTGTAAGGCCGGCCCTGACACCAGTTAACTAACACTTTTAGCGTTACGGGCAGTCTGTATTGATTGAGGCAAGTAGAGGTGGCTGGGCAATGTACTTGACATGTAGCCTCATAGAATGACCGTGGCTACATTAACAGATGGGGACAGTTGGTCGTGCGGTAAAGTGCTCGATTGTTTACCTGATAGCCCTGGTTTCTATCTTTGGTGAGGACCAATGGATATTTCAGCCCTCGCTATATCTCCCATAGTGCCTCCGTTGATCATTATATACTTTAAATGGCCATCTTTAACATTTTTCAAAACTTAAACATATGAAACTTCAACTGATAAAAATTAATTTCCATTTTTCTTATCAATTTTATATCAATTTAAGATGTCCAGTATTTACTTTACTGTTGACTACTTAAAGTAGTACTTTATATAGATATTAAAGTGTTACTTTAACTCTATATCGCGACCAATATGGACATGCTAAAGGTTATTTGTTAGCAGAATTATTTTAAACTTATTACCGCGTTCTGACTTAATACATGCTGCTCACATTGATAAGCGACTATACAAAGTACACAATTATAAATAGTTCTAAATATCTTTATAAAAAATTCACACATACCTTTTTTTTTTACAATTTTTTCGTTTAGAATTGAAGGGGACGTGTACAATTTCGCGGAAATATTTTCTTCACAGATAATTCAGGATATTTCCAAATATATATTTATAGAACACTTTTGACTTCCGTATAGGCTATTCCATTCTTTTTACTATAATACTTAAGTACCCATCGTAAAAAATACATATACTAATATATATATATATATATATATATATATATATATATATATATATATATATCGCAGTGGCTACGGTTCGGTCCGACCGAATGCGTATTTTTTTTTTTCGGGTACCAGCCTTACTTATTATTGCATAGCGGCCGAGTCGCTGCACTGAACTATATAACAACATAATTTATTTATTTTTTCAGAATTTTTTTTTTCAGGATTAGGGTTAGGGATAGGGTTAGGGATAGGGTTAGAGATAGGGTTAGGGATAGGGTTAGGGATAGGGTTAGAGATAGGGTTAGGGATAGGGTTAGGGATAGGGTTAGAGATAGGGTTAGGGTTAGGGTGTGGAGCAATATTATCTATGGCTGGTACCCGAAGTAAAAAAAAATACGGGTTCGGTCGGACCGAACCGTAGCCACTGCCTATATATATATATATATATATATCTATATATATATATATATATATATATATATATATATATATATATATCTAGAAAGATAGATAGATTAAATGAGCATGATAAAAAATATGTAAACAAAAATAATACCTCGTTCATTACAAAACTAATTAAATAAGTAATTTACAAAGCTACTAATGATAAACATAACTTTCTTTGTTACTTATGTTGAGTTGCATTCATTTACACTAATTATGTTAATTTTTCGAATTTTTGTTTGAAGATAATTCCAACCATTTCTTTCCTTCCGCAAGCGAATAACTTTCTGACATGGATGGTGTATTATGACATGGATGGTGTATTATGACATGGATGGTGTATTATGACATGGATGGTGAATAGCTTTTGATCGGATATCTTGACCATTCTATATTTTTGTTCTCAATCTATAAAGTATATTCTCTAAATGCTGTGTTATACAATGTTGGTATCAGCATCATTTGACAAACCGAAATAGCTAACTCACTAAGTTGGGGGGTGGAATGTACAGACAACCTATGGATAAATCTATCTCCATTAATGAAGTGTAAGCCTACAGGACATATAAAGACTGTAGTAGTGAGTCATATGTCAAATCTGTTTGTATATTTATATATATATTCTCACGGTTAAGGGATCAATTCAATTATAATAAAAAAAAACCACACGAACATTCACACAGAAAACTCAATCACTTGTTCAGATGAAATATAATTCCATTGAATTTGATTCAAACCACTCGTGACTACTCTTCAGTCTTCTCTCTCATTTTCAATATACTCTCAAAACTAACTCGTCCACTATCTACAGCTGTCTCTTCTCTCAAACTTCAATATACTCTCAAAACTAACTCGTCCACTATCTACAGGTGTCTCTTCTCTTAAACTTCAATATACTCTAAAAACTAACTCGTAGACTATCTACAGCTGTCTCTTCTCTTAAACTTCAATATACTCTCAAAACTAACTCGTAGACTATCTACAGGTGTTTCTTCTCTTAAACTTCAATATACTCTCAAAACTAACTCGTCCACTATCTACAGCTGTCTCTTCTCTAAAACTTCAATATACTCTCAAAACTAACTCGTCCACTATCTACAGCTGGCTCTCTCAAACTTCAATATACTCTCAAAACTAACTCGTAGACTATCTACAGCTGGCTCTTTTAAACTTCAATATACTCTCAAAACTAACTCGTCCACTATCTACAGGTGTCTCTTCTCTAAAACTTCAATATACTCTCAAAACTAACTCGTCCACTATCTACAGGTGTCTCTTCTTAAAAACTTCAATATACTCTCAAAACTAACTCGTCCACTATCTACAGCTGGCTCTCTTAAACTTCAATATACTCTCAAAACTAACTCGTCCACTATCTACAGGTGTCTCTTCTCTAAAACTTCAATATACTCTCAAAACTAACTCGTAGACTATCTACAGGTGTCTCTTCTCTAAAACTTCAATATACTCTCAAAACTAACTCGTCCACTATCTACAGCTGGCTCTCTCAAACTTCAATATACTCTCAAAACTAACTCGTAGACTATCTACAGCTGTCTCTTCTCTAAAACTTCAATATACTCTCAAAACTAACTCGTCCACTATCTACAGGTGTCTCTTCTCTTAAACTTCAATATACTCTCAAAACTAACTCGTAGACTATCTACAGGTGTTTCTTCTCTTAAACTTCAATATACTCTCAAAACTAACTCGCCAACTATCTACAGCTGTCTCTTCTCTAAAACTTCAATATACTCTCAAAACTAACTCGTAGACTATCTACAGGTGTCTCTTCTCTCAAACTTCAATATACTCTCAAAACTAACTCGTCCACTATCTACAGCTGTCTCTTCTCTAAAACTTCAATATACTCTCAACACTAACTCGTCCACTATCTACAGCTGTCTCTTCTCTAAAACTTCAATATACTCTCAAAACTAACTCGTCCACTATCTACAGCTGGCTCTCTCAAACTTCAATATACTCTCAAAACTAACTCGTAGACTATCTACAGCTGGCTCTCTTAAACTTCAATATACTCTCAAAACTAACTCGTCCACTATCTACAGGTGTCTCTTCTCTAAAACTTCAATATACTCTCAAAACTAACTCGTCCACTATCTACAGGTGTCTCTTCTCTAAAACTTCAATATACTCTCAAAACTAACTCGTCCACTATCTACAGCTGGCTCTCTCAAACTTCAATATACTCTTAAAACTAACTCGTCCACTATCTACAGCTGGCTCTCTCAAACTTCAATATACTCTCAAAACTAACTCGCCCACTATCTACAGCTGTCTCTTCTCTAAAACTTAAATATACTCTCAAAACTAACTCGCCCACTATCTACAGCTGTCTCTTCTCTAAAACTTCAATATACTCTCAAAACTAACTCATAGACTATCTACAGCTGTCTCTTCTCTAAAACTTCAATATACTTTCAAAACTAACTCGCCCACTATCTACAGCTGTCTCTTCTCTAAAACTTCAATATACTCTCAAAACTAACTCGTAGACTATCTACAGCTGTCTCTTCTCTAAAACTTCAATATACTCTCAAAACTAACTCGTCCACTATCTACAGGTATCTCTTCTCTTAAACTTCAATATACTCTCAAAACTAACTCGTAGACTATCTACAGTGTCTCTTCTCTCAAACTTCAATATACTCTCAAAACTAACTCGTCCACTATCTACAGGTGTCTCTTCTCTCAAACTTCAATATACTCTCAAAACTAACTCGTCCACTATCTACAGGTGTCTCTTCTCTTAAACTTCAATATACTCTCAAAACTAACTCGCCCACTATCTACAGCTGTCTCTTCTCTAAAACTTCAATATACTCTCAAAACTAACTCGTAGACTATCTACAGCTGTCTCTTCTCTCAAACTTCAATATACTCTCAAAACTAACTCATAGACTATCTACAGCTGTCTCTTCTCTAAAACTTCAATATACTTTCAAAACTAACTCGCCCACTATCTACAGCTGTCTCTTCTCTAAAACTTCAATATACTCTCAAAACTAACTCGTAGACTATCTACAGCTGTCTCTTCTCTAAAACTTCAATATACTCTCAAAACTAACTCGTCCACTATCTACAGGTATCTCTTCTCTTAAACTTCAATATACTCTCAAAACTAACTCGTAGACTATCTACAGTGTCTCTTCTCTCAAACTTCAATATACTCTCAAAACTAACTCGTAGACTATCTACAGCTGGCTCTTTTAAACTTCAATATACTCTCAAAACTAACTCGTCCACTATCTACAGGTGTCTCTTCTCTAAAACTTCAATATACTCTCAAAACTAACTCGTCCACTATCTACAGGTGTCTCTTCTTAAAAACTTCAATATACTCTCAAAACTAAATCGTCCACTATCTACAGCTGGCTCTCTTAAACTTCAATATACTCTCAAAACTAACTCGTCCACTATCTACAGGTGTCTCTTCTCTAAAACTTCAATATACTCTCAAAACTAACTCGTCCACTATCTACAGCTGGCTCTCTCAAACTTCAATATACTCTCAAAACTAACTCGTAGACTATCTACAGCTGGCTCTTTTAAACTTCTATATACTCTCAAAACTAACTCGTCCACTATCTACAGGTGTCTCTTCTCTAAAACTTCAATATACTCTCAAAACTAACTCGTCCACTATCTACAGGTGTCTCTTCTTAAAAACTTCAATATACTCTCAAAACTAACTCGTCCACTATCTACAGCTGGCTCTCTTAAACTTCAATATACTCTCAAAACTAACTCGTCCACTATCTACAGGTGTCTCTTCTCTAAAACTTCAATATACTCTCAAAACTAACTCGTAGACTATCTACAGGTGTCTCTTCTCTAAAACTTCAATATACTCTCAAAACTAACTCGTAGACTATCTACAGGTGTCTCTTCTCTAAAACTTCAATATACTCTCAAAACTAACTCGTCCACTATCTACAGCTGGCTCTCTCAAACTTCAATATACTCTCAAAACTAACTCGTAGACTATCTACAGCTGTCTCTTCTCTAAAACTTCAATATACTCTCAAAACTAACTCGTCCACTATCTACAGGTGTCTCTTCTCTTAAACTTCAATATACTCTCAAAACTAACTCGTAGACTATCTACAGGTGTTTCTTCTCTTAAACTTCAATATACTCTCAAAACTAACTCGCCAACTATCTACAGCTGTCTCTTCTCTAAAACTTCAATATACTCTCAAAACTAACTCGTAGACTATCTACAGGTGTCTCTTCTCTCAAACTTCAATATACTCTCAAAACTAACTCGTCCACTATCTACAGCTGTCTCTTCTCTAAAACTTCAATATACTCTCAACACTAACTCGTCCACTATCTACAGCTGTCTCTTCTCTAAAACTTCAATATACTCTCAAAACTAACTCGTCCACTATCTACAGCTGGCTCTCTCAAACTTCAATATACTGTCAAAACTAACTCGTAGACTATCTACAGCTGGCTCTCTTAAACTTCAATATACTCTCAAAACTAACTCGTCCACTATCTACAGGTGTCTCTTCTCTAAAACTTCAATATACTCTCAAAACTAACTCGTCCACTATCTACAGGTGTCTCTTCTCTAAAACTTCAATATACTCTCAAAACTAACTCGTCCACTATCTACAGCTGGCTCTCTCAAACTTCAATATACTCTTAAAACTAACTCGTCCACTATCTACAGCTGGCTCTCTCAAACTTCAATATACTCTCAAAACTAACTCGCCCACTATCTACAGCTGTCTCTTCTCTAAAACTTCAATATACTCTCAAAACTAACTCGTAGACTATCTACAGCTGGCTCTCTCAAACTTAAATATACTCTCAAAACTAACTCGCCCACTATCTACAGCTGTCTCTTCTCTAAAACTTCAATATACTCTCAAAACTAACTCGTAGACTATCTACAGCTGTCTCTTCTCTAAAACTTCAATATACTCTCAAAACTAACTCGTAGACTATCTACAGGTGTTTCTTCTCTTAAACTTCAATATACTCTCAAAACTAACTCGTCCACTATCTACAGGTGTCTCTTCTCTAAAACTTCAATATACTCTCAAAACTAACTCGTCCACTATCTACAGCTGGCTCTCTCAAACTTCAATATACTCTCAAAACTAACTCGTAGACTATCTACAGCTGGCTCTTTTAAACTTCAATATACTCTCAAAACTAACTCGTCCACTATCTACAGGTGTCTCTTCTCTAAAACTTCAATATACTCTCAAAACTAACTCGTCCACTATCTACAGGTGTCTCTTCTTAAAAACTTCAATATACTCTCAAAACTAACTCGTCCACTATCTACAGCTGGCTCTCTTAAACTTCAATATACTCTCAAAACTAACTCGTCCACTATCTACAGGTGTCTCTTCTCTAAAACTTCAATATACTCTCAAAACTAACTCGTAGACTATCTACAGGTGTCTCTTCTCTAAAACTTCAATATACTCTCAAAACTAACTCGTCCACTATCTACAGCTGGCTCTCTCAAACTTCAATATACTCTCAAAACTAACTCGTAGACTATCTACAGCTGTCTCTTCTCTAAAACTTCAATATACTCTCAAAACTAACTCGTCCACTATCTACAGGTGTCTCTTCTTAAAAACTTCAATATACTCTCAAAACTAAATCGTCCACTATCTACAGCTGGCTCTCTTAAACTTCAATATACTCTCAAAACTAACTCGTCCACTATCTACAGGTGTCTCTTCTCTAAAACTTCAATATACTCTCAAAACTAACTCGTCCACTATCTACAGCTGGCTCTCTCAAACTTCAATATACTCTCAAAACTAACTCGTAGACTATCTACAGCTGGCTCTTTTAAACTTCAATATACTCTCAAAACTAACTCGTCCACTATCTACAGGTGTCTCTTCTCTAAAACTTCAATATACTCTCAAAACTAACTCGTCCACTATCTACAGGTGTCTCTTCTTAAAAACTTCAATATACTCTCAAAACTAACTCGTCCACTATCTACAGCTGGCTCTCTTAAACTTCAATATACTCTCAAAACTAACTCGTCCACTATCTACAGGTGTCTCTTCTCTAAAACTTCAATATACTCTCAAAACTAACTCGTAGACTATCTACAGGTGTCTCTTCTCTAAAACTTCAATATACTCTCAAAACTAACTCGTCCACTATCTACAGCTGGCTCTCTCAAACTTCAATATACTCTCAAAACTAACTCGTAGACTATCTACAGCTGTCTCTTCTCTAAAACTTCAATATACTCTCAAAACTAACTCGTCCACTATCTACAGGTGTCTCTTCTCTTAAACTTCAATATACTCTCAAAACTAACTCGTAGACTATCTACAGGTGTTTCTTCTCTTAAACTTCAATATACTCTCAAAACTAACTCGCCAACTATCTACAGCTGTCTCTTCTCTAAAACTTCAATATACTCTCAAAACTAACTCGTAGACTATCTACAGGTGTCTCTTCTCTCAAACTTCAATATACTCTCAAAACTAACTCGTCCACTATCTACAGCTGTCTCTTCTCTAAAACTTCAATATACTCTCAACACTAACTCGTCCACTATCTACAGCTGTCTCTTCTCTAAAACTTCAATATACTCTCAAAACTAACTCGTCCACTATCTACAGCTGGCTCTCTCAAACTTCAATATACTGTCAAAACTAACTCGTAGACTATCTACAGCTGGCTCTCTTAAACTTCAATATACTCTCAAAACTAACTCGTCCACTATCTACAGGTGTCTCTTCTCTAAAACTTCAATATACTCTCAAAACTAACTCGTCCACTATCTACAGGTGTCTCTTCTCTAAAACTTCAATATACTCTCAAAACTAACTCGTCCACTATCTACAGCTGGCTCTCTCAAACTTCAATATACTCTTAAAACTAACTCGTCCACTATCTACAGCTGGCTCTCTCAAACTTCAATATACTCTCAAAACTAACTCGCCCACTATCTACAGCTGTCTCTTCTCTAAAACTTCAATATACTCTCAAAACTAACTCGTAGACTATCTACAGCTGGCTCTCTCAAACTTAAATATACTCTCAAAACTAACTCGCCCACTATCTACAGCTGTCTCTTCTCTAAAACTTCAATATACTCTCAAAACTAACTCGTAGACTATCTACAGCTGTCTCTGCTCTAAAACTTCAATATACTCTCAAAACTAACTCGTAGACTATCTACAGGTGTTTCTTCTCTTAAACTTCAATATACTCTCAAAACTAACTCGTCCACTATCTACAGGTGTCTCTTCTCTAAAACTTCAATATACTCTCAAAACTAACTCGTCCACTATCTACAGCTGGCTCTCTCAAACTTCAATATACTCTTAAAACTAACTCGTAGACTATCTACAGTGGCTCTTTTAAACTTCAATATACTCTCAAAACTAACTCGTCCACTATCTACAGGTGTCTCTTCTCTAAAACTTCAATATACTCTCAAAACTAACTCGTCCACTATCTACAGGTGTCTCTTCTTAAAAACTTCAATATACTCTCAAAACTAACTCGTCCACTATCTACAGCTGGCTCTCTTAAACTTCAATATACTCTCAAAACTAACTCGTCCACTATCTACAGGTGTCTCTTCTCTAAAACTTCAATATACTCTCAAAACTAACTCGTAGACTATCTACAGGTGTCTCTTCTCTAAAACTTCAATATACTCTCAAAACTAACTCGTCCACTATCTACAGCTGGCTCTCTCAAACTTCAATATACTCTCAAAACTAACTCGTAGACTATCTACAGCTGTCTCTTCTCTAAAACTTCAATATACTCTCAAAACTAACTCGTCCACTATCTACAGGTGTCTCTTCTCTTAAACTTCAATATACTCTCAAAACTAACTCGTAGACTATCTACAGGTGTTTCTTCTCTTAAACTTCAATATACTCTCAAAACTAACTCGCCAACTATCTACAGCTGTCTCTTCTCTAAAACTTCAATATACTCTCAAAACTAACTCGTAGACTATCTACAGGTGTCTCTTCTCTCAAACTTCAATATACTCTCAAAACTAACTCGTCCACTATCTACAGCTGTCTCTTCTCTAAAACTTCAATATACTCTCAACACTAACTCGTCCACTATCTACAGCTGTCTCTTCTCTAAAACTTCAATATACTCTCAAAACTAACTCGTCCACTATCTACAGCTGGCTCTCTCAAACTTCAATATACTTTCAAAACTAACTCGTAGACTATCTACAGCTGGCTCTCTTAAACTTCAATATACTCTCAAAACTAACTCGTCCACTATCTACAGGTGTCTCTTCTCTAAAACTTCAATATACTCTCAAAACTAACTCGTCCACTATCTACAGGTGTCTCTTCTCTAAAACTTCAATATACTCTCAAAACTAACTCGTCCACTATCTACAGCTGGCTCTCTCAAACTTCAATATACTCTTAAAACTAACTCGTCCACTATCTACAGCTGGCTCTCTCAAACTTCAATATACTCTCAAAACTAACTCGCCCACTATCTACAGCTGTCTCTTCTCTAAAACTTCAATATACTCTCAAAACTAACTCGTAGACTATCTACAGCTGGCTCTCTCAAACTTAAATATACTCTCAAAACTAACTCGCCCACTATCTACAGCTGTCTCTTCTCTAAAACTTCAATATACTCTCAAAACTAACTCGTAGACTATCTACAGCTGTCTCTTCTCTAAAACTTCAATATACTCTCAAAACTAACTCATAGACTATCTACAGCTGTCTCTTCTCTAAAACTTCAATATACTTTCAAAACTAACTCGCCCACTATCTACAGCTGTCTCTTCTCTAAAACTTCAATATACTCTCAAAACTAACTCGTAGACTATCTACAGCTGTCTCTTCTCTAAAACTTCAATATACTCTCAAAACTAACTCGTCCACTATCTACAGGTATCTCTTCTCTTAAACTTCAATATACTCTCAAAACTAACTCGTAGACTATCTACAGTGTCTCTTCTCTCAAACTTCAATATACTCTCAAAACTAACTCGTCCACTATCTACAGGTGTCTCTTCTCTCAAACTTCAATATACTCTCAAAACTAACTCGTCCACTATCTACAGGTGTCTCTTCTCTTAAACTTCAATATACTCTCAAAACTAACTCGCCCACTATCTACAGCTGTCTCTTCTCTAAAACTTCAATATACTCTCAAAACTAACTCGTAGACTATCTACAGCTGTCTCTTCTCTCAAACTTCAATATACTCTCAAAACTAACTCATAGACTATCTACAGCTGTCTCTTCTCTAAAACTTCAATATACTTTCAAAACTAACTCGCCCACTATCTACAGCTGTCTCTTCTCTAAAACTTCAATATACTCTCAAAACTAACTCGTAGACTATCTACAGCTGGCTCTCTTAAACTTCAATATACTCTCAAAACTAACTCGTCCACTATCTACAGGTGTCTCTTCTCTAAAACTTCAATATACTCTCAAAACTAACTCGTAGACTATCTACAGGTGTCTCTTCTCTAAAACTTCAATATACTCTCAAAACTAACTCGTCCACTATCTACAGCTGGCTCTCTCAAACTTCAATATACTCTCAAAACTAACTCGTAGACTATCTACAGCTGTCTCTTCTCTAAAACTTCAATATACTCTCAAAACTAACTCGTCCACTATCTACAGGTGTCTCTTCTCTTAAACTTCAATATACTCTCAAAACTAACTCGTAGACTATCTACAGGTGTTTCTTCTCTTAAACTTCAATATACTCTCAAAACTAACTCGCCAACTATCTACAGCTGTCTCTTCTCTAAAACTTCAATATACTCTCAAAACTAACTCGTAGACTATCTACAGGTGTCTCTTCTCTCAAACTTCAATATACTCTCAAAACTAACTCGTCCACTATCTACAGCTGGCTCTCTCAAACTTCAATATACTCTCAAAACTAACTCGTAGACTATCTACAGCTGGCTCTCTTAAACTTCAATATACTCTCAAAACTAACTCGTCCACTATCTACAGGTGTCTCTTCTCTAAAACTTCAATATACTCTCAAAACTAACTCGTCCACTATCTACAGGTGTCTCTTCTCTAAAACTTCAATATACTCTCAAAACTAACTCGTCCACTATCTACAGCTGGCTCTCTCAAACTTCAATATACTCTTAAAACTAACTCGTCCACTATCTACAGCTGGCTCTCTCAAACTTCAATATACTCTCAAAACTAACTCGCCCACTATCTACAGCTGTCTCTTCTCTAAAACTTCAATATACTCTCAAAACTAACTCGTAGACTATCTACAGCTGGCTCTCTCAAACTTAAATATACTCTCAAAACTAACTCGCCCACTATCTACAGCTGTCTCTTCTCTAAAACTTCAATATACTCTCAAAACTAACTCGTAGACTATCTACAGCTGTCTCTTCTCTAAAACTTCAATATACTCTCAAAACTAACTCATAGACTATCTACAGCTGTTTCTTCTCTAAAACTTCAATATACTTTCAAAACTAACTCGCCCACTATCTACAGCTGTCTCTTCTCTAAAACTTCAATATACTCTCAAAACTAACTCGTAGACTATCTACAGCTGTCTCTTCTCTAAAACTTCAATATACTCTCAAAACTAACTCGTCCACTATCTACAGGTATCTCTTCTCTTAAACTTCAATATACTCTCAAAACTAACTCGTAGACTATCTACAGTGTCTCTTCTCTCAAACTTCAATATACTCTCAAAACTAACTCGTCCACTATCTACAGGTGTCTCTTCTCTCAAACTTCAATATACTCTCAAAACTAACTCGTCCACTATCTACAGGTGTCTCTTCTCTTAAACTTCAATATACTTTCAAAACTAACTCGCCCACTATCTACAGCTGTCTCTTCTCTAAAACTTCAATATACTCTCAAAACTAACTCGTAGACTATCTACAGCTGTCTCTTCTCTAAAACTTCAATATACTCTCAAAACTAACTCGTCCACTATCTACAGGTATCTCTTCTCTTAAACTTCAATATACTCTCAAAACTAACTCGTAGACTATCTACAGTGTCTCTTCTCTCAAACTTCAATATACTCTCAAAACTAACTCGTCCACTATCTACAGGTGTCTCTTCTCTCAAACTTCAATATACTCTCAAAACTAACTCGTCCACTATCTACAGGTGTCTCTTCTCTTAAACTTCAATATACTCTCAAAACTAACTCGCCCACTATCTACAGCTGTCTCTTCTCTAAAACTTCAATATACTCTCAAAACTAACTCGTAGACTATCTACAGCTGTCTCTTCTCTCAAACTTCAATATACTCTCAAAACTAACTCATAGACTATCTACAGGTGTCTCTTCTCTAAAACTTCAATATACTTTCAAAACTAACTCGCCCACTATCTACAGCTGTCTCTTCTCTAAAACTTCAATATACTCTCAAAACTAACTCGTAGACTATCTACAGCTGTCTCTTCTCTAAAACTTCAATATACTCTCAAAACTAACTCGTCCACTATCTACAGGTATCTCTTCTCTTAAACTTCAATATACTCTCAAAACTAACTCGTAGACTATCTACAGTGTCTCTTCTCTCAAACTTCAATATACTCTCAAAACTAACTCGTCCACTATCTACAGGTGTCTCTTCTCTTAAACTTCAATATACTCTCAAAACTAACTCGTCCACTATATACAGGTGTCTCTTCTCTTAAACTTCAATATACTCTCAAAACTAACTCGCCCACTATCTACAGCTGTCTCTTCTCTAAAACTTCAATATACTCTCAAAACTAACTCGTAGACTATCTACAGCTGTCTCTTCTCTAAAACTTCAATATACTCTCAAAACTAACTCATAGACTATCTACAGCTGTCTCTTCTCTAAAACTTCAATATACTTTCAAAACTAACTCGCCCACTATCTACAGCTGTCTCTTCTCTAAAACTTCAATATACTCTCAAAACTAACTCGTAGACTATCTACAGCTGTCTCTTCTCTAAAACTTCAATATACTCTCAAAACTAACTCGTCCACTATCTACAGGTATCTCTTCTCTTAAACTTCAATATACTCTCAAAACTAACTCGTAGACTATCTACAGTGTCTCTTCTCTCAAACTTCAATATACTCTCAAAACTAACTCGTCCACTATCTACAGGTGTCTCTTCTCTTAAACTTCAATATACTCTCAAAACTAACTCGTCCACTATCTACAGGTGTCTCTTCTCTTAAACTTCAATATACTCTCAAAACTAACTCGCCCACTATCTACAGCTGTCTCTTCTCTAAAACTTCAATATACTCTCAAAACTAACTCGTAGACTATCTACAGCTGTCTCTTCTCTAAAACTTCAATATACTCTCAAAACTAACTCATAGACTATCTACAGCTGTCTCTTCTCTAAAACTTCAATATACTTTCAAAACTAACTCGCCCACTATCTACAGCTGTCTCTTCTCTAAAACTTCAATATACTCTCAAAACTAACTCGTAGACTATCTACAGCTGTCTCTTCTCTAAAACTTCAATATACTCTCAAAACTAACTCGTCCACTATCTACAGGTATCTCTTCTCTTAAACTTCAATATACTCTCAAAACTAACTCGTAGACTATCTACAGTGTCTCTTCTCTCAAACTTCAATATACTCTCAAAACTAACTCGTCCACTATCTACAGGTGTCTCTTCTCTTAAACTTCAATATACTCTCAAAACTAACTCGTCCACTATCTACAGGTGTCTCTTCTCTTAAACTTCAATATACTCTCAAAACTAACTCGTCCACTATCTACAGCTGGCTCTCTCAAACTTCAATATACTCTCAAAACTAACTCGTAGACTATCTACAGCTGTCTCTTCTCTAAAACTTCAATATACTCTCAAAACTAACTCGTCCACTATCTACAGCTGGCTCTCTCAAACTTCAATATACTCTCAAAACTAACTCGTAGACTATCTACAGCTGTCTCTTCTCTCAAACTTCAATATACTCTCAAAACTAACTCGTAGACTATCTACAGGTGTCTCTTCTCTTAAACTTCAATATACTCTCAAAACTAACTCGTAGACTATCTACAGGTGTCTCTTCTCTAAAACTTCAATATACTCTCAAAACTAACTCGTCCACTATCTACAGGTGTCTCTTCTTAAAAACTTCAATATACTCTCAAAACTAACTCGTAGACTATCTAAAGGTGTCTCTTCTCTAAAACTTCAATATACTCTCAAAACTAACTCGTAGACTATCTACAGGTGTCTCTTCTCTAAAACTTCAATATACTCTCAAAACTACTTCGTAGACTATCTACAGGTGTCTCTTCTCTAAAACTTCAATATACTCTCAAAACTAACTCGTAGACTATCTACAGGTGTCTCTTCTCTCATACTTCAATATACTCTCAAAACTAACTCGTAGACTATCTACAGGTGTCTCTTCTCTCAAACTTCAATATACTCTCAAAACTAACTCGTCCACTATTTACAGCTGGCTCTCTCAAACTTCAATATACTCTCAAAACTAACTCGTAGACTATCTACAGCTGTCTCTTCTCTAAAATTTCAATATACTCTCAAAACTAACTCGTCCACTATCTACAGGTGTCTCTTCTCTTAAACTTCAATATACTCTCAAAACTAACTCGTAGACTATCTACAGGTGTCTCTTCTCTCAAACTTCAATATACTCTCAAAACTAACTCGTCCACTATCTACAGGTGTCTCTTCTCTTAAACTTCAATATACTCTCAAAACTTACTCGTCCACTATCTACAGGTGTCTCTTCTCTTAAACTTCAATATACTCTCAAAACTAACTCGTCCACTATCTACAGCTGTCTCTTCTCTCAAACTTCAATATACTCTCAAAACTAACTCGTAGACTATCTACAGGTGTCTCTTCTCTAAAACTTCAATATACTCTCAAAACTAACTCGTAGACTATCTACAGGTGTCTCTTCTCTAAAACTTCAATATACTCTCAAAACTAACTCGTCCACTATCTACAGCTGTCTCTTCTCTAAAACTTCAATATACTCTCAAAACTAACTCGTAGACTATCTACAGCTGTCTCTTCTCTAAAACTTCAATATACTCTCAAAACTAACTCGTCCACTATCTACAGCTGGCTCTCTCAAACTTCAATATACTCTCAAAACTAACTCGTAGACTATCTACAGCTGTCTCTTCTCTCAAACTTCAATATACTCTCAAAACTAACTCGTAGACTATCTACAGGTGTCTCTTCTCTTAAACTTCAATATACTCTCAAAACTAACTCGTAGACTATCTACAGGTGTCTCTTCTCTAAAACTTCAATATACTCTCAAAACTAACTCGTCCACTATCTACAGGTGTCTCTTCTTAAAAACTTCAATATACTCTCAAAACTAACTCGTAGACTATCTAAAGGTGTCTCTTCTCTAAAACTTCAATATACTCTCAAAACTAACTCGTAGACTATCTACAGGTGTCTCTTCTCTAAAACTTCAATATACTCTCAAAACTACTTCGTAGACTATCTACAGGTGTCTCTTCTCTAAAACTTCAATATACTCTCAAAACTAACTCGTAGACTATCTACAGGTGTCTCTTCTCTCATACTTCAATATACTCTCAAAACTAACTCGTAGACTATCTACAGGTGTCTCTTCTCTCAAACTTCAATATACTCTCAAAACTAACTCGTCCACTATTTACAGCTGGCTCTCTCAAACTTCAATATACTCTCAAAACTAACTCGTAGACTATCTACAGCTGTCTCTTCTCTAAAATTTCAATATACTCTCAAAACTAACTCGTCCACTATCTACAGGTGTCTCTTCTCTTAAACTTCAATATACTCTCAAAACTAACTCGTAGACTATCTACAGGTGTCTCTTCTCTCAAACTTCAATATACTCTCAAAACTAACTCGTCCACTATCTACAGGTGTCTCTTCTCTTAAACTTCAATATACTCTCAAAACTTACTCGTCCACTATCTACAGGTGTCTCTTCTCTTAAACTTCAATATACTCTCAAAACTAACTCGTCCACTATCTACAGCTGTCTCTTCTCTCAAACTTCAATATACTCTCAAAACTAACTCGTAGACTATCTACAGGTGTCTCTTCTCTAAAACTTCAATATACTCTCAAAACTAACTCGTCCACTATCTACAGCTGTCTCTTCTCTAAAACTTCAATATACTCTCAAAACTAACTCGTAGACTATCTACAGGTGTCTCTTCTCTAAAACTTCAATATACTTACAAAACTAACTCGTAGACTATCTACAGGTGTCTCTTCTCTTAAACTTCAATATACTCTCAAAACTAACTCGCCCACTATCTACAGCTGTCTCTTCTCTAAAACTTCAATATACTCTCAAATCTACTTCGTAGACTATCTACAGGTGTCTCTTCTCTAAAACTTCAATATACTCTCAAAACTAACTCGTAGACTATCTACAGGTGTCTCTTCTCTCAAACTTCAATATACTCTCAAAACTAACTCGTAGACTATCTACAGGTGTCTCTTCTCTCAAACTTCAATATACTCTCAAAACTAACTCGTCCACTATCTACAGCTGGCTCTCTCAAACTTCAATATACTCTCAAAACTAACTCGTACTATCTACAGCTGTCTCTTCTCTAAAACGTCAATATACTCTCAAAACTAACTCGTCCGATTCGATCACTCTTCGCCACTGAATGAGGTAGGATGGAGTGGGGGAGGGCATTTTGACATCAAAGCCTAACTCAGTTTCTTCCTCGAGTTCGGCGGCACTTTGGCCGAGGGTTTGTCACCCTCGAACATTGGTCCAGCTTCCAAGCACGTTGGTCACTTTGATCTGCGCTCCGCTGACCACGGCTGTTGTTGACCCTTTAGGAGTGGTGATGATGGGAACCTGATATGGTGTTTCTGTTATTTGAGGGACTGTGATCTTAATACTCACATATATGAACGTAATGCCAGTTCCATTTTTTCCAGGTGCAGGTGACCTAAATAGCTAGACAATAAAGATCCTCTGTCAATAATTTCCTGAGTGGGGGACAAAACCAGCAAAATATTAATATTAAATACAAGTCGATATTATTAATACTTCTATATATACGAAGTTGACCATGGGCTAAGGAAAATGTTTGTCAATATAACACAATATATCAACATGTTCCTTCCTACGCTGTTTAACGTAAATAATGGATTGGCTTTCAAACAATGTGATTTTTATGCTATTTGTATTTTCTTCTGCTATAAAATGTCGTAATTAAAAGGTAGAATAAAATACGATTAGTCTTGACCTTGGACTTAAAAGTATTAATATAGTTTGTTTCCCTGGTAAGATAAGCTGCCCGTTGACGTAAATTTAACAAGAGATTGACGTATGACAACCGTTGCTTGACGGGCCAATGCAGCTAATTCAACTCGCTTATTGGGGTACTTTGAAAAAAAAATTCACTTCAAAATACACATTTTTATATATTGCATGCAGGTATTATATATTACATTTTTAAATAAATATGGGGTCGAAATAATAGATTGTATAACAAAAATAGGGGATATGTCGATTGGGTGTTTTGTCAGCTGGGAGTTTTATTCGTGTGTCCGCTGGGGGATTTTGTCCGGATGCCATCTCTTCCCATAAACTCAGGGATATGTGTACCACACTTTGGGAAACACTGACACACTTCATATCTACTGTTAGGTCTTCATTTACAGAAGTCTTCTATTATTTTGAGAATAATGTGATATGAATCTTAAATATAATTATACATCTTTCAATGACATCTACTATAAATGTGTAATTATGGTTTAAAAAGTAAATCGGTAAAAAGATAATTAGAACAAGCCTATGATCAAACATCATTTGATGTTTTTTTCAATGGCGTTCCGTCAACCTTGATTGAATGCGTTGGTCACCAAATAAAAACAAAACATTGATCATGTTCACTGTAGCTTGACTGTGGTGGCAGGGGTGACCTGCCAAGGCTTTTGTCCTCGATGGAGTGCCTGCAAAATGTTATAGGGCAAAGGCCTTGAGCCTTTATTGCTTAATGCAGTGGCGTATAAGGGGTACTGCGGGTTGTGTGGCTGCACAGGGCGCCGAACTAGGAAGTGGGCGCCGAAAAAGGGATGTTAAATATGTGTGCACTTTTCAGATTGAATGAAGGGTGCCAAAAATTTACCAAGCACAGGGTGCTACAAAAGACAGCTAAGGCTCTGGATTAATGACAAACTAATTCTTTCATGTACACTCCAGAACAATTTTCTTTCGATTGCTTGACTTAGGCCTAACATGGATTCAGAATTGGAACTTATAAACATGAGACTTTGTATTTCAGTTAAACGAATATTTACATGTATTCAAGAGGAGTTACCCATATTTTTTAATTAAATAGTTTGTGTGCTCATGAGGAATAAAAGTAAAAAGTTGTTCTTGACTTTTTGTCTTTGGTAACCGTGTAACAGCCAGTAGTCTTCCAGAAAACAAAATTGTATCTAACAATATATCTGTCGCTCTATCTATGTCTGTCTATCTACTTTCCCCTGTCTTAAGTAACCGTGTTCATTAAAAACAGCCAGTAGTCTTCCAGAAAACAAAAAAAAATATCTTACTATGAACGTATCATTTATTTAGTCATTTTTTATTGATGACATTGTTTTCAGTTCATTAATGTAACTCAAAGAATGTATTAATAATACATGTACACGTTCAAACGAGTTTTTTCAAATTGTATTTGCGTGCATTATGTACCTATTCTGTATAATTTTACTCTTTTCTTTGAGCGAATTTAAGTGAATTTCGGTCATGGATCAAACAGTATTCGGCCGCACAAGAAACATTACATTGTTTCCTTTATATTTGACGCTGTGCATTTCTGTCTGTATTGTTCGGCTTTCCATGGACGAGAGGTAAGCCGTGAGCTTAGCGGCTGTGGCATTTTTAACATAACAAATTAATATAATTAACATCTCTAACCCCCCCCCCCCCAAGCATGCAGATGTGTTACTGTCAAACGTCGACCGGTCCGCGGCGAGAAAAAGGTTGGGGACCTATAAACTGCATACATTGTTTTTCCTTATCGGTGCATGTCACAGCCACATCAAGTCTACCTGCATGTCAATGCCACATCAAGTCTACCTGCATGTCAATGCCACATCAAGTCTACCTGCATGTCACAGCCACATCAAGTCTACATGCATGTCACAGCCACATCAAGTCTACCTGCCTGTCAATGCCACATCAAGTCTACCTGCATGTCAATGCCACATCAAGTCTACCTGCATGTCACAGCCACATCAAGTCTACCTGCCTGTCAATGCCACATCAAGTCTACCTGCATGTCAATGCCACATCAAGTCTACCTGCATGTCACAGCCACATCAAGTCTACCTGCCTGTCAATGCCACATCAAGTCTACCTGCATGTCAATGCCACATCAAGTCTACCTGCATGTCACAGCCACATCAAGTCTACCTGCCTGTCAATGCCACATCAAGTCTACCTGCAAGTCAATGCCACATCAAGTCTACCTGAATGTCGATGCCATATCAAGTTTACCTGAATGTCACAGCCACATCAAGTCTACCTGCATGTCAATGCCACATCAAGTCTACCTGCATGTCACAGCCACATCAAGTCTACCTGCCTGTCAAAGCCACATCAAGTCTACCTGCATGTCAATGCCACATCAAGTCTACCTGCATGTCACAGCCACATCAAGTCTACCTGCCTGTCAATGCCACATCAAGTCTACCTGCAAGTCAATGCCACATCAAGTCTACCTGAATGTCGATGCCATATCAAGTCTACCTGAATGTCACAGCCACATCAAGTCTACCTGCATGTCAATGCCACATCAAGTCTACCTGCCTGTCAATGCCACATCAAGTCTACCTGCATGTCAATGCCACATCAAGTCTACCTGCATGTCAATGCTACATCAAGTCTACCTGCATGTCAATGCCACATCAAGTCTACCTGCCTGTCAATGCCACATCAAGTCTACCTGCATGTCAATGCCACATCAAGTCTACCTGAATGTCGATGCCATATCAAGTCTACCTGCCTGTCAATGCCACTTCAAGTCTACCTGCAAGTCAATGCCACATCAAGTCTACCTGAATGTCGATGCCATATCAAGTCTACCTGAATGTCACAGCCACATCAAGTCTACCTGAATGTCAATGCCACATCAAGTCTACCTGCATGTCAATGCCATATCAAGTCTACCTGCATGTCACAGCCACATCAAGTCTACCTGCCTGTCAATGCCACATCAAGTCTACCTGCATGTCAATGCCACATCAAGTCTACCTGAATGTCGATGCCATATCAAGTCTACCTGAATGTCACAGCCACATCAAGTCTACCTGCATGTCAATGCCACATCAAGTCTACCTGCATGTCACAGTCACATCAAGTCTACCTGAATGTCAATGCCACATCAAGTCTACCTGCCTGTCAATGCCACATCAAGTCTACCTGCAAGTCAATGCCACATCAAGTCTACCTGAATGTCACAGCCACATCAAGTCTACCAGCTTGTCACAGTCACATCAAGTCTACCTGTATGTCACAACCAAATCAAGTCTACCTGCATGTCACAGCCACATCAAGTCTACCTGCATGTCACAGCCACATCAAGCCTACCTGCATGTCAATGCCACATCAAGTCTACCTGCATGTCACAGTCACATCAAGTCTACCTGCATGTCAATGCCACATCAAGTCTACCTGCATGTCAATGCTACATCAAGTCTACCTGCATGTCAATGCCACATCAAGTCTACCTGCCTGTCAATGCCACATCAAGTCTACCTGCATGTCAATGCCACATCAAGTCTACCTGCATGTCAATGCCACATCAAGTCTACCTGCCTGTCAATGCCACATCAAGTCTACCTGCATGTCAATGCCACATCAAGTCTACCTGCATGTCACAGCCACATCAAGTCTACCTGCCTGTCAATGCCACATCAAGTCTACCTGCATGTCAATGCCACATCAAGTCTACCTGCATGTCACAGCCACATCAAGTCTACCTGCCTGTCAATGCCACATCAAGTCTACCTGAATGTCACAGTCACATCAAGTCTACCTGAATGTCACAGTCACATCAAGTCTACCTGAATGTCAATGCCACATCAAGTCTACCTGCCTGTCAATGCCACATCAAGTCTACCTGCAAGTCAATGCCACATCAAGTCTACCTGAATGTCGATGCCATATCAAGTCTACCTGCCTGTCAATGCCACTTCAAGTCTACCTGCAAGTCAATGCCACATCAAGTCTACCTGAATGTGGATGCCATATCAAGTCTACCTGAATGTCACAGACACATCAAGTCTACCTGCATGTCAATGCCACATCAAGTCTACCTGCATGTCAATGCCATATCAAGTCTACCTGCATGTCACAGCCACATCAAGTCTACCTGCCTGTCAATGCCACATCAAGTCTACCTGCATGTCAATGCCACATCAAGTCTACCTGAATGTCGATGCCATATCAAGTCTACCTGAATGTCACAGCCACATCAAGTCTACCTGCATGTCAATGCCACATCAAGTCTACCTGCATGTCACAGTCACATCAAGTCTACCTGAATGTCAATGCCACATCAAGTCTACCTGCCTGTCAATGCCACATCAAGTCTACCTGCAAGTCAATGCCACATCAAGTCTACCTGAATGTCACAGCCACATCAAGTCTACCAGCTTGTCACAGTCACATCAAGTCTACCTGTATGTCACAACCAAATCAAGTCTACCTGCATGTCACAGCCACATCAAGTCTACCTGCATGTCACAGCCACATCAAGCCTACCTGCATGCCAATGCCACATCAAGTCTACCTGCATGTCACAGTCACATCAAGTCTACCTGCATGTCAATGCCACATCAAGTCTACCTGCATGTCACAGTCACATCAAGTCTACCTGAATGTCACAGTCACATCAAGTCTACCTGAATGTCACAGTCACATCAAGTCTACCTGAATGTCAATGCCACATTAAGTCTACCTGCATGTCACAGTCACATCAAGTCTACCTGCATGTCACAGCCACATCAAGTCAACCTGCTTGTCACAGTCACATCAAGTCTACCTGTATGTCACAACCAAATCAAGTCTACCTGCATGTCACAGCCACATCAAGTCTACCTGCCTGTCACAGCCACATCAAGTCTACCTGCCTGTCAATGCCACATCAAGTCTACCTGAATGTCACAGTCACATCAAGTCTACCTGCATGTCACAACCAAATCAAGTCTACCTGCATGTCACAGCCACATCAAGTCTACCAGCATGTCACAGTCACATCAAGTCTACCTGCATGTCACAGCCACATCAAATCAACCTGCTTGTCACAGCCACATCAAGACTAACTGTATGTCACAGCCACGTTAAGTGCAAAATAACGACCAAAAATAAATAAATAAAGTAATACCAATCACATTGTGACTTATCACTATGATTGTGGAAACAAATTTTATCATTTATTCAATTGGCTAAGGACCACCAGGCGAAATTGTCCATTCCTTGATTTTCAGTTCATGCATCACTAGCCTGGGACTGGAATCGAACCAGTGGAGCCAACATAATCAATCAAAAGACATATTTCCACAAATTAAGAAATCATTAACCAATCGTAAATACCATATTGTTTTTTTTCCCACAATATAATATTCTACCTGAATGAAGTATATCTCAAACAAGCAAATAACTTTCATATCGCCATGGGTATACCTGTAAATGCCAAAGTCACATATAGACATAACAATGCTTTATTATGTCGGCGAAGTAGTTTGTACTACTCATTCTGGTAAAAATGGTTTTACTTCACATCACCGTCCTCTTTAACTACCATTACATAGAATCCTTCAATTCAATTATTATATTACGCAAGAGTCTTTCCAGCTGTTTTAAGTCTAGTATTTTGTCTTCTTGTCGAGCTAAAATGAAATGGGGTTAATCCTTGGTCAACTATTTAAGTAAATCTTAGTCACAATCCTAATAATTCTAGCTCGTAACTCGTCTCTGGTCTAATGAAAAT